>JAEOAD010001421.1:0-110930 GCA_036365145.1 Orientallactaga sibirica | reverse complement strand
GTGGAATTTAGTAGATTAACTACATTTCTAACGAGGTTTGTTTACAAAACAAACCCCTTCATTATCCGAACGCAGTGCTGTGTGATATAAGGCTGTTCTGTTCCGCCAATGAATTGCTTTCTTACGAAGACTCTTCACTGCAGCAAGATCAAACTTTCCTAGTTTGTGTAATCTAACAAGGTGTACAATTTAGTACATTAACCACATTTCTAACGTAGTTTGTTTAGAAAACAAACACCTTCATTGCCGAACCCATACTGTGTGAAATAAGCCAGTTCTGTTCTCCAAATGAGTTGCTCTCTTCAGAAGAGTATTCAGTGCAGCAAGATCAAAGTTTCCTAGTTTGCGTAATCTAACAAGGTGTACAACTTTGTAGATTAACCACGTTTCTAACGTAGTTTGTTTAGAAAAAAACACGCCTTCATTGCCAAAGACAGTACTGTGTGAAATAAGGCTATTCTGTTCCCCAAATCAGTTGCTTTCTTACGAAAAGTCTTCAGTGCAGCAAGATCAAACTTTCCTACTTTCTGTAATCTAACAAGATGTACAATTTAGTAGATTCACCACATTTCTAACGTAGTTTGTTTAGAAAACAAACACCTTCTTTGCCAAACCCAGTACTGTGAAAAATAAGGCTCTTCTGTTCCGCAAATGAGTGGCTTTCTTACGAAAAGTTTTCACTGCAAGTCAAACTTTCCTAGTTTGTGTAATCTAACAAGATGTAGAATTTAGTAGATTAACCACATTTCTAACGTAGTTTGTTTAGAAAACAAAAATCTTCATTGCCGAACACACTGCACAATGCGAGAAATAAGGCTGTTCTGTTCCTAAAATGAGTTGCTTTCTTACGAAGAGTCTTCAGTGCAGCAAGATCAAACTTTCCTAGTTTGTGTAATCTAACAAGATGTACAACTTAATAGACTACCTTCATTTCTAAAGAAGTTTGTGTAGAAAACAAACACATTCATTGCCGAACACAGTACTGTGTGAAATAAGGCTGCTCTGTTCCCCAAATGAGTTTGTTTCTTACGAAGAGTTTTCAGTGCAGCAAGATAAAACTTTCTTAGTTTGTGTAATCTAACAAGATGTACAACTTAGTAGATTAACCACATTTCTAACGTAGTTTGTTTAGAAAACAACCACCTTCATTGCCCAACACAGTACTGTGTGAAATAAGGATGTTCTGTTCCCCAAATGAGTTGCTTTCTTCTGCGAACAGTCTTGGGCAGCAAGATCAAACTTTCCTAGTTTGTGTAATCAAACAAGATGTACAATTTAGTAGATTAACCACATTTCTAACCTAGTTTGTTTACAAAACAAACACCTTCATTACAAGCATGAGTACTGAATGAAATAATGCTGTTTTCTTCTGCAAATGAGTGGCTTTCTTATGAAGAGTCTTCAGTGCCCCAAGATCAAACTTTCCTAGTTTCTGTAATCTAACAAGATGTAGAATTTAGTAGATGAACCACATTTTCTAACGTAGTTTGTTTAGAAAACAACGCCTTCATTGCGAACACAGTACTGTGTGAAATAAGGCTGTTCTGTTCCCCCAAATGAGTTGCTTTCTTACGAAGAGTCTTCAGTGCAGCCAGATCTAACTTTTCTAGTTTGTTTAATCTAAGAAGACGTAGAATTTAGTAGAAATACCACATTTCTAACGTAGTTTGTTTGGAAACCAAACACCATCATTACCGAACACAGTACTGTGTGAAATAAGGCTGTTCCTTTCCCCAAATGAGTTGCTTTCTTACGAAGAGTCTTCAGGGCAGCAAGATCAAAGTTTCCTACTTTGTGTAATAACAAGATGTACAACGTAGTAGATTAACCACATTTCTAACCTAGTTTGTTTAGAAAACAAACACCTTCATTAACGAACACAGTACTGGGTGAAATAAGCCAGTTCTGTTCTGAAAATGAGTTGCTTTCTTCTTAAGGGTCTTCAGTGCATCAAGATCAAACTTTCCTAGTTTCTGTAATCTAACAAGATGTACAACTTAATAGACTACCTTCATTTCTAAAGTAGTTTGTTTAGAAAACAAACGCATTCATTGCTGAACACGGTACTGTATGGAATAAGGCTGTTCTGTTCCCCAAATGAGTTGCTTTCTTACGAAGGGACTTCAGTGCAGCAAGATCAAACTTTCCTAGTTTGTGTAATCTAACACGATGTACAATTTAGTAGATTAACCACATTTCTAACCTATTTTGTTTAGAAAAGAAACACCTTCATTGCCGAACACAGTACTGTGTGAAATAACCCAGTTCTGTTCTACAAATGAGTTGCTTTCTTACGAAGACTCCTCAGTGCAGCAAGATCAAACTTTCCTAATTTGTGTACTCTAACAAGATGTACAACTTGGCAGATTAACCACATTTTTAACGTAGTTTGTTTAGAAAACAAACACCTTCAGCGCCGAACACAGTACTGTGTGAAATAAGCCAATTCTGTTCTGCAAATGAGTTGCTTTCTTACGAAGAGTCTTCAGTGCAGCAAGATCAAACTTTCCTAGTTTGTGTAATCTAACAAGATGTACAACCCAATAGACTACCTCATTTTCTAAAGTTTGTGTAGAAAACAAACACATTCATTGCGAACACAGTACTGTGTGAAATAAGGCTGCTCTGTTCCCCAAATGAGTTTCTTTCTTACGAAGTTTTCAGTGCAGCAAGATAAAACTTTCTTAGTTTGTGTAATCTAACAAGATGTACAACTTAGTAGATTAACCACATTTCTAACGTAGTTTGTTTAGAAAACAAACACCTTCATTGTAGAACACAGTAGTGTGTGAAATAAGGCTATTCTGTTCCCCAAATGAGTTGCTTTCTTACGAAGAGTGTTAAGGGCAGCAAGATCAAACTTTCTTAGTTTGTGTAATCTAACAAGATGTACAATTGAGTAGATTAACCACAATTCTAACGTAATTTCTTTAGAAAACAAACGCCTTCATTGCACAACACAGTACTGTGTGAAATAAGGCTGTTCTGTTCCCCAAATGAGTTCCTTCTTACGTAGAGTCTTCAGTGCAGCAAGATCAAACTTTCCTAGTTTGTGTAATCTAACAAGGTGTACAATTTAGTAGATTAATCACATTTCTAACGTTATTTGTTTAGAAAACAAACACCTTCATTGCCGAACACAGTACTGTGTGAAATAAGCCAGTTCTGTTCTGCAAATGAGTTGCTTTCTTACAAAGGGTCTTCAGTTAAGCAAGATCAAACTTTCCTGGTTTGCTTAATCTAACAAGGTGTACAACTTTGTAGATTAACCACATTTCTAACGTAGTTTGTTTAGAAAAAAAACGCCTTCATTGCCAAACACAGTACTGTGTGAAATAAGGCTGTTCTGTTCCCCAAATCAGTTGCTTTCTTACGAAGAGTCTTCAGTGCAGCAAGATCAAACTTTCCTAGTTTGTGTAATCTAACAAGTTGTACAATTTAGTAGATTCACCACATTTCTAACGTAGTTTGTTTAGAAAACAAACACCTTCTTTGCCAAACCCAGTACTGTGTGAAATAAGCCTGTTCTGTTCCGCAAATGAGTGGCTTTCTTACGAAAAGTTTTCACTGCAGCAAGATCAAAATTTCCTAGTTTGTGTAATCTAACAAGATGTAGAATTTAGTAGATTAACCACATTTCTAACGTAGTTTGTTTAGAAAAACAAACGTCTTCATTGCCGAACACACTACTGTGTGAAATAAGGCTGTTCTGTTCATAAAATGAGTTGCTTTCTTCGAAGAGTCTTTAGTGCAGCAAGATCAAACTTTCCCCTTTGTGTAATCTAAAAGGTGTACAATTTAGTAGATTAACCACATTTCTAACGTAGTTTGTTTGAAAAAACAACATCTTCATTGTCGAACACACAGTACTGTGTGAAATAAGCCAGTTCGGTTCTCCAAATGAGTTTCTCTCTTCTGAAGAGTCTTCAGTGCAGCAAGATCAAAGTTTCTAGTTTTGTGTAATAACAAGATGTACAACTTGTAGATTAACCACATTTCTAACGTAGTTGTTTAGAAAACAAACGCCCTCATTGCCGAACACAGTACTGTGTGAAATAAGGCTGTTCTGTTCCCCAAATCAGTTGCTTTCTTACGAAGAGTCTTCAGTGCAACAAGATCAAACTTTCCTAGTTTGTGTAATCAAACAACATGTACAATTTAGTAGATTAACCACATTTCTAACCTAGTTTGTTTACAAAACAAACACCTTCCTTACTGAAAGCAGTACTGAATGAAATAATGCTGTTTTGTTCTGCAAATAAGTGGCTTTCTTATGAAGAGTCTTCAGTGCCTAAAGATCAAACTTTGCTAGTTTGTGTAATCTAACAAGATGTAGAATTTAGTAGATGAAACACATTTCTAACGTAGTTTGTTTAGAAAACAAACACCTTCATTGCCGAACACAGTACTGTGTGAAATAAGGCTGTTCTATTCCCCAAATGAGTTGCTTTCTTACGAAGAGTCTTCAGTGGAGCAAGATCAAACTTTCCTAGTTTGTGTAATCTAACAAGATGTACAATTTAGTAGATTAACCACAATTCTAACGAAATTTCTTTAAAAAACAAACGCCTTCATTGCAAGAACACAGTACTGTGTGAAATAAGGCTGTTCTGTTCCCAAATGAGTTCCTTCTTACGTAGAGTCTTCAGTGCAGCAAGATCAAACTGTCCTAGTTTGTGTAATCTAACAAGATGTGGAATTTAGTAGATTAACCACATTTCTAATGTAGTTTGTTTAGAAAACAAACACCTTCATTGCCGAACACAGTACTGTGTGATATAAGGCTGTTCTGTTCCGCAAATGAGTTGCTTTCTTAAGAAGCGTCTTCAGTGCAGCAAGATCAAACTTTCCTAGTTTGTGTAATCTAACAAGGTGTACAATTTAGTAGATTAATCACATTTCTAACGTAGTTTGTTTAGAAAACAAACACCTTCATTGCCGAACACAGTACTGTGTGAAATAAGCCAGTTTTGTTCTGCAAATGAGTTGCTTTCTTACGAAGAGTTTTAAGTGCAGCAAGATGAAAGTTTCCTAGTTTGTGTTATCTAACAAGATGTACAACTTAGTAGATTAACCACATTTTTAACCTAGTTTGTTTAGAATACAAACACCTTCATTGCCAAACACAGTACTGTGTGAAATAAACCAGTTCTGTTCTGCAAATGAGTTGCTTTCTTATGAAGAGTCTTCAGTGCAGCAAGATTAAACTTTCCTAGTTTGTGTAATCTAACAAGATGTACAACTTAGTAGATTAATCCCATTTCTAACGTAGTTTGTTTAGAAAACAAACACCTTCATTGCGAACACAGTACTGTGTGAAATAAGGCTGTTCTGGTCCCCAAATGAGTTGCTTTCTTACGAAGAGTCTTCAGTGCAGCAAGATCTAACTTTTCTAGTTTGTTTAATCTAACAAAATGTAAAATTTTGTAGATTTACCACATTTCTAACGTAGTTTGTTTGGAAAACAAACACCTTCATTGCCAAACACAGTACTGTGTGAAATAATGCTGTTCTTTTCCCCAAATGAGTTCCTTTCTTACGAAGAGTCTTCAGTGGAGCAAGATCAAAGTTTCCTAGTTTGTGTAATCTACCAGGATGTACAACGTAATAGATTAACCACATTTCTAACCTAGTTTGTTTAGAAAACAAACACCTTCATTGCCGAACACAGTACTGGGTGAAATAAGCCAGTTCTGTTCTGCAAATGAGTTGCTATCCTACTAAGGGTCTTCAGTGCAGCAAGATCAAACTTTCCTAGTTGGTGTAATCTAACAAGATGTACAACTTAGTAGATTAACCACATTTCTAACGTAGTTTGTTTACAAAAACAAACGCCTTCTTTGCCGAACACAGTACTGTGTGAAATAAGGCTGTTCTGTTCCCCAAATTAGTTGCTTTCTTACGAAGAGTCTTCAGTGCAGCAAGATCAAACTTTCTAGTTTGTGTAATCTGACAAGATGTACAACTTAGTAGATTAACAACATTTCTAACGTAGTTTGTTTAGAAAACAAAGACCTTCATTGCCGAACACAGTGCGGTGTGAAATAAGCCAGTTCTGTTCTGCAAGTGAGTTGCTTTCTTACGAAGAGTCTTCAGTGCAGCAAGATCAAACTTTCCTAGTTTGTGTAATCTAACAAGATGTACAACTTAGTACATTAACCACATTTTTAACCTAGTTTGTTTAGAAAACAAACACCTTCATTTCGAACACAGTACTGTGTGAAATAAGCCAGTTCTGTTCCACAAAATGAGTTGCTTTCTTCACGAAGAGTCTTCAGTGCAGCAAGATCAAACTTTCTAGTTTGTGTAATCTCACAAGATGTACAACTTAGTAGATTAACCACATTTTTATCCTAGTTTGTTTAGAAAAGAAAGGCCTTCATTGCCGAACACAGTACTGTGTGAAATAAGGCTGTTCTGTTCCCCAAATGAGTTTCTTTCTTACGAAGAGTCTTCAGGGCAGCACGATCAAACTTTCCTAGTTTGTGTAATCTAACAAGATGTACAACTTAGTAGATTACCCACATTTCTAACGTAGTTTGTTTAGAAAACAAACAACTTCATTGCCGAACGCAGTACTCTGGGAAGTAAGCCAGTTCAGTTCTACAAATGAGTTGCTTTCCTACGACTACCTTCATTTCTAAAGTAGTTTGTTTATATAACAAACTCATTCATTGCCGAAAACAGTCCCATGTGAAATAAGGCTGTTCTGCTCCGATATCAGTTGCTTTCTTACGAAGAGTCTTCAATGCAGCAAGATCAAACTTTCCTAGTTTGTGTAATCTAACAAGATGTACAATTTAGTAGATTAAAAACATTTGTAACGTAGTTTGTTTAGAAAACAAACACCTTCATTGCGAACGAGTACTCTGTGAATTAAGGGTGTTCTGTTCCGCCAAAATGAGGGCTTGCTCACGAAAACTTCAGTGCAGCAAGATCACACTTTCCTAGTTTGTGTAATCTAACAAGGTGTACAATTTAGTAGATTAACCACATTTCTAACGTGGTTTGTTTAGAAAACAAACACCTTCATTGCCGAACACAGTACTGTATGAAATAAGCCAGTTCTGTTCGCCAAATGAGTTGCTTTTTTACGAAGAGTCTTCAGTGCAGCAAGATCAAACTTTCCTAGTTTGTGTAATCTAACAAGATGTACAACTTAGTAGATTAACCACATTTTTAACGTAGTTTGTTTTGAAAACAAACACCTTCACTGCGAACACAGTACTGTGTGAAATAAGCCAGTTCTGTTCTGCAAGTGAGTTGCTTTCTTACGAAGAGTCTTCAGTGCAGCAATATCAAACTTTCCTAGTTTGTGTAATCTAACAAGATATACAACTTAGTAGATTAATCACATTTCGAAGGTAGTTTGTTTAGAAAACAAACACCTTCACTGCCGAACACAGTACTGTGTGAAATAAGCCAGTTCGGTTCTCCAAATGAGTTGCTCTCTTACGAAGAGTCTTCAGTGCAGCAAGATCAAAGTTTCCTAGTTTGTGTAATAACAAGATGTACAACTTAGTAGATTAACCACATTTCTAACGTAGTTGTTTAGAAAACAAACGCCCTCATTGCCGAACACAGTACTGTGTGAAATAAGGCTGTTCTGTTCCCCAAATCAGTTGCTTTCTTACGAAGAGTCTTCAGTGCAACAAGATCAAACTTTCCTAGTTTGTGTAATCAAACAACATGTACAATTTAGTAGATTAACCACATTTCTAACCTAGTTTGTTTACAAAACAAACACCTTCCTTACTGAAAGCAGTACTGAATGAAATAATGCTGTTTTGTTCTGCAAATGAGTGGCTTTCTTATGAAGAGTCTTCAGTGCCGCAAGATCAAACTTTGCTAGTTTGTGTAATCTAACAAGATGTAGAATTTAGTAGATGAAACACATTTCTAACGTAGTTTGTTTAGAAAACAAACACCTTCATTGCCGAACACAGTACTGTGTGAAATAAGGCTGTTCTATTCCCCAAATGAGTTGCTTTCTTACGAAGAGTCTTCAGTGGAGCAAGATCAAACTTTCCTAGTTTGTGTAATCTAACAAGATGTACAATTTAGTAGATTAACCACAATTCTAACGAAATTTCTTTAAAAAACAAACGCCTTCATTGCGCAACACAGTACTGTGTGAAATAAGGCTGTTCTGTTCCCCAAATGAGTTCCTTCTTACGTAGAGTCTTCAGTGCAGCAAGATCAAACTGTCCTAGTTTGTGTAATCTAACAAGATGTGGAATTTAGTAGATTAACCACATTTCTAATGTAGTTTGTTTAGAAAACAAACACCTTCATTGCCGAACACAGTACTGTGTGATATAAGGCTGTTCTGTTCATAAATGAGTTGCTTTCTTAAGAAGAGTCTTCAGTGCAGCAAGATCAAACTTTCCCTAGTTTGTGTAATCTAACAAGGTGTACAATTTAGTAGATTAATCACATTTCTAACGTAGTTTGTTTAGAAAACAAACACCTTCATTGCCGAACACAGTACTGTGTGAAATAAGCCAGTTTTGTTCTGCAAATGAGTTGCTTTCTTACGAAGAGTTTTAAGTGCAGCAAGATGAAAGTTTCCTAGTTTGTGTTATCTAACAAGATGTACAACTTAGTAGATTAACCACATTTTTAACCTAGTTTGTTTAGAATACAAACACCTTCATTGCCAAACACAGTACTGTGTGAAATAAACCAGTTCTGTTCTGCAAATGAGTTGCTTTCTTATGAAGAGTCTTCAGTGCAGCAAGATTAAACTTTCCTAGTTTGTGTAATCTAACAAGATGTACAACTTAGTAGATTAATCCCATTTCTAACGTAGTTTGTTTAGAAAACAAACACCTTCATTGCCGAACACAGTACTGTGTGAAATAAGGCTGTTCTGGTCCCCAAATGAGTTGCTTTCTTACGAAGAGTCTTCAGTGCAGCAAGATCTAACTTTTCTAGTTTGTTTAATCTAACAAAATGTAAAATTTTGTAGATTTACCACATTTCTAACGTAGTTTGTTTGGAAAACAAACACCTTCATTGCCAAACACAGTACTGTGTGAAATAATGCTGTTCTTTTCCCCAAATGAGTTCCTTACTTACGAAGAGTCTTCAGTGGAGCAAGATCAAAGTTTCCTAGTTTGTGTAATCTACCAGGATGTACAACGTAATAGATTAACCACATTTATAACCTAGTTTGTTTAGAAAACAAACACCTTCATTGCCGAACACAGTACTGGGTGAAATAAGCCAGTTCTGTTCTGCAAATGAGTTGCTATCCTACTAAGGGTCTTCAGTGCAGCAAGATCAAACTTTCCTAGTTGGTGTAATCTAACAAGATGTACAACTTAGTAGATTAACCACATTTCTAACGTAGTTTGTTTACAAAACAAACGCCTTCTTTGCCGAACACAGTACTGTGTGAAATAAGGCTGTTCTGTTCCCCAAATGAGTTGCTTTCTTACGAAGAGTCTTCAGTGCAGCAAGATCAAACTTTCCTAGTTTGTGTAATCTGACAAGATGTACAACTTAGTAGATTAACAACATTTCTAACGTAGTTTGTTTAGAAAACAAAGACCTTCATTGCCGAACACAGTGCGGTGTGAAATAAGCCAGTTCTGTTCTGCAAGTGAGTTGCTTTCTTACGAAGAGTCTTCAGTGCAGCAAGATCAAACTTTCCTAGTTTGTGTAATCTAACAAGATGTACAACTTAGTACATTAACCACATTTTTAACCTAGTTTGTTTAGAAAACAAACACCTTCATTTCCGAACACAGTACTGTGTGAAATAAGCCAGTTCTGTTCCGCAAATGAGTTGCTTTCTTACGAAGAGTCTTCAGTGCAGCAAGATCAAACTTTCCTAGTTTGTGTAATCTCACAAGATGTACAACTTAGTAGATTAAGCACATTTTTATCCTAGTTTGTTTAGAAAAGAAAGGCCTTCATTGCCGAACACAGTACTGTGTGAAATAAGGCTGTTCTGTTCCCCAAATGAGTTTCTTTCTTACGAAGTGTCTTCAGGGCAGCACGATCAAAGTTTCCTAGTTTGTGTAATCTAACAAGATGTACAACTTAGTAGATTACCCACATTTCTAACGTAGTTTGTTTAGAAAACAAACAACTTCATTGCCGAACACAGTACTCTGGGAAGTAAGCCAGTTCAGTTCTACAAATGAGTTGCTTTCCTACGACTACCTTCATTTCTAAAGTAGTTTGTTTATATAACAAACTCATTCATTGCCGAAAACAGTCCCATGTGAAATAAGGCTGTTCTGCTCCGATATCAGTTGCTTTCTTACGAAGAGTCTTCAATGCAGCAAGATCAAACTTTCCTAGTTTGTGTAATCTAACAAGATGTACAATTTAGTAGATTAAAAACATTTGTAACGTAGTTTGTTTAGAAAACAAACACCTTCATTGCCGAACGCAGTACTCTGTGAATTAAGGGTGTTCTGTTCCGCAAATGAGGGGCTTGCTCACGAAAACTTCAGTGCAGCAAGATCACACTTTCCTAGTTTGTGTAATCTAACAAGGTGTACAATTTAGTAGATTAACCACATTTCTAACGTGGTTTGTTTAGAAAACAAACACCTTCATTGCCGAACACAGTACTGTATGAAATAAGCCAGTTCTGTTCGCCAAATGAGTTGCTTTTTTACGAAGAGTCTTCAGTGCAGCAAGATCAAACTTTCCTAGTTTGTGTAATCTAACAAGATGTACAACTTAGTAGATTAACCACATTTTTAACGTAGTTTGTTTTGAAAACAAACACCTTCACTGCCGAACACAGTACTGTGTGAAATAAGCCAGTTCTGTTCTGCAAGTGAGTTGCTTTCTTACGAAGAGTCTTCAGTGCAGCAATATCAAACTTTCCTAGTTTGTGTAATCTAACAAGATATACAACTTAGTAGATTAATCACATTTCGAAGGTAGTTTGTTTAGAAAACAAACACCTTCACTGCCGAACACAGTACTGTGTGAAATAAGCCAGTTCTGTTCCGCAAATCAGTTGCTTTCTTACGAAGAGTCTTCAGTGCAGCAAGATCAATCTTTCCTAGTTTGTGTAATCTAACAAGATGTACAACTTAGTAGATTAACCACATTTCTAACGTAGTTTGTTTAGAAAACAAAGACCTTCATTGCCGAACACAGTACTGTGTGAAATAAGCCAGTTCTGTTGGGCAAGTGAGTTGCTTTCTTACGAAGAATCTATAGTGCAGCAAGATCAAACTTTCCTAGTTTGTGTAATCTAAAGAGATGTACAACTTAGTAGATTAACCACATTTCTAACGTAGGTTGTTTAGGTAACAAATACTTTCAATGCCAAACGCAGTACTGTGTGAAGTAAGCAATTTCTGTTCTTCAAATGAGTTGCTTGCTCACGAAGAGTCTTCAGTGCAGCAAGATCAATCTTTCCTAGTTTGTGTAATCTAACTTTCCTAGTTTGTGTAATCTAACAAGATATACAACTTAGTAGATTAACCACATTTTTAACATAGTTTGTTTAGAAAACAAAGACCTTCATTGCCAAACAGAGTACAGTGTGAAATAAGCCAGTTCCGTTCCACAAATGAGATGCTTTCTTACGAAGAGTCTTCAGTGCAGCAAGATAAAACTTTCCTAGTTTGTGTAATC
Source organism: Orientallactaga sibirica (assembly GCA_036365145.1). NCBI lineage: Eukaryota > Metazoa > Chordata > Mammalia > Rodentia > Dipodidae > Orientallactaga > Orientallactaga sibirica. The sequence goes on along the minus strand of JAEOAD010001421.1, from coordinate 99,317 downwards.
TAACATGATGTACAACATAGTAGATTAACCACATTTGTATCGTAGTTTGTTTAGAAAACAAACACCTTCATTGCCGAACACAGTACTGTGTGAAGTAATCCAGTTCTGTTCTGCGAATGAGTTGCTTTCTTACGAAGAGTCTTCAGTGCAGCAGCATCAAACTTTCCTAGTTTGTGTAATCTAACAAGATGTTCAATTTAGGAGATTAACCAGATTTCTAAAGTAGTTTGTTTAGAAACCAAACGCCTTCATTGCCGAACACAGTACTGTGTGAAGTAATCCAGTTCTGTTCCCCAAATGAGTTGCTTTCTTACGAAGAGTCTTCAGTGCAGCAAGATCAAACTTTCCTAGTTTGTGTAATCTAAAGAGATGTACAACTTAGTAGATTAACCACATTTCTAACGTCGTTTATTTAGAAAACATACACGTTCATTGCCGAATGCAGTACAGTGTGAAATAAGCCAGTTCTGTTCTCCAAATGAGTTGCTTTCTTACGAAGAGTCTTCAGTGCAGCAAGATCAAACTTTCCTAGTTTGTGTAATCTAAAGAGATGTACAACTTAGTAGATTAACCACATTTCTAACGTAGTTTGTTTAGGTAACAAAAACTTTCAATGCCGAACGCAGTACTGTTTGAAGTAAGCAATTTCTGTTCTTCAAATGAGTTGCTTGCTCACGAAGAGTCTTCAGTGCAGCTAGATCAATCTTTCCTAGTTTGTGTAATCTAACAAGATATACAACTTAGTAGATTAAACACATTTTGAATGTAGTTTGTTTAGAAAACAAACCCCTTCATTGCCGAACACAGTACTGTGTGAAATAAGGCTCTTCTGTTCCGGAAATGGGTTGCTTTCTTACGAAGAGTCTTCAGTGCAGCCAGATCAAAATTTCCTAGTTTGCGTAATCAAACAAGGTGTACAATTTCGTAGATTAACCACATTTCTAACGTAGTTTGTTTAGAAAACAAACACCTTCATTGCTGAACACAGTACTGTGTGAAATAAGCCAGTTCTGTTCTCCAAATGAATTGCTCTCTTACGAAGAGTCTTCACTGCAGCAAGATCAAAGTTTCCTAGTTTGTGAATTCTAAGAAGATGTACCACTTAGAAGATTAACCACATTTCTAACTTAGTTTGTTTTGAAAACAAACACCTTCATTTCCGAACATAGTACTGTGTGAAATAAGCCAGTTATGTTCTGTGAATGAGTTGCTTTCTTACGAAGAGTCTTCAGTGCAGCAAGATCAATCTTTCCTAGTTTGTGTAATCTAAGAAGATGTACAACTTAGTAGATTAACCACATTTCTAACGTAGTTTGTTTAGAAAACAAAGACCTTCATTGCCGAACACAGTACTGTGTGAAATAAGCCAGTTCTGTTCTGCAAGTGAGTTGCTTTCTTACGAAGAATCTACAGTGCAGCAAGATCAAACTTTCCTAGTTTGTGTAATCTAAAGAGATGTACAACTTAGTAGATTAACCACATTTCTAACGTAGTTTGTTTAGGTAACAAATACTTTCAATGCCGAACGCAGTACTATGTGAAGTAAGCAATTTCTGTTCTTCAAATGAGTTGCTTGCTCACGAAGAGTCTTCAGTGCAGCGAGATCAATCTTTCCTAGTTTGTGTAATCTAACTTTCCTAGTTTGTGTAATCTAACAAGATATACAACTTAGTAGATTAACCACATTTTTAACCTAGTTTGTTTAGAAAACAAAGACCTTCATTGCCAAACACAGTACTGTGTGAAATAAGGCTGTTCTGTTCCCCAAATGAGATGCTTTCTTACGAAGAGTCTTCAGTGCAGCAAGATCAAACTTTCCTAGTTTGTGTAATCTAACAAGATGTACAACTTAGTAGATTAACCACATTTCTAACGTGGTTTGTTTTGAAAACAAACACCTTCATTTCGAACGCAGTTCTGTGTGAAAGAAGGCTGTTCTGTTCCGCAAATGAGTGGCTTTCTTACGAAGAGTCGTCAGTGCAACAAGATCAAACTTTCCTAGTTTGTGTAATCGAACAACGTGTACAATTTAGTGGATTAACCACATTTCTAACGTATTTTTTTTAGAAAACAAAAACCTTCATTGCCGAACACAGTACTGTGTGAAATAAGCCAGTTCTATTCTTCAAATGAGTTGCTTTCTTACGAAGAGTGTTCAGTGCACTAAGATCTAATTTTTCTAGTTTGCGTAATCTAACAAAATGGACAACTTAGTAGATTAACCACATTTCTAACGTTGTTTGTTTAGAAAACAAAGGCCTTCATTGCCGAATACCGTACTGTGTGAAATAAGGCTGTTCTTTTCCCCAAATGAGTTGCTTTCTTGTGACGAGTCTTCAGTGCAGCAAGATCAAACTTTCCTAGTTTGTGTAATCTAACAAGATGTAGAATTTAGTAGATTAACCACATTTCTAACGTAGTTTGTTTAGAAAACAAACACCTTCATTGCTGAACGCCGTACTGTGTGAAATAAGACTGTGTGTTCCGCAAATGAGTGGCTTTCTTACAAAGACCCTTCAGTGCAGCAAGATCAAACTTTCCTAGTTTGTGTAATCTAACAAGATGTAGAATTTAGTAGATTAACCACAATTCTAACGTAGTTTGTTTAGAAAACAAACACCTTCACTGCTGAACGCCGTACTGTGTGAAATAAGGCTGTGTGTTCCGCAAATGAGTGGCTTTCTTACGAAGAGTCTTCAGTGCAGCAAGATCAAACTTTCCTAGTTTGTGTAATCTAACAAGATGTACAACTTAGTAGATTAACCACAATTCTAACGTAGTTTGTTTACACAACAAATGCCTTCATTGCCGAACACAGTACTGTGTGAAAGAAGAAAGTTCTGGTCTGCAAATGAGTTGCTTACTTACGAAGAGTCTTAAGTGCAGCAATATCAAGCTTTCCTAGTTTGCCTAATCTAACAAGATGTACAACTTAGTATAATAACCACATTTCTAACGTAGTTTGTTTACACAACAAACGCCTTCATTGCCGAACACAGTACTGTGTGAAATAAGGCTGGTCTGTTCCCCAAATCAGTGGCTTTCTTACGAAGAGTCTTCAATGCATCAAGATCAAAGTTTCCTAATTTGCGTAATCTAACAAGGTGTTCAACTTAGTAGATTAACCACATTTCTAAAGTAGTTTGTTTAGAAAACAAACGCCTTCATTGCCGAACACAGTACTGTGTGAAATAAGGCTGTTCATTCCCCAAATGAGTTGATTTCTTATGAAGAGTCTTTAGTGCAGCAAGATAAAACTTTCCTAGTTTGGGTAATCTAACAAGGTGTACAACTTAGTAGATTAACCACATTTCTAACGTAGTTTGTTTAGAAAACAAACCCATTCATTGCAGAACACAGTACTGTGTGAAATAAGCCAGTCCTGTTCTGCAAATGAGTTGCTTTCTTACGAAGAGTCTTCAGTGCAGCAAAATCAAACTTTCCTAGTTTGGGTAATCAAACAAGATGTACAACTTAGTAGATTAACCACATTTCTAACGTAGTTTGTTTAGATAACAAACAACTTCATTGCCGAACACAGTACTGTGTGAAATAAGGCTATTCTGTTCTCCAAATGAGTTGCTTTCTTACGAAGAGTCTTCAGTGCAGCAAGATCAAATTTTCCTAGTTTGTGTAATCTAAAGAGATGTACAACTTAGTAGATTAACCACATTTCTAACGTAGTTTGTTTAGGTAACAAATATTTTCAATGCCGAACGCAGTACTGTGTGAAGTAAGCCATTTCTGTTCGGCAAATGAGTTGCTTGCTCACGAAGAGTCTTCAGTGCAGCAAGATCAATCTTTCCTAGTTTGTGTAATCTAACAAGATATACAACTTAGTAGATTAAACACATTTCGAACGTAGTTTGTTTAGAAAACAAACCCCTTCATTGCCGAACACAGTACTCTGTGAAATAAGGCTGTTCTGTTCCCCAAATGAGTTTCTTTCTTACGAAGAGTCTTCAGGGCAGCACGATCAAACTTTCCTAGTTTGTGTAATCTAACAAGATGTACAACTTAGTAGATTAACCACATTTCTAACGTAGTTTGTTTAGAAAACAAACAGCTTCATTGCCGAAGGCAGTACTCTGGGAAGTAAGCCAGTTCAGTTCTACAAATGAGTTGCTTTCTTACGAAGAGTCTTCAGTGCACCAAGATCAAACTTTCCTAGTTTGTGTACTCTAACACGATGTACAAATTAATAGACTACCTTCATTTCTAAAGTAGTTTGTTTAGATAACAAACTCATTCATTGCCGAACACAGTACCCTGTGAAATAAGGCTGTTCTGCTCCCGAAATCAGTTGCTTTCTTACGAAGAGTCTTCAGTGCAGAAAGATCAAACTTTCCTAGTTTGTGTAATCTAACAAGATGTACAATTTAGTAGATTAAAAACATTTCTAACGTAGTTTGTTTAGAAAACAAACACCTTCATTGCGAAAGCAGTACTGTGTGAATTAAGGGTGTTCTGTTCCGCAAATGAGTGGCTTTCTTACGAAGACTCTTCAGTGCAGCAAGATCAAACTTTCCTAGTTTGTGTAATGTAACAAGATGTACAACTTAGTAGATTAACCACGTTTGTATCGTAGATTGTTTAGAAAACAAAAACCTTCATTGCCAAACACAGTACTGCGTGAAATAAGCCAGTTCTGTTCTCCAAATGAGTTGCTTTCTTACGAAGAGTCTTCAGGGCAGCAAGATCAAACTTTCCTAGTTTGTGTAATCTACCAAGATGTACAACTTAGTAGATTAACCACATTTTTCCATGTCATCCTTGCGCCGGGTCCATGCTAATCTTCTCTGCACCGTTCCAATTTTAGTATATGTGCTGCCGAAGTCAGCACGATTAACCACATTTTTAACCTAGGTGGTTTAGAAAACAAACACCTTCATTGCCGAACACAGTACTGTGTGAAATAAGCCAGTTCTTTTCCGCAAATGAGTTGCTTTCTTACGAAGAGTCTTCAGTGCTAACAAGATCAAACTTTCCTAGTTTGTGTAATCTAACAAGATGTACAACTTAGTAGATTAACCACATTTCTAATGTAGTTTGTTTAGAAAACAAAGACCTTCATTTCCGAACACAGTACTGTGTGAAATGAGCCAGTTATGTTCCGCAAATGAGTTGCTTTCTTACGAAGAGTCTTCAGTGCAGCAAGATCAAACTTTCCTAGTTTGTGTAATCTAACAAGATGTACAACTTAGTAGATTAACCACATTGCTAACGTAGTTTGTTTAGATAACAAACAACGTCATTTCCGAACGCAGTACTGTGTGAAGTAAGCCAATTCTGTTCTTCAAATGAGTGCTTTTCTCACGAGGAGTCTTCAGTGCAGCAAGATCAAACGTTCCTAGTTTGTGTAATCTAACAAGATGTACAACTTAGTAGATTAACCACATTTCTAATGTAGTTTGCTTAGATAACAAACACCTTCATTTCCCAACGCAGTACTGTGTGAACTAAGCCAGTTCTGTTCTTCAAATGAGTTGCTTTCTTACGAAGAGTCTTCAGTGCAGCAAGATCAAACTTTCCTAGTTTGTGTAATCTAACAAGATGTACAAATTAGTAGATTAACCACATTTCTAACCTAGTTTGTTTAGAAAACAAACGCCTTCTTTGCCGAATAGAGTACTGTGTGAAATAAGGCTGTTCTGTTCCCCAAATGAGTTGCTTTCTTACAAAGAGTCTTCAGTGCAGCAAGATCAAACTTTCCTAGTTTCTGTAATCTAACAAGATGTACAATTTCGTAGATTAACCACATTTCTAACGTAGTTTGTTTAGAAAACAAACACCTTCATTGCCGAATGCAGTACTGTGTGAAATAAGGCTGTTCTGTTCCTCAAATGAGTGGCTTTCTTACGAAGAGTCTTCAGTGCAGCAAGATCAAACTTTCCTAGTTAGTGTAATCTAACAAGGTGTACAACTTAGTAGATTAACCACATTTCTAACGTAGTTTGTTTAGAAAACAAACACCTTCATTGCGAACACAGTACTGTGTGAAATAAGCCAGTCCTGTTCTGCAAATGAGTTGCTTTCTTACGAAGAGTCTTCAGTGCAGCAAAATCAAACTTTCCTAGTTTGCGTAATCAAACAAGATGTACAACTTAGTAGATTAACCACATTTCTAACGTAGTTTGTTTAGATAACAAACACCTTCATTTCCGAACGCAGTACTGTGTGAAATAAGGCTATTCTGTTCTCCAAATGAGTTGCTTTGTTACGAAGAGTCTTCAGTGCAGCAAGATCAAACTTTCCTAGTTTGTGTAATCTAAAGAGATGTACAACTTAGTAGATTAACCACATTTCTAACGTAGTTTGTTTAGGTAACAAATACTTTCAATGCCGAACGCAGTACTGTGTGAAGTAAGCCATTTCTGTTCTTCAAATGAGTTGCTTGCTCACGAAGAGTATTCAGTGCAGCAAGATCAATCTTTTCTAGTTTGTGTATTCTAAAAAGATATACAACTTAGTAGATTAAACACATTTTGAACGTAGTTTGTTTATGTGCTGCCGAAGCGAGCATGATTAACCACATTTTTAACCTAGTTAGTTTAGACAACAAACACTTCATTGCCGAACACAGTACTGTGTGAAATAAGCCAGTTCTGTTCCGCAAATGAGTTGCTTTCTTACGAAGAGTCTTCAGTACAGCAAGATCAAACTTTTCTAGTATGTGTAACCTAAAAAGATGTACAACTTAATAGACTACCTTCATTTCTAAAGTAGTTTGTTTAGAAAACAAACCCATTCATTGCCGAACACAGTACTGTGTCAAATAAGGCTGTTCTGTTCCCCAAATGAGTTGCTTTCTTGCAAAGACTCTTAAGTGCAGCAAGATCAAACTTTCCTAGTTTGTGTAATCTAACAAGATGTACAACTTAGTAGATTAACCACATTGCTAACGTTTTTTGTTTAGATAACAAACACCTTCATTTCTGAACGCAGTACTGTGTGAAGTAGGCCAGTTCTGTTCTTCAAATGAGTTGCTTTCTTACGAAGAGTCTTCAGTGCAGCAAGATGAAACTTTCCTAGTTTGTGTAATCTAACAAGATATACAACTTAGTAGATTAACCACATTTCGAACGTAGTTTGTTTAGAAAACAAACACATTCATTCAGAACGCAGTAATGTGTGAAATAAGGCTGTTCTGTTCCCGAAATCAGTTGCTTTGTTACGAAAAGTCTTCAGTGCAGCAATATCAAAGTTTCCTAGTTTCTGTAATCTAACAAGATGTACACTTTAGTAGATTATCCACATTTCTAACGTAGTTTGTTTAGAAAACAAACACCTTCATTGCCGAACACAGTACTGTGTGAAATAAGCCAGTTCTGTTCTCCAAATGAGTTGCTCTCTTACGAAGAGTCTTCACTGCAGTAAGAGCAAAGTTTCCTAGTTTGTGTAATCTAAGAAGATGTACCACTTAGAAGATTAAACACATTTCTAACGTAGTTTGTTTAGAAAACAAACACCTTCATTGGCGAACACAGTACTGTGTGAAATAAGTCAGTTCTGTTCTGCGAATGAGGTGCTTCCTTACGAATAGTCTTCAGTGCAGCAAGATCAAACTTTCCTAGTTTGTGTAATCAACAAGATGTACAACATAGTAGATTAACCACATTTCTAACGTAGTTTGTTTAGATAACAAGCACCTTCATTTCCGAACGCGGTACTGTGTGAAGTAAGCCAGTTCTGTTCTTCAAATGAGTTGCTTTCTTACGAAGAGTCTTCATTGCAGCAAGATGAAACTTTCCTAGTTTGTGTAATCTAACAAGGTATACAACTTAGTAGATTAACCACATTTCGAACGTAGTTTGTTTAGAAAACAAACCCATTCATTGCCGAACACAGTACTGTGTGAAATAAGGCTTTTCTGTTCACGAAATCAGTTGCTTTCTTACGAAGAGACTTCAGGGCAGCAAGATCAAAGTTTCCTAGTTTGTGTAATCTAACAAGATGTACAATTTAGTAGATTAACCACATTTCTAACGTAGTTTGTTTAGAATACAAACGCCTTCATTTCCGAACACAGTACTGTGTGAAATAAGGCTCTTCTGTTTCCCAAATGAGTTGCTTTCTTACGAAGAGTCTTCAGTGCAGCAAGATCACACTTTCCTAGTTTGTGAAATCTAACAAGATATACAACTTAGTAGATTAATCACATTTCGAACATAGTTTGTTTAGAAAACAAACCCCTTCATTGCCGAATGCAGTAGTGTGTGAAATAAGGCTGTTATGTTCCGCAAATGAGTTGCTTTCTTACCAAGAGTCTTCAGTGCAGCAAGATCAAACTTTGCTAGGTTTTGTAATCTAACAAGATGTACAATTTTGTAGATTTACCACATTTCTAACGTAGTTTGTTTAGAAAACAAACACCTTCATTGCCGAACACAGTACTGTGTGAAATAAGCCAGTTCTGTTCGCCAAATGAGTTGCTTTCTTACGAAGAGTCTTCAGTGCAGCAAGATCAAACTTTCCTAGTTTGTGTAATCTAACAAGATGTACAAGGTAGTAGATTAACCACATTTCTAACGTAGTTTGTTTAGAAAACAAACCCCTTCATTGCCGAACACAGTACTGTGTGAAATAAGGGTGTTCTGTTCCCCAAATGAGTTTCTTTCTTACGAAGAGTCTTCAGGGCAGCACGATCAAACTTTCCTAGTTTGTGTAATCTAACAAGATGTACAACGTAGAAGATTAACCACATTTCTAACGTTGTTTGTTTAGAAAACAAACAGCTTCATTGCCGAACGCAGTACTCTGGGAAGTACGCCAGTTCAGTTCTACAAATGAGTTGCTTTCTTACGAAGGTTCTTCAGTGAAGCAAGATCAAACTTTCCTAGTTTGTGTACTATAAGAAGATGTACAAATTAATAGACTACCTTCATTTCTAAAGTAGTTTGTTTAGATAACAAACTCATTCATTGCCAAACACAGTACCCTGTGAAATAAGGCTGTTCTGCTCCCGAAATCAGTTGCTTTCTTACGAAGAGTCTTCAGTGCAGCAAGATCAAACTTTCCTAGTTTGTGTAATCTAACAAGATGTACAATTTAGTAGATTAAAAACATTTCTAACGTAGTTTGTTTAGAAAACAAACACCTTCATTGCCGAACGCAGTACTGTGTGAATTAAGGGTGTTCTGTTCCGAAAATGAGTGGCTTTCTTACGAAGAGACTTCAGTGCAGCAAGATCACACTTTCCTAGTTTGTGTAATCTAACAAGGTGTACAATTTAGTAGATTAACCACATTTCTAACGTGGTTTGTTTAGAAAACAAACACCTTCATTGCCGAACACAGTACTGTGTGAAATAAGCCAGTTCTGTTCTCCAAATGAGTTGCTTTCTTACGAAGAGTCTTCAGTGCAGCAAGATCAAACTTTCCTAGTTTGTGTAATCTAACAATATGTACAACTTAGTAGATTAACCACATTTTTAACCCAGTTTGTTTAGAAAACAAACACCTTCACAGCCGAACACAGTACTGTGTGAAATAAGCCAATTCTGTTCCGCAAATGAGTTGCTTTCTTACGAAGACTCTTCAGTGCAGCAAGAGCAAACATTCCTAGTTTGTGTAATCTAACAAGATATACAAGTTAGTAGATTAAAAACATTTCTAACCAAGTTTGTTTACAAAACAAACACCTTCATTGCCGAACACAGTACTGTGTGAAATAAGGCAGATCTGTTCTGCAAATGAGTTGCTTTCTTAAGAAGAGTCTTCAGTGCAGCAAGATCAAACTTTCCTAGTTTGTGTAATCTAACAAGATGTACAACTTAGTAGATTAACCACATTTCTCACGTAGTTTGTTTACAAAACAAACGCCTTTCATTGCCGAACACAGTACTCTGTGAAATAAGGCTGTTCTGTTTCCCAAATGAGTTGCTTTCTTACGAAGAGTCTTCAGTGCAGGAAGATCAAACTTTCCTAGTTTGTGTAATCTAACAAGGTGTACAACTTAGTAGATTAACCACATTTCTAAAGGTGTTTGTTTAGAAAACAAACGCCTTCATTGCCGAACACAGTACTGTGTGAAATAAGGCTGTTCTGTTCCCCAAATGAGTTGCTTTCTTACGAAGACTCTTCAGTGCTGCAAGAGCAAACATTCCTAGTTTGTGTAATCTAACAAGATGTGGAATTTAGTAGATTAACCACATTTCTAACGTAGTTCGTTTAGAAAACAAACACCTTCATTGCCGAACGCAGTACTGTGTTATATAAGGCTGTTCTGTTCCGCAAATGAGTTGCTTTCTTAAGAAGAGTCTTCAGTGCAGTAAGATCAAACTTTCCTTGTTTGTGTAATCTGAGAAGGTGTACAATTTAGTAGAATAACCACATTTCTAACGTAGTTTGTTTAGAAAACAAACGCCTTCATTGCCGAACACAGTACTGTTTGAAATAAGCCAGTTCTGTTCTCCAAATGAGTTGCTTTCTTACGAAGAGTCTTCAGTGCAGCACGATGAAAGTTTCCTAGGTTGTGTAATCTAAGAAGATGTACAACTTAGTAGATTAACCACATTTCTAACCACGTTTGTTTAGAAAACAAACACCTTCATTGACGAACACAGTACTGTGTGAAATAAGCCAGTTCTGATCTGCGAAAGAGTTGGTTTCTTACAAAGAGTCTTCAGGGCAGCAAGATCAAACTTTCGTAGTTTGTGTAATCTAACAAGATGCACAACTTAGTAGATTAACCACATTTCTAACGAAGTCTGTTTAGAAAACAAACGCCTTCATTGCCGAACACATTACTTTGTGAAATAAGGCTGTTCTGTTCGCCAAATGAGTTGCTTTCTTACAAAGAGTCTTCAGGGCAGCAAGATCAAACTTTCCTAGTTTGTGTAATCTAACAAGATATACAACTTAGTAGATTAAACACATTTCGAAGGTAGTTTGTTTAGAAAACAAACACCTTCATTGCCGAACACAGTACTGTGTGAAATAAGGCTGATCTGTTCTGCAAATGAGTTGCTTTCTTAAGAAGAGTCTTCAGTGCAGCAAGATCAAACTTTCCTAGTTTGTGTAATCTTACAAGATGTAAAACTTAGTAGATTAACCACATTTCTCACGTAGTTTGTTTACAAAACAAACGCCTTTCATTGCCGAACACAATACTCTGTGAAATAAGGCTGTTCTGTTTCCCAAATGAGTTGCTTTCTTACGAAGAGTCTTCAGTGCAGCAAGATCAAACTTTCCTAGTTTGTGTAATCTAACAAGATGTACAACTTAGTACATTAACCACATTTCTATCATACTTTCTTTAGAAAACAAACACCTTCATTGCCGAACGCAGTACTGTGTGAAGGAAGCCAGTTCTGTTCTACAAATGAGTTGCTTTCTTACGAAGAGTCTTCAGTGCAGCAAGATCAAACTTTCCTAGTTTGTGTAATCTAACAAGATGTATAACTTAGTAAATTAACCACATTTCTAACGTAGTTTGTTTAGAAAACAAACACCTTCATTGACGAACACAGTACTGTGTGAAATAAGCCAGTTCTGTTCTGTGAATGAGTTGGTTTCTTACGAAGAGTCTTCAGTGCAGCAAGATCAAACTTTCGTAGTTTGTGTAATCTAACAAGATGTACAACTTAGTAGATTAACCACATTTCTAATGAAGTCTGTTTAGAAAACAAACGCCTTCATTGCCGAACACAGTACTTTGTGAAATAAGGCTGTTCTGTTCGCCAAATGAGTTGCTTACTTACAAAGAGTCTTCAGGGCAGCAAGATCAAACTTTCCTAGTTTGTGTAATCTAACAAGATATACAACTTAGTAGATTAAACACATTTCGAAGGTAGTTTGTTTAGAAAACAAACACCTTCTTTGCCGAACACAGTACTGTGTGAAATAAGGCTGATCTGTTCTGCAAATGAGTTGCTTTCTTAAGAAGAGTCTTCAGTGCAGCAAGATCAAACTTTCCTAGTTTGTGTAATCTAACAAGATGTAAAACTTAGTAGATTAACCACATTTCTCACGTAGTTTGTTTACAAAACAAACGCCTTTCATTGCCGAACACAGTACTCTGTGAAATAAGGCTGTTCTGTTTCCCAAATGAGTTGCTTTCTTACGAATAGTCATCAGTGCAGCAAGATCAAACTTTCCTAGTTTGTGTAATCTAACAAGATGTACAACTTAGTACATTAACCACATTTCTATCATACTTTCTTTAGAAAACAAACACCTTCATTGCCGAACGCAGTACTGTGTGAAGCAAGCCAGTTCTGTTCTACAAATGAGTTGCTTTCTTACGAAGAGTCTTCAGTGCAGCAAGATCAAACTTTCCTAGTTTGTGTAATCTAACACGATGTATAACTTAGTAAATTAACCACATTTCTAACGTAGTTTGTTTAGAAAACAACACCTTCATTGACGAACACAGTACTGTGTGAAATAAGCCAGTTCTGTTCTGTGAATGATTTGGTTTCTTACGAAGAGTCTTCAGTGCAGCAAGATCAAACTTTCGTAGTTTGTGTAATCTAACAAGATGTACAACTTAGTAGATTAACCACATTTCTAACGAAGTCTGTTTAGAAAACAAACGCCTTCATTGCCGAACACAGTACTTTGTGAAATAAGGCTGTTCTGTTCGCCAAATGAGTTGCTTACTTACAAAGAGTCTTCAGGGCTGCAAGATCAAACTTTCCTAGTTTTTGTAATCTAACAAGATGTACAACGTAGTAGATTAACCACATTTATAACGTAGTTTGTTCAGATTACAAACACTTTCATTGCCGAACGCAGAACTGTGTGAAGTAAGCCAGTACTGTTCTTCAAGTGAGTTGCTTTCTTACGAAGAGTCTTCAGTGCAGCAAGAACAAACTTTCCTAGTTTGTGTAATCTAACAAGATATACAACTTAGTAGATTAAAAACATTTGGAACGTAGTTTGTTTAAAAAGCAAACCCATTCATTGCCGAACACAGTACTGTGTGAAATAAGGCTGTTCTATTCTCGAAATCAGTTGCTTTCTTACGAAGACTCTTCAGTGCAGCAAGATCAAACTTTCCTACTTTGTGTAATCTAACAAGATGTACAACTTAATAGACTACCATCATTTCTAAAGTAGTTTGTTTAGAAAACAAACGCTTTCATTGCCGAACACAGTACTGTGTGAAATAAGGCTGTTCTGTTCCCCAAATGAGTTGCTTTCTTACGAAGACTCTTCAGGGCAGCAAGATCAAACTTTCCTAGTTTCTGTAATCTTACACGATGTAGAATTCAGTAGATTAACCAAATTTCTAACGTAGTTTGTTTAGAAAACAAACACCTTTATTGCCGAACGCAGTAGTGTGTGAAATAAGGCTGTTCTGTTCCCCAAATGAGTTGCTTTCTTACAAAGAGTCTTCAGTGCAGCAAGATCAAACTTTCCTAGTTTCTGTAATCTAACAAGATGTACAATTTCGTAGATTAACCACATTTCTAACGTAGTTTGTTTAGAAAACAAACACCTTCATTGCCGAATGCAGTACTGTGTGAAATAAGTCTGTTCTGTTCCTCAAATGAGTGGCTTTCTTACGAAGAGTCTTCAGTGCAGCAAGATCAAACTTTCCTAGTTAGTGTAATCTAACAAGGTGTACAACTTAGTAGATTAACCACATTTCTAACGTAGTTTGTTTAGAAAACAAACACCTTCATTGCCGAACACAGTACTGTGTGAAATAAGCCAGTCCTGTTCTGCAAATGAGTTGCTTTCTTACGAAGAGTCTTCAGTGCAGCAAAATCAAACTTTCCTAGTTTGCGTAATCAAACAAGATGTACAACTTAGTAGATTAACCACATTTCTAACGTAGTTTGTTTAGATAACAAACACCTTCATTTCCGAACGGAGTACTGTGTGAAATAAGGCTATTCTGTTCTCCAAATGAGTTGCTTTGTTACGAAGAGTCTTCAGTGCAGCAAGATCAAACTTTCCTAGTTTGTGTAATCTAAAGAGATGTACAACTTAGTAGATTAACCACATTTCTAACGTAGTTTGTTTAGGTAACAAATACTTTCAATGCCGAACACAGTACTGTGTGAAAAAGGGCTGTTCTGTTCCCCAAATGAGTTGCTTTCTTACGAAGAGTCTTCAGTGCAGCAAGATCAAACTTTCCTAGTTTGTGTAATCTAACAAGATGTACAATTTAGTAGATTAAACACATTTCTAAAGTAGTTTGTTTAGATAACAAATACTTTCAATGCCGAACACAGTACTGTGTGAAGTAAGCCAGTTCTGTTCTTCAAATGAGTTGCTTTCTTACGAAGAGTCTTCATTGCAGAAAGATCAATCTTTGCTAGTTTGTATAATCTAACAAGATATACAGCTTAGTAGATTAAAAACATTGCGAACGTAGTTTGTTTAGAAAACAAACCCATTCATTGACGAACACAGTACTGTGTGAAATAAGGCTGTTCTGTTCCCCAAATGAGTTGCTTTCTTACGAAGAGTCGACAGTGCAGCAACATCAATGTTTCTAGGTTTGTGTAATCTAACAAGATTTACAACTTACTTAACCATCATTTCTAAAGGAGATTGTTTAGAAAACAAACGCCTTCATTGCCCAACGCAGTACTGTGTGAAGTAAGCCAGTTCTGTTCTTCAATTGAGTTGCTTTCTTACAAAGAGTCTTCAGTGCAGCAAGATCAAACTATCCTAGTTTGTGTAATCTAAGAAGATGTACAACTTAGTAGATTAACCACATTTCTAACGTAGTTTGTTTCAAAAACAAACACCTTCATTGCCGAACACAGTACTGTGTGAAATAAGGCTGTTCTGTTCCCCAAATCAGTTGCTTTCTTACGAAGAGTCTTCAGTGGAGCAAGATCAAACTTTCCTAGTTTGTGTAATCTAACGAGATGTACAATTTAGTAGATTAACCACATTTCTAAAGTAGTTTGTTTAGATAACAAATACTTTCAATGCCGAACACAGTACTGTGTGAAGTAAGCCAGTTCTGTTCTTCAAATGAGTTGCTTTCTTACGAAGAGTCTTCATTGCAGCAAGATCAATCTTTGCTAGTTTGTATAATCTGACAAGATATACAGCTTAGTAGATTAAAAACATTGCGAACGTAGTTTGTTTAGAAAACAAACCCATTCATTGCCGAACACAGTACTGTGTGAAATAAAGCTGTTCTGTTCCCCAAATGAGTTGCTTTCTTACGAAGAGTCGACAGTGCAGCAACATCAATGTTTCCTAGGTTGTGTAATCTAACAAGATTTACAACTTACTAGACTACCATCATTTCTAAAGGAGATTGTTTAGAAAACAAACGCCTTCATTGCCCAACGCAGTACTGTGTGAAGTAAGCCAGTTCTGTTCTTCAAATGAGTTGCTTTCTTACGAAGAGTCTTCAGTGCAACAAGATCAAACTTTCCTAGTTTGTGTCATCTGACAAGATGTACAACTTAATTGACAACCTTCATTTCTAAAGTACTTTGTTTAGAAAACAAACCCATTGATTGCCGAACACAGTACTGTGTGAAATAAGGCTGTTCTGTTCCCCAAATAAGTTGCTTTCTTACGAAGACTCTTCAGTGCAGGAAGATCAAACTTTCCTAGTTTGTGTAATCTAACAAGATATACAATTTAGAAGATTAACCACATTTCTAATGTAGTTTGTTTTGAAAACAAACACCTTCCTTACGGAACACAGTACTGTGTTAAATAAGCCAGTTCTGTTTTCAAAATGAGTTGCTTTCTTACGAAGAGTCTTCAGTGCAGCAAGATCAAACATTTCCTAGTTTGTGTAATCTAACAAGATGTACAACTTAGTAGATTAACCACATTTCTAACGTAGTTTGTTTAGAAAACAAACACCTTCATTGCTAAATGCAGTACTGTGTGAAGTAATCCAGTTCAATTCTGCTAATGAGTTGCTTTCTTACAAGAGTCTTCAGTGCAGCAACTTCAAACTTTCCTAGTTTGTGTAATCTAAAAAGATGTACAACTTAGTAGATTAACCACATTTCTAACGTAGTTTCTTTAGATAACAAGTACTTTCAATGCGAACACAGTACTGTGTGAAATAAGCCATTTCTGTTCTTCAAATGAGTTGCTTTCTTACGAAGAGTCTTAAGTGCAGCAAGATCAAACTTTCCTAGTTTGTGTAATCTAACAAGATATAAAACTTAGTAGATTAAACACATTTTAACGTAGTTTGTTTAGAAAACAATCCCATTCATTGCGAACACAGTACTGTGTGAGATAAGGCTGTTCTGTTCCCAAATCAGTTGCTCTTCAGAGCAGCAAGATCAAACTTTCCTTGTTTGTGTAATCTAACAAGATGTACAACTTAGTAGATTAACCACATTTCTAATGTAGTTTGTTTAGAAAACAAACACCTTCCTTGCGGAACACAGTACTGTGTGAAAAAAGCCAGTTCTGTTCTGCAAATGAGTTGCTTTCTTACGAAGACTCTTCAGTGCAGCAAGATCAAACTTTCCTAGTTTGTGTAATCTAACAAGATGTACAACTTAGTAGATTAACCACATATCTAACGTAGTTTGTTTCCAATACAAACGCCTTCATTGCCGAACACAATACTGTGTGAAATAAGGCTTTTCTGTTCCACAAATAAGTTGCTTTCTTACGAAGAGTCTTCCGTGCAGCAAGATCAAACTTTCTTAGTTTGTGTAATCTAACAAGGTGTACAATTTCGTAGATTAAGCACATTTCTAACGTAGTTTGTTTAGAATACAAACACCTTCATTGCCGAACACAGTACTATGTGAAATAAGCCAGTTCTGTTCTCCAAATGAGTTGCTTTCTTACGAAGAGTCTTCATTGCAGCAAAATCAAACTTTCCTAGTTTGTGTAATCTAACAAGATGTACAACTTAGTAGATTAACCACATTTTTATCCTAGTTTGTTTAGAAAACAAACACCTTCATTGCCGAACACAGTACTGTGTGAAATAAGCCAGTTATGTTCCGCAAATGAGTTGCTTTCTTACGAAGAGTCTTCAGTGCAGCAAGATCAAACTTTCTTAGTTTGTGTAATCTAACAAGATGTACAACTTAGTAGATTAACCACATTTGTAACGTAGTTTATTTAGATAACAAATACTTTCAATCCCGAATGCCGTACTGTGTGAAGTAAGCCATTTCTGTTCTTCAAATGAGTTGCTTGCTCACGAAGAGTCTTCAGTGCAGCAAGATCAATCTTTCCTAGTTTGTGTAATCTAACAAGATGTACAACTTAGTAGATTAACCACATTTCTAACGTAGTTTGTTTAGAAAACAAACCCCTTCATTGCCGAACACAGTACTGTGTGAAATAAGGCTGTTCTGTTCCCCAAATGAGCTTCTTTCTTGCGAGGAGTCTTCAGGGCAGCAAGATCAAACTTTCCTAGTTTCTGTAATCTAACAAGATGTACAACTTAGTAGATTAACCACATTTCTAACGTAGTTTGTTTAGATAACAAACACCTTCATTGCCAAATGCAGTACTGTGTGAAGTAAGCCAGATCTGCTCTTCAAATGAGTTGCTTTCTTACGAAGAGTCTTCAGTGCAGCAAAATCAAACTTTCCTAGTTTGTGTAATCTAACAAGATATACAACTTAGTAGCTTAAACACATTTCGAAGGTAGTTTGTTTAGAAAACAAACCCATTCATTGCCAAACACAGTTCTGTGTGAAATAAGGCTGTTCTGTTCCCCAAATCAGTTGCTTTCTTACGAAGAGTCTTCAGTGCAGCAAGATCAAACATTCCTAGTTTGTGTAATCTAACAAGATGTACAACTTAGTAGATTAGCCACATTTCTAAAGTAGTTTCTTTAGAAAACAAAGACCTTCATTGCCGAACACAGTACTGTGTGAAATAAGCCAGTTCTGTTCTGCAAATGAGTTGCTTTCTTCTGAAGAGTCTTCAGTGCAGCAAGATCAAACTTTCCTAGTTTGTGTAATCTAACAAGATGTACAACTTAAGAAGATTACCTTCATTTCTAAGGAAGTTTGTTTTAGAAAACAAACCCATTCATTGCCCAAACAGTACTGCGTGAAATAAGGCTGTTCTGTTCCCCAAATGAGTTGCTTTCTTCTTGAAGACTCTTCAGTGCAGCAACATCAAACTTACCTAGTTTGTGTAATCTAACAAGATGTACAACTTAGTAGATTAACCACATTTCTAACGTAGTTTGTTTAGAAAACAAACACCTTCATTGCCGAACCAGTACTGTGTGAAATAAGCCAGTTCTGTTCTGCAAATGAGTTGCTTTGTTCTGAAGAGTCTTCAGTGCAGCAAGATCAAACTTTCCTAGTTTGTGTAATCAAACAAGATGTACAACTTATTAGATTAACCACATTTGTAACGTAGTTTGTTTAGATAACAAATACTTTCAATGCCAAACGCAGTACTGTGTGAAATAAAGCCATTTCTGTTCTTCAAATGAGTTGCTTTCTCACGAAGAGTCTTCATTGCAGCAAGATCAATCTTTCCTAGTTTGTGTAATCTAACAAGATATACAACTTAGTAGATTAAACACATTTCGAAGGTAGTTTGTTTAGAAAACAAACCCCTTCATTGCCGAACACAGTACTGTGTGAAATAAAGCTGTTCTGTTCCCCAAATGAGTTTCTTTCTTACGGAGAGTCTTCAGGGCAGCAAGATCAAACTTTCCTAGTTTGTGTAATCTAACAAGATGTACAACTTAGTAGATTAACCACATTTCTAACGTAGATTGTTTAGATAACAAACACCTTTATTGCGAATGCAGTACTGTGTGAAAATAAGCCTGAATTGTTCTTCAAATGAGTTGCTTTCTTACAAAGAGTCTTCAGTGCAGCAAGATCAAACTTTCCTAGTGTGTGTAATCTAACAAGATATACAACTAAGTAGATTAAACACATTTCGAAGGTAGTTTGTTTAGAAAACAAACCCCTTCATTGCCAAACACAGTTCTATGTGAAATAAGGCTGTTCCATTCGCCAAATGAATTGCTTTCTAATGAAGAGTCTTCAGTGCAGCAAGATCAAACTTTCCTAGTTTGTGTAATCTAACAAGATGAACAACTAAGTAGATTAACCACATTTCTAAAGTAATTTGTTTAGAAAACAAACACCTTCATTGCCAAACGCAGTACTGTGTGAAATAAGCCAGTTCTGTTCTACAAATGAGTTGCTTTCTTACGAAGAGTCTTCAGTGCAGCAAGATCAAACTTTCCTAGTTTGTGTATTCTAACAAGATATACAACAATAGACTACCTTCATTTCTAAAG
This sequence comes from Orientallactaga sibirica, assembly GCA_036365145.1. Lineage (NCBI taxonomy): Eukaryota > Metazoa > Chordata > Mammalia > Rodentia > Dipodidae > Orientallactaga > Orientallactaga sibirica. Next base: position 80,126 of record JAEOAD010001421.1, on the reverse strand, counting down.
TAGTTTGTTTAGAAAACAAACCCCGTTCATTGCCGAACACAGTACTGTGTGAAATAAGGCTGTTCTGTTCCCCAAATGAGTTGCTTTCTTAAGAAGACACTAAATTGCAGCAAGATCAAACTTTCCTAGTTTGTGTAATCTAACAAGATGTACAAATTAGTAGATTAACCACATTTCTAACGTCGTTTGTTTAGAAAACAAACACCTTCATTGCCGAACACAGTACTGTGTGAAATAAGCCAGTTTTGTTCTTGAAATGAGTTGCTTTCTTACGAAGAGTCTTCAGTGCACCAAGATCAAACTCTCTAGTTTGTGTAATGTTACAAGATGTACAACAATAGACTACCTTCATTTCTAAAGAAGTTTGTGTAGAAAATAAACCCATTCATTGCGAACACAGTAGTGTGTGAAATAAGGCTGTTCTGTTCCCCAAATGAATTGCTTTCTTACGAAGACTCTTCAGTGCAGCAACATCAAACTTTCCTGGTTTGTGTAATCTAACAAGATGTACAACTTAGTAGATTAACCACGTTTCTAACGTAGTTTGTTTAGAAAGCAAACACCTTCATTGCCGAACACAATACTGTGTGAAATAAGGCTGTTCTGTTCCCCAAATGAGTTGCTTTTTACGAAGAGTCTTCAGGGCACCAAAATCAAACTTTCCTAGTTTGTGTAATCTAATAAGATGTACAACTTAGTAGATTAACCACATTTCTAACGTAGTTTGTTTAGAGAACAAACACCTTCATTGCCGAACGCAGTACTGTGTGAAGTAAGCCAGTTCTGTTCTTCAAATGAGTTGCTTTCTTACAAAGAGTCTTCAGTGCAGCAAGAGCAAACTTTCCTAGTTTGTGTAATCTAACAAGATATACAACTTAGTAGATTACACACATTTCGAACGTAGTTTGTTTAGAAAACAAACCCGTTCATTGCCGAACACAATACTGTGTGAAATGAGGCTGTTCTATTCATGAAATCAGTTGCTTTCTTACGAAGAGGCTTCAGTGCAGCAAGATCAAAGTTTCCTAGTTTGTGAAAACTAACAAGATGTACAACATAATAGATTAACCACATTTTTAACGTAGTTTGTTTAGAAAACAAACACCTTCATTGCCGAAAACAGTACTGTGTGAAAGAAGCCAGTTCTGTTCTACAAATGAGTTGCTTTCTTACGAAGAGCCTTCAGTGCAGCAAGATAAAACTTTCCTAGTTTGTGTAATCTAACAAGATGTACAACTTAGTAGATTAACCACATTTCTAACGTAGTTTGTTTAGAAAACAAACACCTTCATTGCAGAACACAGTACTGTGTGAAATATTGCTGTTCTGTTCCCCAAATGAGTTGTGTTCTTATGAATAGTCTTCAGTGCAGCAAGATCAAACTTTCCTAGTTTGTGTAATCTAACAAGATGTACAATTTAATAGACTACGTTCATTTCTAAAGAAGTTTGTGTAGAAAACATACCCATTCATTGCCGAACACAGTACTGTGTGAAATAAGCCAGTTCTGTTCCCCAAATGAGATGCTTTCTTACGAAGACTCTTCAGTGCAGCAAGATCAAACTTTCCTAGTTTGTGTAATCTAACAAGATGTACAACTTAGCAGATTAACCACATTTATAACGTAGTTTGTTTACAAAACAAACGCCTTCATTGCCGAACACAGTACTGTGTGAGGTAAGCCAGTTCTGTTCTTCAAATGAGTTGCTTTCTTCCCAAGAGTCTTCAGTGCAGCAAGATCAAACTTTCCTAGTTTGTGTAATCTAACAAGATGTACACCTTAATATACTACCTTCATTTCTAAAGTAGTTTGTTTAGAAAACAAACCCATTCATTGCCGAACACAGTACTGTGTGAAATAAGGCTGTTCTGTTCCCCAAATGAGTTGCTTTCTTACAAAGAGTCTTCAGTGCAGCAAGATCAAACTTTCCTAGTTTGTGTAATCTAACAAGATATACAACTAAGTAGATTAAACACATTTCGAAGGTAGTTTGTTTAGAAAACAAACCCACTCATTGCCAAACACAGTTCTGTGTGAAATAAGGCTGTTCCATTCGCCAAATGAATTGCTTTCTTATGAAGAGTCTTCAGTGCAGCAAGATCAAACTTTCCTAGTTTGTGTAATCTATCAAGATGAACAACTAAGTAGATTAACCACATTTCTAAAGTAGTTTGTTTAGAAAACAAACACCTTCATTGCCAAACGCAGGACTGTGTGAAGTAAGCCAGTTCTGTTCTACAAATGATTTGCTTTCTTACGAAGAGTCTTCAGTGCAGCAAGATCAAACTTTCCTAGTTTGTGTATTCTAACAAGATGTACAACTTAATAGACTACCTTCATTTCTAAAGTAGTTTGTTTAGAAAACAAACCCATTCATTGCCGAACACAGTACTGTGTGAAATAAGGCTGTTCTGTTCCCCAAATGCGTTGCTTTCTTAAGAAGACACTAAATTGCAGCAAGATCAAACTTTCCTAGTTTGTGTAATCTAACAACATGTACAAATTAGTAGATTAACCACATTTCTAACGTCGTTTGTTTAGAAAACAAACACCTTCATTGCCGAACACAGTACTGTGTGAAATAAGGCTGTTCTGTTCCCCAAATGAGTTTCTTTCTTACGAAGAGTCTTCAGGGCAGGAAGATCACTTTCCTAGTTTGTGTAATCTAACAAGATGTACAACTTAGTAGATTAACCACATTTCTAAAGTAGTTTGTTTAGATAACAAACACCTTCATTGCCGAACGCAGTACTGTGTGAAGTAAGCGAGATCTGTTCTTCAAATTAGTTGCTTTCTTACGAAGAGTCTTCAGGGCAGCAAGATCAAAGTTTGCTAGTTTGTGTAATCTAACAAGATGTACAACTTAGTAGATTAACCACATTTATAACGTAGTTTGTTTACAAAACAAACACCTTCATTGCCGAACACAGTACTGTGTGAAATAAGGCTGTTCTGTTCCCCAAATGAGTTTCCTTCTTACGAAGAGTCTTCAGGGCAGCAAGATCACTTTCCTAGTTTGTGTAATCTAACAAGATGTACAACTTAGTAGATTAACCACATTTCTAAAGGAGTTTGTTTAGAAAACAAACGCCTTCATTGCCCAACACAGTACTGTGTGAAATAAGGCTCTTCTGTTTCCCGAATGAGTTGCTTTCTTACGAAGAGTCTTCAGGGCAGCAAAATCAAACTTTCCTAGTTTGTGTAATGTAACAAGATGTACAATTTAGTAGATTAACCACATTTCTAACGTAGTTTGTTTAGATAACAAACACCTTCATTGCCGAACGAAGTACTGTGTGAAAAAAGGCTGTTCTGTTACCCAAATGAGTTGCTTTCTTACGTATAGTCTTCAGTGCAGCAAGATCAAACTTTCCTAGTTTGTGTAATTTAACAAGATATACAATTTTGTAGATTAAACACATATCGAACGTAGTTTCTTTAGAAAACAAACCCATTCATTGCCGAACAAAGTACTGTGTGAAATGAGGCTGTTCTGTTCCCAAAATATGTTGCTTTCTTACGACGAGTCTTCAGTGCAGCAAGATTAAGGTTTCCTAGTTTGTGTAATCTATCAAGATGTACAACTTAGTAGATTAACCACATTTCTAATGTAGTTTGTTTAGAAAACAAACACCTTCATTGCCGAACACAGTTCTGTGTGAAACAAGCCTGTTCTGTTCTGCAAATGAGTTGCTTTCATACGAAGAGTCCTCAGTGCAGCAAGATCAAACTTTCCTAGTTTGTGTAATCTAACAAGATGTACAACTTAGTAGATTAACCACATTTCGAACGTAGTTTGTTAAGAAAACAAACACCGTCATTGCTGAACGCAGTACTGTGTGAAATAAGGCTGTTCTGTTCTGCAAATGAGTTGCTTTCTTACGAAGAGTCTTCAGTGCAGCAAGATGAAACTTTCCTAGTTTGTGTAATCTTACAAGATGTACAACTTAGTAGATTAACCACATTTCTAACGTAGTTTGTTTAGAAAACAAACGCCTTCATTGCCGAACACAGTACTGTGTGAAATAAGGCTGTTCTGTTCCCGAAATCAGTTGCTTTCTTGAGAAGAGTCTTCAGGGCAGCAAGATCAAACTTTCCTAGTTTTTGTAATCTAACAAGATGTACAACTTAATAGACTACCTTCATTTCTAAAGTAGTTTGTTTAGGAAAAAAACCCATTCATTGCCGAACTCAGTACTGTGTGAAATAAGGCTGTTCTGTTCCCCAAATGAGTTGCTTTCTTACGAAGATTCTTCAGTGCAGCAAGATCAAACTTTCCTAGTTTGTGTAATCTAACAAGATGTACAATTTAGTAGATTAACCACATTTATAACGTAGTTTCTTTAGAAAACAAACACCTTCATTGCCGAACACAGTACTGTGTGAAATAAGGCTATTCTCTTCTCCAAATGAGTTGCTTTGTTACGAAGAGTCTTCAGTGCAGCAAGATCAAACTTTCCTAGTTTGAGTAATCTAACAAGATGTACAAGTTAGTAGATTAACCACATTTCTAACGTAGTTTGTTTAGAAAACAAACGCCTTCATTGCCGAACACAGTACTGTGTAAAATAAGCCTGTTCTGATCCCCAAATGAGTTGCTTTCTTACGAGGAGTCTTCAGTGCAGAAAGATCAAACTTTCCTAGTTTGTGTAATCTAACAAGATGTACAACTTAGTATATTAACCACATTTCTACCGTAGTTTGTTTAGAAAACAAACACCTTCATTGCCGAACACAGTACTTTGTGAAATAAGGCTATCTTGTTCTCCAAATGAGTTGCTTTCTGACGAAGAGTCTTCAGTGCAGCAAGATGAAACTTTCCTAGTTTTTGTAATCTAACAACATGTACAACTTAGTAGATTAACCACATTTCTAACGTAGTTTGTTTAGAAAACAAACGTCTTCATTGCCGAACACAGTACTGTGTGAAATAAGCCTATTCTGATCCCGAAATGAGTTGCTTTCTTACGAAGAGTCTTCAGTGCAGCAAGATCAAACTTTCCTAGTTTGTGTAATCTAACAAGATGTACAATTTAGTAGATTAACCACATTTCTAACGTAGTTTGTTTAGAAAACAAACCCATTCATTCCCGAACACAGTACTGTGTGAAATAAGCCTGTTCTGATCCCCAAATGAGTTGCTTTCTTACGAAGAGTCTTCAGTGCAGCAAGATTAAACTTTCCTAGTTTGTGTAATCTAACAAGATGTAGAATTTAGTAGATTAACCACATTTCTAACGTAGTTTGTTGAGAAAACAAACAACTTCATTGCCAAACGCAGTACTGTGTGAAATAAGGCTGTTCTGTTCTGCAAATGAGTTGCTTTCTTACGAAGAGTCTTCAGTGCAGCAAGATCAAACTTTCCTAGTTTGTGTAATCTAACAAGATGTACAACCTAGTAGATTAACCACATTTCTAACGTAGTTTGTTTAGAAAACAAACGCCTTCATTGCCGAAAACAGTACTGTGTGAAATAAGGCTGTTCTGTTCCCGAAATCAGTTGCTTTCTTGAGAAGAGTCTTCAGGGCAGCAAGATCAAACTTTCCTAGTTTTTGTAATCTAACAAGATGTACAACTTAGTAGACTACCTTCATTTCTAAAGTAGTTTGTTTAGAAAACAAACCCATTCATTGCCGAACACAGTACTGTGTGAAATAAGGCTGTTCTGTTCCCCAAATGAGTTGCTTTCTTACGAAGACTCTTCAGGGAAGCAAGATCAAACTTTCCTAGTTTGTGTAATCTAATAAGATGTACAACTTAGTAGATTAACCACATTTAATGTACTTTGTTTAGAAAACAAACAACTTCATTGTAGAATGCAGTACTGTGTGAAGTAAGCCAGTTCTGTTCTACAAATGAGTTGCTTTCTTACGAAGACTCTTCAGTGCAGCAAGATCAAACGTTCCTAATTTGTGTAATCTAACAAGATGTACAACTTAGTATATTAACCACATTTCTAACGTAGTTTGTTTAGAAAACGAACGTCTTCATTGCCGAACACAGTACTGTGTGAAATAAGCCTGTTCTGATCCCCAAATGAGTTGCTTTCTTACGAAGACTCTTCAGTGCAGCAACATCAAACTTTCCTAGTTTGTGTAATCTAACAAGATGTACAATTTAGTAGATTAACCACATTTATAACGTAGTTTGTTTAGAAAACAAACACCTTCATTGCCGAACACAGTACTGTGTGAAATAAGGCTATTCTGTTCTCCAAATGAGTTGCTTTCTTACGAAGAGTCTTCAATGCAGCAAGATCAAACTTTCCTAGTTTGTGTAATCTAACAAGATGTACAACTTAGTAGATTAACCACATTTCTAACGTAGTTTGTTTAGAAAACAAACGCCTTCATTGCCGAACACAATACTGTGTGAAATAATGCTGTTCTGTTCCCAAAATCAGTTGCTTTCTTGAGAAGAGTTTTCAGGGCAGCAAGATCAAACTTTCCTAGTTTTTATAATCTAACAAGATGTACAACTTAATAGACTACCTTCATTACTAAAGTAGTTTGTTTTGAAAACAGACCCATTCATTGCCGAACACAGTACTGTGTGAAATAAGGCTGTTCTGTTCCCCAAATGAGTTGGTTTCTTACGAAGAGTCTTCAGTGCAGCAAGATCAAACTTTCCTAGTTTGTGTAATCTAACAAGATGTACAATTTAGTAGATTAACCACATTTATAAAGTAGTTTGTTTAGAGAACAAACACCTTCATTGCAGAATGCGGTACTGTGTGAAGTAAGCTAGTTCTGTTGTACAAATAAGTTGCTTTCTTTCGAAGAGTCTTCAGTGCAGCAAGATCAAACTTTCCTAGTTTGTGTAATCTAACAAGGTATACAACTTAGTAGGTTAACCACATTTCTAACGTAGTTTGTTTGGAAAACAAACACCTTCATTGCCGAATGCAGTACTGTGTGAAGTAAGCTAGTTCTGTTCTACAAATGAGTTGCTTTCTTACGAAGAGTCTTCAGTGCAGCAAGATCAAACTTTCCTAGTTTGTGTAATCTAATAAGATGTACAACTTAGTAGATTAACCACATTTCTAACGTAGTTTGTTTAGAAAACAAACCCATTCATGGCGAACACAGTATTGTGTGAAATAAGCCTGTTCTGATCCCCAAATGAGTTGCTTTCTTACGAAGAGTCTTCAGTGCAGCAAGATTAAACTTTCCTAGTTTGTGTAATCTAACAAGATGTAGAATTTAGTAGATTAACCACATTTCTAACGTAGTTTGTTTAGAGAACAAACACCTTCATTGCCGAACGCAGTAATGTGTGAAATAAGGCTGTTTTGTTCCCCAAATGAGTTGCTTTCTTACGAAGAGTCTTCAGTGCAGCAAGGTCAAACTTTCCTAGTTTGTATAATCTAACAAGATGTACAACTTAGTAGATGAACCACATTTCTAACGTAGTTTGTTTTGAAAACAAACGCCTTCATTGCCGAACACAGTACTGTGTGAAATAAGGCTGTTCTGTTCCGCAAATGAGTTGCTTTCTTACGAAGAGTCTTCAGTGCAGCAAGATCAAACTTTCTTAGTTTGTGTAATCTAACAAGATGTACAACTTAGTAGATTAACCACATTTCTAACGTATTTTGTTTAGAAAACAAACGCCTTCATTGCCGAACACAGTACTGTGTGAAATAAGGCAGTTCTGTTCCAGAAATCAGTTGCTTTCTTGAGAAGAGTCGTCAGGGAAGCAAGATCAAACTTTCCTAGTTTTTGTAATCTAACAAGATGTACAACTTATTAGACTACCTTCATTTCTAAAGTAGTTTGTTTAGAAAACAAACCCATTCAATGCCGAACACAGTACTGTGTGAAATAAGGCTGTTCTATTCCCCAAATGAGTTGCTTTCTTACAAAGACTCTTCAGTGCAGCAAGATCAAACTTTCCTAGTTTGTGTAATCTAACAAGATGTACAACTTAGTAGATTAATCACATTTATAACGTCGTTTGTTTAGAAAACAAACACCTTCATTGCCGAACACAGTACTGTGTGAAATAAGGCTGTTCTGTTCCCGAAATGAGTTGGTTTCTTACGAAGACTCTTCAGTGCAGCAAGATCAAACTTTCCTAGTTTGTGTAATCAAACAAGATGTACAACTTAGTAGATTAACCACATTTATAAGGTAGTTTGTTTAGAAAACAAACACCTTCATTTCCGAACACAGTACTATGTGAAATAAGGCTATTCTGTTCTCCAAATGAGTTGCTTTCTTACGAAGAGTCTTCAGTGCAGCAAGATCAAACTTTCCTAGTTTGAGTAATATAACAAGATGTACAACTTAGTAGATTAACCACATTTCTAACGTAGTTTGTTTAGAAAACAAACGCCTTCATTGCCGAACACAGTACTGTGTGAAGTAAGCCAGTTCTGTTCTTCAAATGAGTTGCTTTTTTACGAAGACTCTTCAGTGCAGCAAGATCAAACTTTCCTATGTTGTGTAATCTAACAAGATGTACAACTTAGTAGATTAACCACATTTCTAAAGTAGTTTGTTTAGAAAACAAACACCTTCATTGCCGAACGCAGTACTCTGTGAAGTAAGCCAGTACTGTTCCACAAATGAGTTGCTTTCTTACGAGGTCTCTTGAGTGCAGCAAGATTAAACTTTCCTAGTTTGTGTAATCTAACAAGATGTACAACTTAATAGATTACCTTCATTTCTAAAGTAGTTTGTTTAGAAAACAAACCCATTCATTGCCGAACACAGTACCATATGAAATAAGGCTGTTCTATTACCGAAATCAGTTGCTTTCTTACGAAGAGTCTTCATTCCAGCAAGATCAAACTTTCCTAGTTTGTGTAATCTAACAAGATGTAGAATTTAGTAGATTAACCACATTTCTAACGTAGTTTCTTTAGAAAACAAACACCTTCATTGTCGAACGCAGTACTGTGTGAAATAAGGCTGTTCTGTTTCGCAAATGAGTTGCTTTCTTACGAAGAGTCTTCAGTGCCGCAAGGTCAAACTTTCCTAGTTGGTGTAATCTAACAAGGTGTACAATTTAGTCGATTAACCACATTTCTAACCTAGTTTGTTTAGAAAACAAACGCCTTCATTGCCAAAACTGTACTGTGTGAAATAAGGCTGTTCTGTTCCCCAAATAAGTGGCTTTCTTACTAAGATTCTTCAGTGCAGCAAGATCAAACTTTCCTAGTTTGCGTAATCTTACAAGATGTTCAATTTAGTAGATTAACCTGATTTATAACGTAGTTTGTTTAGAAAACAAACGCCTTCATTGCCGAACACAGTACTGTGTGAAATAAGGCTGTTCTATTCCGCAAATGAGTTGGTATCCTAAGAATAGTCTTCAGTGCAGCAAGACTAAACTTTCGTAGTTTGTGTAATCTAACAAGATGTACAATTTAGTAGATTAACCACATTTCTAACCAATTTGTTTAGAAAACAAACACCTTCATTGCCGAACACAGTACTGTGTGAAATAAGCCAGTTCTGTTCTGCAAATGAGTTGCTTTCACACGAAGAGTCTTCAGTGCAGCAAGATCAAACTTTCCTAGTTTGTTTATTCTAACAAGATGTACAACTTGGTAGATTAACCACATTTCTAACGTAGTTTGTTTAGAAAACAAACGCCTTCATTGCCGAACACAGTCGTATGTGAAATAAGCCAGTTCTGTTCTGCGAATGAGTTGCTCTCTTACGAAGAGTCTTCAGTGTAGCAAAATCAAACTTTCCTAGTTTGTGTAATCTAACAAGATGTACAACTTACTAGATTAACCACATTTCTAACGTAGTTTGTTTAGATAACAAACACGTTCATTGCCGAACGCTGTACTGTGTGAAGTAAGCCAGTTCTGTTCTTCAAATGAGTTGCTTTCTTACCTAGAGTCTTCAGTGCAGCAAGATCAAATTTTCCTAGTTTGTGTAATCTAAAAATATATACAACTTAGTAGATTAAAAACATTTCGAACGTAGTTTGTTTAGGGCACAAACCCATTCATTGCCGAACACAGTACTGTGTGAAATAAGGCTGTTCTGTTCCGCAAATGGGTTGCTATCTTACGAAGTCTCTTCAGTGCAGTAAGATCAAAGTTTCCTAGTTTGTGTAATCTAACAAGATGTACAACTCGGTAGATTAACCACATTTCTAACCTAGTTTGTTTAGAAAAGAAACACCTTCATTGTCGAACAAAGTACTGTGTCAAATAAGCCAGTTCTGTTCTGCAAATGAGTTGCTTCCTTACGAAGAGTCTTCAGTGCAGCAAGATCAAACTTTCCTAGTTTGTGTAATCTAACAAGATGTTCAACTTAGTAGATTAACCTGATTTATAACGTAGTTTGTTTAGAAAACAAACACCTTCATTGCCGAACGCAGTAGTGTGTGAAATAAGGCTGTTCTGTTAGGCAAACGAGTTGCTTTCTTACGAAGAGTCTTCAGTGCAGCAAGTTCAAATTTTCCTAGTTCGTGTAATCTAACAAGATGTACAACTTAGTAGATTAACCACATTTCTAACCAGTTTGTTTAGAGAACAAACACCTTCATTGCCGAACACACTACTGTGTGAAATAAGCTTGTTCTGTTCTACAAATGAGTTGCTTTCTTATGAAGAGTCTTCAGTGCAGCAAGATCAAACTTTCCTAGTTTGTGTAATGTAACAAGATGTACAACTTAATAGGCTACCTTCATTTCTAAAGTAGTTTGTTTAGAAAACAAACCCCTTCATTACCGCACCAGTACCATATGAAATAAGGCTGATCTTTTCCCGAAATCAGTTGCTTTCTTACGAAGAGTCTTCAGTACAACAAGACCAAACTTTCCTAGTTTGTGCAATCTAACAAGATGAAGAATGTTGTAGCTTAACCACATTTCTAACGTAGTTTGTTTAGAAAACAAACACCTTCATTGTCGAACGCAGTACTGTGTGAAATAAGACTGTTCTGTTCCACAAATGAGTTGCTTTGTTATGAAGTGCATTCAGTGCAGCAAGATCAAACTTTCCTAGTTGGTGTAATCTAACAAGGTGTACAATTTAGTAGATTAACCACATTTCTAACCTAGTCTGTTTAGAAAACAAACCCATTCATTGCCGAACACAGTACTGTGTGAAATAAGCCAGTTCTATTCTGCAAATAAGTTGCTTTCTTAAGAAGAGTCTTCAGTGCAGCAATATCAAAGTTTCCTAGTTTGTTTAATCTAACAAGATGTACAACTTACTAGATTAACCACATTTCTAACCTAGTTTGTTTAGAAAACAAACACCTTCATTGCCGAACACAGTACTGTGTGAAATAAGCCAGTTATGTTCTTCAAATGAGTTGCTTTCTTACGAAGAGTGTTCAGTGGAGCAAGAACAAAGTTTCCTAGTTTGTGTAATTTAACAAGATGTACAACTTAGTAGATTAAACACATTTCTAACGTAGTTTTTTTAGAAAACAAACGCCTTCATTACCGAACACAGTATTGTGGGAAATAAGGCTGTTCTGTTCCCCAAATGAGTTGCTTTCTCACGAAGAGTCTACAGTGCAGCAAGATCAAACTATGCTAGTTTGTGTAATCTAACAAGATGTTCAACTTAGTAGATTAACCACATTTATCACGTAGTTTATTTAGAAAACAAACACCTTCATTGCCGAATGCAGTACTGTGTGAAGTAAGCTAGTTCTGTTCTACAAATGAGTTGCTTTCTTACGAAGAGTTTTCAGTGCAGCAAGATCAAACATTCCTAGTTTGTGTAATCTAACAAGATGTACAACTTAGTAGATTAACCACATTTCTAACCTAGTTTGTTTAGAAAACAAATGCCTTCATTGCGGAACACAGTACTGTGTGAAATAAGCCTGTTCTTTTCCCGAAATGAATTGCTTTCTTACGAACAGTCTTCAGTGCAGCAAGATCAAACTTTCCTTGTTTGTGTAATCTAACAAGATGTACAACTTAGTAGATTAACCACTTTTATAACGTAGTTTGTTTAGAAAACAAACACCTTCATTGGCGAACACAGTACTGTGTGATATAAGGCTATTCTGTTCTCCAAATGCGTTGCTTTCTTACGAAGAGTCTTAAGTGCAGCAAGATCAAACTTTCCTAGTTTGTGTAATCTAACAAGATGTACAACTTAGTAGATTAACCACATTTCTAACGTAGTTTGTTTAGAAAACAAACGCCTTCATTGCCGAACACAGTACTGTGTGAAATTAGGCTGTTCTGTTCCCGAAATCAGTTGCTTTCTTCAGAAGAGTCTTCAGGGCAGCAAGATAAAACTTTCTTAGTTTTTGTAATCTAACAAGATGTACAACTTAATAGACTACCTTCATTTCTAAAGTAGTTTGTTTAGAAAAGAAACCCATTCATTGCCGAACACAGTACTGTGTGAAATAAGGCTGTTCTGTTCCCCAAATGAGTTGCTTTCTTACGAAGAGTCTTCAGTGCAGCAAGATCAAACTTTCCCAGTTTGTGTAATCTAACACGATGTACAACTTAGTAGATTAACCACATTTCTAAAGTAGTTTGTTTAGAAAACAAACACCTTCATTGCCGAATGCAGTACTGGGTGAAGAAAGCTAGTTCTGTTGTACAAATGACTTGCTTTCTTACGAAGAGTCTTCAGTGCAGCAAGATCAAACTTTCCTACTTTGTGTAATCTAACAAGATGTACAACTTAGTAGATTAATCACATTTATAACGTAGTTGGTTTAGAAAATAAACACCTTCATTGCCGAACACAGTAATGTGTGAAATAAGGCTATTCTGTTCTCCAAATGAGTTTCTTTCTTACGAATAGTCTTCACTGCAGCAAGATCAAACTTTCGTACTTTGTGTAATCTAACAAGATGTACAACTTAGTAGATTAACCACATTTCTAACGTAGGTTGTTTAGATAAGAAACACGTTCATTGCGAACGTAGTACTGTGTGAAGTAAGCCAGTTCTGTTCATCAAATGAGTTGCTTTCTTTCGAAGAGTCTTCAGTGCAGCAAGATCAAAGTTTCCTAGTTTGTGTAATCTAACAAGATGTACAACGTAGTAGATGAACCACATTTCTAACGTAGTTTGTTTAGAAAACAAACACCTTCATTGCCGAACACAGCACTGTGTGAAATAAGCCAGTTCTTTTCTGCGAATGAGTTGATTTCTTACGAAGAGTCTTCAATGCAGCAAGACTAAACTTCCCTAGTTTGTGTATTCTAACAAGATATTCAACTTAGTAGACTAACCAGATTTCTAACGTAGGTTGTTTAGAAAACAAACGCCTAAATTGCCACAGTACTGTGTGAAATAAGGCTGTTTTGTTCCCCAAATGAGTTCCTTTCTTACGAAGAGTCTTCAGTGCAGCAAGATCAAACTTTCCTACTTTTTGTAATCTAACAAGATGTACAACTTAATAGATTACCTTCTTTTCTAAAGTAGTTTGTTTAGAAAACAAACCCATTCATTGCCAAACACAGTACTGAGTGAAATAAGGCTGTTCTGTTCCCCAAATGAGTTGATTTCTTACGAAGAGTCATCAGTGCAGCAAGATTAAACTTTCCTAGTTTGTGTAATCTGACAGATTGTACAACTTAGTAGGTTAACCACATTTCTAACGTAGTTTGGTTAGAAAAAAACCCATTCATTTCCAAACACAGTACTGTGTGAAATAAGGCTATTCTGTTCCCCAAAAGAGTTGCTTTCTTACGAAGACTATTCAGTGCAGCATGATCAAACTTTCCTAGTTTGTGTAATCTAACAAGATGTACAACTTAGTAGATTAATCACATTTATATCGTCGTTTGTTTAGAAAACAAACACCTTCATTGCCGAAAACAGAACTGTGTGAAATAAGGCTATTCTGTTTTCCAAATGAGTTGCTTTCTTACGAAGAGTCTTCAGTGCAGCAAGAACAAACTTTCCTAGTTTGTGTAATCTAGCAAGATATACAACATAGTAGATTAACCACATTTCTAACATAGTTTGTTCAGAAAACAAACGCCTTCATTGCCGAACACAGTACTGTGTGAAATAAGCCTGTTCTGATCCCCAAATGAGTTGCTTTCTTACGAAGAGTCTTCAGTGCAGCAATATCAAACTTTCTTAGTTTGTGTAATCTAACAAGATGTAGAATTTGGTAGATTATCCACATTTCTAACGTAGTTTATTTAGAAAACAAACACCTTCATTGCCGAATGCACTACTGTGTGAGGTAAGCTGGTTCTGTTCTACAAATGAGTTACTTTCTTACGAAGAGTCTTCAGTGCAACAAGATCAAACTTTCCTAGTTTGTGTAATCTAACGAGATGTACAACTTAGTACATTAACCACATTTCTAACGTAGTTTGTTTAGAAAAAAACCCATTCATTGCCGAACACAGTACTGGGTGAAATAACGCTGTTCTGTTCCCCAAATGAGTTGCTTTCTTACGAAGACTCTTCAGTGCAGCAAGATCAAACTTTCCTAGTTTGTGTAATCTAACAAGATGTACAACTTAGTAGATTAACCACATTTCTAACGTAGGTTGTTTAGAAAACAAACGCCTTCATTGCCGAACACAGTACTGTGTGAAATAAGCCTGTTCTGATGCCCAAATTAGTTGCTTTCTTACGAAGAGACTTCAGTGCAGCAACATCAAACTTTCCTAGTTTGTGTAATCTAACAAGATGTACAACTTAGTAGATTAACCACATTTCTAACGTAGTTTGTTTAGAAAACAAACCCATTCATTGCCAAACACAGTACTGTGTGAAATTAGGCTGTTCTCTTCCCGAAATCAGTTGCTTTCTTGACAAGAATCTTCAGGGCAGCAAGATAAAACTTTCCTAGTTTTTGTAATCTAACAAGACGTACAACTTAATAGACTACCTTCATTTCTAAAGTAGTTTGTTTAGAAAAGAAACCCATTCATTGCCGAACACAGTACTGTGTGAAATAAGGCTGTTCTGTTCCCCAAATGGGTTGCTTTCTTACGAAGACTCTTCAGTGCAGCAAGATCAAACTTTCCTAGTTTGTGTAATCTCACAAGATGTACAACTTAGTAGATTAACCACATTTATAACGTAGTTTGTTCAGAATACAAACGCCTTCATTGCCGAACACAGTACTGTGTGAAATAAGGCTGTTCTGTTCCCCAAATGAGTTGCTTTCTTACAAAGAGTCTTCAGTGCAGCAAGATCAAACTTTCCTAGTTTGTGTAATCTAACAAGATGTACAACTTAGTACATTAACCACATTTCTAACGTAGTTTGTTTAGAAAACAAACGCCTTCATTGCCGAATACAGTACTGTGTGAAGTAAGCTAGTTCTGTTCTACAAATGAGTTGCTTTCTTACGAAGAGTCTTCAGTGCAACAAGATCAAACTTTCCTAGTTTGTGTAATCTAACAGGATGTACAACTTAGTAGATTAACCACATTTATAACGTAGTTTGTTTAGAAAACAAACACCTTCATTACCGAATGCAGTACTGTGTGAAGTAAGCTAGTTCTGTTCTACAAATGAGTTCCTTTCTTACGAAGAATCTTCAGTGCAGCAAGATCAAACTTCCCTAGTTTGTCTAATCTAAGAAGATGTACAATTTAGTAGATTAACCACATTTCTAACGTAGTTTGTTTAGAAAACAAACACCTTCATTGCCGAACACAGTACTGTGTGAAATAAGGCTATTCTGTTCTCCAAATGAGTTGCTTTCTTACGAAGAGTCTTCAGTGCAGCAAGATCAAACTTTCCAAATTTGTGTAATCCTACAAGATGTACAACTTAGTAGATTAACCACATTTCTAACGTAGTTTGTTTAGAAAAAACCCATTCATTTCCAAACACAGTACTGTGTGAAATAAGGCTATTCTGTTCCCCAAAGAGTTGCTTTCTTACGAAGACTATTCAGTGCAGCATGATCAAACTTTCCTAGTTTGTGTAATCTAACAAGATGTACAACTTAGTAGATTAATCACATTTATATCGTCGTTTGTTTAGAAAACAAACACCTTCATTACCGAAAACAGAACTGTGTGAAATAAGGCTATTCTGTTTTCCAAATGAGTTGCTTTCTTCACGAAGAGTCTTCAGTGCAGCAAGAACAAACTTTCCTAGTTTGTGTAATCTAACAAGATATACAACATAGTAGATTAACCACATTTCTAACATAGTTTGTTCAGAAAACAAACGCCTTCATTGCGAACACAGTACTGTGTGAAATAAGCCTGTTCTGATCCCCAAATGAGTTGCTTTCTTACGAAGAGTCTTCAGTGCAGCAATATCAAACTTTCTTAGTTTGTGTAATCTAACAAGATGTAGAATTTGGTAGATTATCCACATTTCTAACGTAGTTTATTTAGAAAACAAACACCTTCATTGCCGAATGCACTACTGTGTGAGGTAAGCTGGTTCTGTTCTACAAATGAGTTACTTTCTTACGAAGAGTCTTCAGTGCAACAAGATCAAGCTTTCCTAGTTTGTGTAATCTAACGAGATGTACAACTTAGTACATTAACCACATTTCTAACGTAGTTTGTTTAGAAAAAAACCCATTCATTGCCGAACACAGTACTGGGTGAAATAACGCTGTTCTGTTCCCCAAATGAGTTGCTTTCTTACGAAGACTCTTCAGTGCAGCAAGATCAAACTTTCCTAGTTTGTGTAATCTAACAAGATGTACAACTTAGTAGATTAACCACATTTCTAACGTAGGTAGTTTAGAAAACAAACGCCTTCATTGCGAACACAGTACTGTGTGAAATAAGCCTGTTCTGATGCCCAAATTAGTTGCTTTCTTACGAAGAGACTTCAGTGCAGCAACATCAAACTTTCTAGTTTGTGTAATCTAACAAGATGTACAACTTAGTAGATTAACCACATTTCTAACGTAGTTTGTTTAGAAAACAAACCCATTCATTGCCAAACACAGTACTGTGTGAAATTAGGCTGTTCTCTTCCCGAAATCAGTTGCTTTCTTGACAAGAATCTTCAGGGCAGCAAGATAAAACTTTCCTAGTTTTGTAATCTAACAAGACGTACAACAATAGACTACCTTCATTTCTAAAGTAGTTTGTTTAGAAAAGAAACCCATTCATTGCGAACACAGTACTGTGTGAAATAAGGCTGTTCTGTTCCCCAAATGGGTTGCTTTCTTACGAAGACTCTTCAGTGCAGCAAGATCAAACTTTCCTAGTTTGTGTAATCTCACAAGATGTACAACTTAGTAGATTAACCACATTTATAACGTAGTTTGTTCAGAATACAAACGCCTTCATTGCGAACACAGTACTGTGTGAAATAAGGCTGTTCTGTTCCCCAAATGAGTTGCTTTCTTACAAAGAGTCTTCAGTGCAGCAAGATCAAACTTTCCTAGTTTGTGTAATCTAACAAGATGTACAACTTAGTACATTAACCACATTTCTAACGTAGTTTGTTTAGAAAACAAAACACCTTCATTGCGAATACAGTACTGTGTGAAATAAGCTAGTTCTGTTCTACAAATGAGTTGCTTTCTTACGAAAGAGTCTTCAGTGCAACAAGATCAAACTTTCCTAGTTTGTGTAATCTAACAGGATGTACAACTTAGTAGATTAACCACATTTATAACGTAGTTTGTTTAGAAAACAAACACCTTCATTACCGAATGCAGTACTGTGTGAAGTAAGCTAGTTCTGTTCTACAAATGAGTTCCTTTCTTACGAAGAATCTTCAGTGCAGCAAGATCAAACTTCCCTAGTTTGTCTAATCTAAGAAGATGTACAATTTAGTAGATTAACCACATTTCTAACGTAGTTTGTTTAGAAAACAAACACCTTCATTGCCGAACACAGTACTGTGTGAAATAAGGCTATTCTGTTCTCCAAATGAGTTGCTTTCTTACGAAGAGTCTTCAGTGCAGCAAGATCAAACTTTCCAAATTTGTGTAATCCTACAAGATGTACAACTTAGTAGATTAACCACATTTCTAACGTAGTTTGTTTAGAAAAAAACCCATTCATTTCCAAACACAGTACTGTGTGAAATAAGGCTATTCTGTTCCCCAAAAGAGTTGCTTTCTTACGAAGACTATTCAGTGCAGCATGATCAAACTTTCCTAGTTTGTGTAATCTAACAAGATGTACAACTTAGTAGATTAATCACATTTATATCGTCGTTTGTTTAGAAAACAAACACCTTCATTGCCGAAAACAGAACTGTGTGAAATAAGGCTATTCTGTTTTCCAAATGAGTTGCTTTCTTACGAAGAGTCTTCAGTGCAGCAAGAACAAACTTTCCTAGTTTGTGTAATCTAGCAAGATATACAACATAGTAGATTAACCACATTTCTAACATAGTTTGTTCAGAAAACAAACGCCTTCATTGCCGAACACAGTACTGTGTGAAATAAGCCTGTTCTGATCCCCAAATGAGTTGCTTTCTTACGAAGAGTCTTCAGTGCAGCAATATCAAACTTTCTTAGTTTGTGTAATCTAACAAGATGTAGAATTTGGTAGATTATCCACATTTGTAACGTAGTTTATTTAGAAAACAAACACCTTCATTGCCGAATGCACTACTGTGTGAGGTAAGCTAGTTCTGTTCTACAAATGAGTTACTTTCTTACGAAGAGTCTTCAGTGCAACAAGATCAAACTTTCCTAGTTTGTGTAATCTAACGAGATGTACAACTTAGTACATTAACTACATTTCTAACGTAGTTTGTTTAGAAAAAAACCCATTCATTGCCGAACACAGTACTGGGTGAAATAACGCTGTTCTGTTCCCCAAATGAGTTGCTTTCTTACGAAGACTCTTCAGTGCAGCAAGATCAAACTTTCCTAGTTTGTGTAATCTAACAAGATGTACAACTTAGTAGATTAACCACATTTCTAACGTAGGTTGTTTAGAAAACAAACGCCTTCATTGCCGAACACAGTACTGTGTGAAATAAGCCTGTTCTGATGCCCAAATTAGTTGCTTTCTTACGAAGAGACTTCAGTGCAGCAACATCAAACTTTCCTAGTTTGTGTAATCTAACAAGATGTACAACTTAGTAGATTAACCACATTTCTAACGTAGTTTGCTTAGAAAACAATCCCATTCATTTCCGAACACAGTACTGTGTGAAATAAGGCTGTTCTGTTCCCCAAATGAGTTCCTTTCTTACGAAGGGTCTTCAGTGCAGCAAGATCAAACTTTCCTAGATTGTGTAATCTAACAAGATGTACAATTTAGTAGATTAGCCACATATCTAACGTAGTTTGTTTAGAAAAAAAAACCAATCATTGCCGAACACAGTACTGTGTGAAATAAGGCTGTTCTGTTCCCCAAATTAGTTGCTTTCTTACGAAGACTCTTCAGTGCAGCAAGATCAAACTTTCCTAGTTTGTGTAATCTAACAAGACGTACAACTTAGTAGATTGACCACATTTCTAACGTAGTTTGTTTAGAAAACAAACACCTTCATTACCCAATGCAGTACTGTGTGAAGTAGGCTGGTTCTGTTCTACAAATGCGTTGATTTCTTACGAAGACTCTTCAGTGCAGCAAGATCAAACTTTCCTAATTTGTGTAATCTAACAAGATGTACAATTTAGTAGATTAAGCACATTTCGAACGTAGTTTGTATAGAAAACAAACCCATTCATTGCAGAACACAGTACTGTGTGAAATAAGGCTATTCTGTTCCCCAAATGAGTTGCTTTCTTACGAAGACTCTTCAGTGCAGCAAGATCAAACTTTCCTAGTTTGTGTAATCTAACAAGATGTACAACTTAGTAGATTAACCACATTTCTAACGTAGGTTGTTTAGAAAACAAACGCCTTCTTTGCCGAACACAGTACTGTGTGAAATAAGCCTGTTCTGATCCCCAAATGAGTTGCTTTCTTAGAAAGAGTCTTCAGTGCAGCAACATCAAACTTTCCTAGTTTGTGTAATCTACCAAGATGTAGAATTTAGTAGATTAACCACATTTCTAACGTAGTTTGTTAGAAAACAAACACCTTCATTGCCGAACGCAGTACTATGTGAAATAAGGCTGTTCTGTTCCGCAAATGAGTTGGTTTCTTACGAAGAGTCTTCAGTGCAGCAAGATCAAACTTTCCTAGTTTGTGTAATCTGACAAGATGTACAACTTAGTAGATTAACCACATATCTAACGTAGTTGGTTTAGAAAACAAACGCCTTCATTGCCGAACACAGTACTGTGTGGGAAATAAGCCTGTTCTGATCCCAAAATGAGTTGCTTTCTTACGAAGAGTATTCAGTGCAGTAAGATAAAACTTTCTTAGTTTCTGTAATCTAGCAAGATGTAGAATTTAGTAGATTAACCACATTTCTAACGTAGTTTGTTTAGAAAACAAACACCTTCATTGCGGAACGCAGTACTGTGTGAAATAAGACTGTTCTGTTCCGCAAATGAGTTGCTTTCTTTCGAAGAGTCTTCAGTGCAGCAAGATCAAACTTTCCCAGTTCGTATAATCTAACAAGATGTACAATTTAGTAGATTAAGCACATTTCTAACGTAGTTTGTTTAGAAAACAAACACCTTCATTGCCGAATGCAGTACTGTGTGAAGTAAGCTAGTTCTGTTCTACAAATGAGTTTCTTTCTTACGAAGAGTCTTCAGTGCAGCAAGATCAAACTTTCCTAGTTTGTGTAATCTAACAAGATGTACAACTTAGTAGATTAACCACATTTCTAACGTAGTTTCTTTAGAAAACAAACACCTTCATTGCCGAATGCAGTTCTGTTTGAAGTGAGTTAGTTCTGTTCTAGAAATGAGTTGCTTTCTTACGAAGAGTCTTCAGTGCAGCAAGTTCAAACTTTCCTAGTTTGTGTAATCTAACAAGATGTACAACTTAGTAGATTAACCACATTTCTAACGTAGTTTGTTTAGAAAACAATCCCATTCATTGCCGAATGCAGTACTGTGTGAAATAAGGCTGTTCTGTTCCCCAAATGAGTGGCTTTCTTACGAAGAGTCTTCAGTGCAGCAAGATAAAACATTCCTAGTTTGTGTAATCTAACAAGATGTACAACTTAGTAGATTAACCACATTTCTAACGTAGTTTGTTTAGAAAACAAACCCATTCATTGCCAAACACAGTACTGTGTGAAATAAGGCTGTTCTGTTCCCCAAATGAGTTGCTTTCTTACGAAGACTCTTCAGTGCAGCAAGATCAAACTTTCATAGTTTGTGTAATCTAACAAGATGTACAACTTAGTACATTAACCACATTTCTAACGTAGTTTGTTTGAAAACAAACACCTTCATTACCGAACACAGTACTGTGTGAATTAAGGTGGTTCTGTTCACAAATGAGTTGCTCTTTTACGAAGACTCTTCAGTGCAGTAAGATCAAACTTTCCTAGTTTGTGTAATCTAACAAGATGTACAACTTAGTAGAATAACCACATTTCTAACGTAGTTTGTTTAGAAAACAAAACCCCTTCATTGCCAAAAACAGTACTGTGTGAAATAAAGCTGTTCTGTTCCCGAAATCAGTTGCTTTCTTTAGAAGAGTCTTCAGGGCAGCAAGATAAAACTTTCCTAGTTTTGGTAATCTAACAAGATGTACAACAATATAGACTACCTTCATTTCTAAAGTAGTTTGTTTAGAAAACAAACCCATTCATTGCTCGAACACAGTACTGTGTGAAATAAGGCTGTTCTGTTCCCCAAATGAGTTGCTTTCTTACGAAGAGTCTTCAGTGCAGCAAGATCAAACTTTCTAGTTTGTGTAATCTCAACAAGATGTACAACTTAATAGATTACCTTCATTTCTACAGTAGTTTCTTTTAAAACAAACCCATTCATTGCGAACACAGTACTGTGTGAAATAACACTGTTCTCTTCCCCAAATCAGTTCTTTCTTACAAAGAGTCTTCAGTGCAGCAAGATCAAACTTTTCTAGTTTGTGTAATCTAACAAGATGTAAAACTTCATAGACTTCCTTCATTTCTAACGTAGTTTGTTTAGAAAACAAACCCATTCATTGCGAACACAGTACTGTGTTAAATAAGGCTGTTCTGTTCTACAAATGAGCAGCTTTTTCTTACGAAGACTCTTCAGTGCAACAAGATCAAACTTTCCTAGTTTGTGTAATCTAACAATGATGTACAACTTAGTAGATTAACCACATTTCTAACGTAGTTTGTTTTAGAAAACAAACACGTTCATTGCCGAATGCAGTACTGTGTGAAGTAAGCCAATTCTGTTCTTCAAATGAGTTCCTTTCTTACGAAGAATCTTCAGTGCAGCAAGATCAAATTTTAAGTAGTTTGTATAATCTAACAAGATGTACAATTTAGTAGATTAACCACATTTCTAACGTAGTTTGTTTAGAAAACAAAACACCTTCATTGCCGAAAACAGTACTGTGTGAAATAAGCCTGTTCTGTTCCCCAAATGAGTTGCTTTCTTACGAAGAGTCTTCAGTGCAGCAAGATCAAACTTTCCAAGTTTGTGTAATCTAACAAGATGTACAATTTAGTAGATTAACCACATTTCTAACGTAGTTTCTTTAGAAAAAAACCCCTTCACTGCTGAAACACAGTACTGTGTGAAATAAGCTATTCTGTTCCCCAAATGAGTTGCTTTCTTACAAGACTATTCAGTGCAGCATGATCAAACTCAAACTTTCCTGGTTTGTGTAATCTAACAAGATGTACAACTTAGTAGATTAATCATTTTTAATATCAAAGTTTGTTTAAGTAAATTAAACACCTTCATTGTTTAGGAAACAAAAGCCCCTTCAAAACAGAACTGTGTGAAATAAGGCTATTCTGTTTTCCCAAATGAGTTGCTTTCTTCACGAAGAGTCTTCAGTGCAGCAAGAACAAACTTTCCTAGTTTGTGTAATCTAACAAGATGTACAACATAGTAGATTAACCACATTTCTAACGTAGTTTGTTTGAAAACAAACGCCTTCATTGCCGAACACAGTACTGTGTGAAATAAGCCTGTTCTGATCCCCAAATGAGTTGCTTTCTTACGAAGAGTCTTCAGTGCAGCAAGATCAAACTTTCTTAGTTTGTGTAATCTAACAAGATGTACAATTTGGTAGATTAACCACATTTCTAACGTAGTTTGTTTAGAAAACAAACACCTTCATTTCAGAATGCACTACTGTGTGAAGTAAGCTAGTTCTGTTCTACAAATGAGTTGCTTTCTTACGAAGAGTCTTCAGTGCAACAAGATCAAACTTTCTAGTTTTGTGTAATCTAACAAGATGTACAACTTAGTAGATTAACCACATTTCTAACGTAGTTTGTTTAGAAAAAACACCATTCATTGCAGAACACAGTACTGGGTGAAATAACGCTGTTCTGTTCCCCAAATGAGTTGCTTTCTTACGAAGACTCTTCAGTGCAGCAAGATCAAACTTTCCCTAGTTTGTGTAATCTAACAAGATGTACAACTTAGTAGATTAACCACATTTCTAACGTAGTTTGTTTTAGAAAACAAACGCCCTTCATTGCGAACACAGTACTGTGTGAAATAAGCCTGTTCTGATGCCCAAATTAGTTGCTTTCTTACGAAGAGACTTCAGTGCAGCAACATCAAACTTTCTAGTTTGTGTAATCTAACAAGATGTACAACTTAGTAGATTAACCACATTTCTAACGTAGTTTGTTTAGAAAACAATCCCCTTCATTTCGAATGCAGTACTGTGTGAAATAAGGCTGTTCTGTTCCCCAAATGAGTTCCTTTCTTACGAAGGGTCTTCAGTGCAGCAAGATCAAACTTTCTAGATTGTGTAATCTAACAAGATGTACAATTTAGTAGATTAACCACATTTCTAACGTAGTTTGTTTAGAAAAAAAAAATCTCATTGCCGAACACAGTACTGTGTGAAATAAGGCTGTTCTGTTCCCCAAATTAGTTGCTTTCTTACGAAGACTCTTCAGTGCAGCAAGATCAAACTTTCCTAGTTTGTGTAATCTAACAAGACGTACAACTTAGTAGATTGACCACATTTCTAACGTAGTTTGTTTAGAAAACAAACACCTTCATTACCCAATGCAGTACTGTGTGAAGTAGGCTGGTTCTGTTCTACAAATGCGTTGATTTCTTACGAAGACTCTTCAGTGCAGCAAGATCAAACTTTCCTAATTTGTGTAATCTAACAAGATGTACAATTTAGTAGATTAAGCACATTTCGAACGTAGTTTGTATAGAAAACAAACCCATTCATTGCAGAACACAGTACTGTGTGAAATAAGGCTATTCTGTTCCCCAAATGAGTTGCTTTCTTACGAAGACTCTTCAGTGCAGCAAGATCAAACTTTCCTAGTTTGTGTAATCTAACAAGATGTACAACTTAGTAGATTAACCACATTTCTAACGTAGTTTGTTTAGAAAACAAACGCCTTCTTTGCGAACACAGTACTGTGTGAAATAAGCCTGTTCTGATCCCCAAATGAGTTGCTTTCTTAGAAAGAGTCTTCAGTGCAGCAACATCAAACTTTCCTAGTTTGTGTAATCTACCAAGATGTAGAATTTAGTAGATTAACCACATTTCTAAAAGTAGTTTGTTAGAAAACAAACACCTTCATTGCCGAACGCAGTACTATGTGAAATAAGGCTGTTCTGTTCCATAAATGAGTTGGTTTCTTACGAAGAGTCTTCAGTGCAGCAAGATCAAACTTTCCTAGTTTGTGTAATCTGACAAGATGTACAACTTAGTAGATTAACCACATATCTAACGTAGTTGGTTTAGAAAACAAACGCCTTCATTGCGAACACAGTACTGTGTGGGAAATAAGCCTGTTCTGATCCCAAAATGAGTTGCTTTCTTACGAAGACTATTCAGTGCAGTAAGATAAAACTTTCTTAGTTTCTGTAATCTAGCAAGATGTAGAATTTAGTAGATTAACCACATTTCTAACGTAGTTTGTTTAGAAAACAAACACCTTCATTCTGGAGCAGCAGTACTGTGTGAAATAAGACTGTTCTGTTCCTAAAATGAGTTGCTTTCTTTTCGAAGAGTCTTCAGTGCAGCAAGATCAAACTTTCCCAGTTCGTATAATCTAACAAGATGTACAATTTAGTAGATTAAGCACATTTCTAACATAGTTTGTTTAGAAAACAAACACCTTCATTGCCAAATGCAGTACTGTGTGAAGTAAGCTAGTTCTGTTCTACAAATGAGTTTCTTTCTTACGAAGAGTCTTCAGTGCAGCAAGATCAAACTTTCCTAGTTTGTGTAATCTAACAAGATGTACAACTTAGTAGATTAACCACATTTCTAACGTAGTTTCTTTAGAAAACAAACACCTTCATTGCCGAATGCAGTTCTGTTTGAAGTGAGTTAGTTCTGTTCTAGAAATGAGTTGCTTTCTTACGAAGAGTCTTCAGTGCAGCAAGTTCAAACTTTCCTAGTTTGTGTAATCTAACAAGATGTACAACTTAGTAGATTAACCACATTTCTAACGTAGTTTGTTTAGAAAACAATCCCATTCATTGCCGAATGCAGTACTGTGTGAAATAAGGCTGTTCTGTTCCCCAAATGAGTGGCTTTCTTACGAAGAGTCTTCAGTGCAGCAAGATAAAACATTCCTAGTTTGTGTAATCTAACAAGATGTACAACTTAGTAGATTAGCCACATTTCTAACGTAGTTTGTTTAGAAAACAAACCCATTCATTGCCAAACACAGTACTGTGTGAAATAAGGCTGTTCTGTTCCCCAAATGAGTTGCTTTCTTACGAAGACTCTTCAGTGCAGCAAGATCAAACTTTCATAGTTTGTGTAATCTAACAAGATGTACAACTTAGTACATTAACCACATTTCTAACGTAGTTTGTTTCGAAAACAAACACCTTCATTACCGAATGCAGTACTGTGTGAATTAAGGTGGTTCTGTTCCACAAATGAGTTGCTCTTTTACGAAGACTCTTCAGTGCAGTAAGATGAAACTTTCCTAGTTTGTGTAATCTAACAAGATGTACAACTTAGTAGAATAACCACATTTCTAACGTAGTTTGTTTAGAAAACAAACGCCTTCATTGCCAAAAACAGTACTGTGTGAAATAAAGCTGTTCTGTTCCGGAAATCAGTTGCTTTCTTTAGAAGAGTCTTCAGGGCAGCAAGATCAAACTTTCCTAGTTTTTGGAATCTAACAAGATGTACAACTTAATAGACTACCTTCATTTCTAAAGTAGTTTGTTTAGAAAACAAACCCATTCATTGTCGAACACAGTACTGTGTGAAATAAGGCTGTTCTGTTCCCCAAATGAGTTGCTTTCTTACGAAGAGTCTTCAGTGCAGCAAGATCAAACTTTCCTAGTTTGTGTAATCTAACAAGATGTACAACTTAATAGACTACCTTCATTTCTACAGTAGTTTCTTTCGAAAACAAACCCATTCATTGCCGAACACAGTACTGTGTGAAATAACACTGTTCTCTTCCCGAAATCACATTCTTTCTTACGAAGAGTCTTCAGTGCAGCAAGATCAAACTTTTCTAGTTTGTGTAATCTAACAAGATGTAAAACTTCATAGACTTCCTTCATTTCTAACGTAGTTTGCTTAGAAAACAAACCCATTCATTGCCGAACACAGTACTGTATTAAATAAGGCTGTTCTGTTCCCCAAATGAGCAGCTTTCTTACGAAGACTCTTCAGTGCAGCAAGATCAAACTTTCCTAGTTTGTGTAATCTAACAATGATGTACAACTTAGTAGATTAACCACATTTCTAACGTAGTTTGTTTAGATAACAAACACGTTCATTGCCGAACGCAGTACTGTGTGAATTAAGCCAATTCTGTTCTTCAAATGAGTTGCTTTCTTACGAGGAGTCTTCAGTGCAGCAAGATCAAATTTTCGTAGTTTGTATAATCTAACAAGATGTACAATTTAGTAGATTAACCACATTTCTAACGTAGTTTGTTTAGAAAACAAAACGCCTTCATTGCCGAAAACAGTACTGTGTGAAATAAGCCTGTTCTGATCCCCAAATGAGTTGCTTTCTTACGAAGAGTCTTCAGTGCAGCAAGATCAAACTTTCCTAGTTTGTGTAATCTAACAAGATGTAGAATTTAGTAGATTAACCACATTTCTAACGTAGTTTCTTTAGAAAACAAACCCCTTCACTGCTGAACGCAGTACTGTGTGAAATAAGCTAGTTCTGTTCTACAAATGAGTTGCTTTCTTATGAAGAGTCTTCAGTGCAGCAATATCAAACTTTCCTTTCATTGCCGAACACAGTACTGTGGGAAATAAGGCTGTTCTGTTCCCCAAATATGTTGCTTTCTTACGATGACTCTTCAGTGCAGCAAGATCAAACTTTCCTAGTTTGTGTAATCTAACAAGATTTCCAACTTAGTAAATTAACCACATATCTAACGTAGGTTGTTTAGGAAACAAACGCCTTCATTGCCGAACACAGTACTGTGTGAAGTAAGCCTGTTCTGATCCCCAAATGAGTTGCTTTCTTACGAAGAGTCTTCAGTGCAGCAAGATCAAACTTTCCTAGTTTGTGTAATCTAACAAGATGTACAACTTAGGAGATTAACCACATTTCTAACGTAGTTTGTTTAGAAAACAAACGCCTCCTTTTCCGAACACAGTACTGTGTGAAGTAAGCTAGTTCTGTTCTACAAATGAATTGCTTTCTTACGAAGAGTCTTCAGTGCAGCAAGATCAAACTTTCCTAGTTTGTGTAATCTAACAAGATGTACAACTTAGTAGATTAACCACATTTCTAACGTAGTTTGTTTAGAAAACAAACACCTTCATTGCAGAATGCAGTACTGTATGAAGTAATCTAGTTCTGTTCTGCAAGTGAGTTGCTTTCTTAGGACGAGTCTTCAGTGCAGCAAGATCAAACTTTCCGAGTTTGTGTAATCTAACAAGATGTACAACTTAGTCGATTAACCACATTTCTAACGTAGTTTGTTTAGAAAACAAACCCATTCATTGCCGAACACAGTACTGTGTGAAATAAGGCTGTTCTGTTCCCCAAATGAGTTGCTTTCTTACGAAGAGTCTTCAGTGCAGCAAGATCAAACTTTCCTAGTTTGTGTAATCTAACAAGATGTACAACTTAGTAGATTAACCACATTTCTAACGTAGTTTGTTTAGAAAACAAACACCTTCATTGCCGAATGCAGTACTGTGTGAAGTAAGCTAGTTCTGTTCCCCAAATGAGTTCCTTTCTTACGAAGAGTCTTCAATGCAGCAAGATCAAACTTTCCTAGTCTGTGTAATCTAACAAGATGTACAACTTAGTAGATTAACCACATTTCTAACGTAGTTTGTTTAGAAAACAAACGCCTTCATTGCCGAACACAGTACTGTGTGAAATAAGGCTGTTCTCTTACCGAAATCAGTTGCTTTCTTGAGAAGAGTCTTCAGGGCAGCAAGATCAAACTTTCCTAGTTTTTGTAATCTAACAAGATGTACAACTTAGTAGATTAACCACATTTCTAACGTAGTTTGTTCAGAAAACAAACGCCTTCATTTCTGAACACAGTACTGTGTGAAATAAGCCTGTTCTGATCCCCAAATGGGTTGCTTTCTTACGAAGAGTCTTCAGTGCAGCAAGATCAAACTTTCCTAGTTTGTGTAATCTAACATGGTGTACAATTTAGTAGATGAACCACATTTCTAACGTAGTATGTTGACAAAACAAACGCCTTCATTGACGAACACAGTACTGTGTGAAATAAGGCTGTTCTGTTCCCCAAATGAGTTGCTTTCTTACGAAGAAATTTCAGTGAAGCAAGATCAAACGTTCCTAGTTTGTGTAATCTAACAAGATGTACAACTTAGTAGATTAACCACATTTCTAACATAGTTTGTTCAGAAAACAAACGCCTTCATTGCCGAAAACAATACTGTGTGAAATAAGCCTGTTCTGATCCCCAAATGAGTTGCTTTCTTACGAAGAGCCTTCAGTGCAGCAAGATCAAACTTTCCTAGTTTGTGTAATCTAACAAGATGTACAACTTCATAGACAACCTTCATTTCTAAAGTAGTTTGTTTAGAAAACAAACCCATTAATTGCCGAACACAGTACTGTGTGAAATAAGGCTGTTCTGTTCCCCAAATGAGCTGCTTTCTTACGAAGACTCTTCAGTGCAGCAAGATCAAACTTTCCTAGTTTGTGTAATCTAACAAGCTGTACAACTTAGTAGATTAACCACATTTATAACGTAGTTTGTTTGGAAAACAAACATCTTCATTACCGAAAACAGTACTGTGTGAAATAAGCCAGTTCTGTTCTCCAAATGAGTTGCTTTCTTACGAAGACTCTTCAGTGCAGCAAGATCAAAGTTTCCTAGTTTGTGTAATCTAACAAGATGTACAACTTAGTAGATTAACCACATTTCTAACGTAGTTGGTTTAGAAAACAAACGCCTTCATTATCGAACACAGTACTGTGTGAAATAAGCCTGTTCTGATCCCCAAATGAGTTGCTTTCTTACGAAGACTCTTCAGTGCAGCAAGATGAAACTTTCCTAGTTTGTGTAATCTAACAAGATGTAGAATTTAGTAGATTAACCACATTTCTAACGGAGTTTGTTTAGAAAACAAACACCTTCATTGCCAAACGCAGTACTGTTTGAAATAACGCTTTTCTGTTCCTCAAATGACTTGCTTTCTTACGAAGAGACTTCAGTGCAGCAAGATCAAACGTTCCTAGTTTGTGTAATCTAACAAGATGTACAACTTAGTAGATTAACCACATTTCTAACATAGTTTGTTCAGAAAACAAACGCCTTCATTGCCGAAAACAGTACTGTGTGAAATAAGCCTGTTCTGATCCCCAAATGAGTTGCTTTCTTACGAAGAGTCTTCAGTGCAGCAAGATCAAACTTTCTTAGTTTGTGTAATCTAACAAGATGTAGAATTTAGTAGATGAACCACACTTCTAACGTAGTTTGCTTAGAAAACAAACACCTTCATTGCCGAATGCAGTACTGTGTGAAATAAGCTAGTTCTGTTCTACAAATGAGTTGCTTTCTTGTGAAGAGTCTTCAGTGCAGCAATATCAAACTTTCCTAGTTTGTGTAATCTAAGAAGATGTACAACTTAGTACATTAACCACATATCTAACGTAGTTTGTTTAGAAAACAAACCCATTCATTGCCGAACACAGTACTGTGGGAAATAAGGCTGTTCTGTTCCCCAAATATGTTGCTTTCTTACGATGACTCTTCAGTGCAGCAAGATCAAACTTTCCTAGGTTGTGTAATCTAACAAGATTTACAACTTAGTAAATTAACCACATATCTAACGTAGGTTGTTTAGGAAACAAACGCCTTCATTGCCGAACACAGTACTGTGTGAAGTAAGCCTGTTCTGATCCCCAAATGAGTTGCTTTCTTATGAAGAGGCTTCAGTGCAGCATGATCAAACGTTCCTAGTTTGTATAATCTAACAAGATGTACAATTTAGTAGATTAACCACATTTCTAACGTAGTTTGTTTAGAAAACAAACGCCTTCATTGCCGAACGCAGTACTGTGTGAAATAAGGCTGCTCTGTTGCGCAAATGAGTTGCTTTCTTACGAAGAGTCTTCAGTGCAGCAAGATCAACCTTTCTTAGTTTGTATTATCTAACAAGATGTACAACTTAGTAGACTAACCACATTTCTAACGTAGTTTGTTTAGAAAACAAACGCCTTCATTGCCGAACACAGTACTGTGTGAAATAAGCCTGTTCTTATCCCCAAATGAATTACTTTCTTCCGAAGAGTCTTCAGTGCAGCAAGATCAAACTTTCCTAGTTTGTGTAATCTAACATGATGTACAATTCAGTAGATTAACCACATTTCTAACGTAGTTTGTTTAGAAAACGAACACCTTCATTGCCAAATGCAGTACTCTGTGAAGTAAGCTAGTTCTGTTCTACAAATGAGTTGCTTTCTTACGAAGATTCTTCAGTGCAGCAAGATCAAACTTTCCTAGTTTGTGTAATCTAACAAGGTGTACAATTTAGTAGATTAACCACATTTCTAACATAGTTTGTTTAGAAAACAAACGCCTTCATTGCCGAACACAGTACTATTTGAAATAAGTCTTTTCTTTTCCCCAAATGAGTTGCTCTCTTACGAAGACACATCAGTGCAGCAAGATCAAACTTTCCTAGTTTCTGTAATCAAACAAGATGTACAACTTAGTAGATTAACCACATTTCTAAGGTAGGTTGTATAGAAAACAAACGCCTTCATTGCCAAACACAGTACTGTGTGAAAAGAGGCTATTCTGGTCTCCAAATGAGTTGCTTTCTTACGAAGAGTCTTCATTGCAGCAAGATCAAACTTTCCTAATTTGTGTAATCTAACAAGATGTACAACTTAGTAGATTAACCACATTTCTAACGTAGTTTGTTCAGAAAACAAACGCCTTCATTGCCGAACACAGTACTGTGTGAAATAAGCCTGTTCTGATCCCCAAATGGGTTGCTTTCTTACGAAGAGTCTTCAGTGCAGCAAGATCAAACTTTCTTAGTTTGTGTAATCTAAGAAGATGTAGAATTTAGTAGATTAACCACATTTCTAACGAAGTTTGTTTAGAAAACAAACACCTTCATTGCCGAACGCAGTACTCTGTGAAATAAGGCTGTTCTGTTCCGCAAATGAGTTGCTTTCTTTCGAAGAGTCTTCAGTGCAGCAAGATCAAATTTTCGTAGTTTGTATAATCTAACAAGATGTACAATTTAGTAGATTAACCACATTTCTAACGTAGTTTGTTTAGAAAACAAACGCCTTCATTGCCGAACACAGTCCTGTGTGAAATTAGGCTGTTCTATTCCCCAAATGAGTTGCTTTCTTACGAAGAGTCTTCAGTGCAGCAAGATCAAACTTTCCTAGTTTGTGTAATCTAACAAGATGTACAACTTAGTAGATTAACGACATTTCTAACGTAGGTTGTTTAGAAAACAAACGCCTTCATTGCCGAACACAGTACTGTGTGAAATAAGGCTGTTCTGTTCCGCAAATGAGTTGCTTTCTTACGAAGAGTCTTCAGTGCAGCAAGATCAAACTTTCCTAGTTTGTATAATCTAACAAGATGTACAACTTAGTAGATTAACCACATTTCTAACGCAGTTTGTTTAGAAAACAAACGCCTTCATTGCCGAACACAGTACTGTGTGAAAGATGGCTGTTCTGTTCCGTAAATCAGTTGCTTTCTTGAGAAGAGTCTTCAGGGCAGCAAGATCAAACTTTCCTAGTTTTTGTAATCTAACAAGATGTACAACTTAATAGAATACCTTCATTTCTAAAGTAGTTTGTTTAGCAAAAAAACCCATTCATTGCCGAACACAGTATTGTGTGAAATAAGGCTGTTCTGTTCCCGAAATGAGTTGCTTTCTTGCAAAGAGTCTTCAGTGCAGCAAGACCAAACTTTCCTAGTTTGTGTAATCCAACAAGATGTACAGCTCAGTAGATTAACCACATTTCTAACGTAGTTTGTTTAGAAAACAAACGCCTTAATTGCCGAACACAGTACTGTGTGAAATAAGCCTGTTCTGATCCCCAAATGAGTTGCTTTCTTACGAAGAGTCTGCAGTGCAGCAAGATCAAACTTTCCTAGTTTGTGTAATCTAACAAGATGTAGAATTTAGTAGATTAACCACATTTCTAACGTAGTTTGTTTAGAAAACAAACACCTTCATTGCCGAACGCAGTACTGTGTGAAATAAAGCTGTTCTGTTCCGCAAATGAGTTGCTTTCTTTCGAATAGTCTTCAGTGCAGCAAGATCAAACTTTCCTAGTTTGTATAATCTAACAAGATTTACAACTTAGTAGATTAACCACATTTCTAACGTAGTTTGTTTAGAAAACAAACTCCTCCTTTTCCGAACACAGTACTGTGTGAAGTAAGCTAGTTCTGTTCTACAAATGAATTGCTTTCTTACGAAGAGTCCTCAGTGCAGCAAGATCAAACTTTCCTAGTTTGTGTAATCTAACAAGATGTACAACTTAGTAGATTAACCACATTTCTAACGTAGTTTGTTTAGGAAACAAACACCTTCATTGCAGAATGCAGTACTGTGTGAAGTAATCTAGTTCTGTTCTGCAAGTGAGTTGCTTTCTTACGAAGAGTCTTCAGTGCAGCAAGATCAAACTTTCCTAGTTTCTGTAATCTAACAAGATGTACAACTTAGTCGATTAACCACATTTCTAACGTAGTTTGTTTAGAAAACAAACCCATTCATTGCCGAACACAGTTCTGTGGGAAATAAGGCTGTTCTGTTCCCCAAATGAGTTGCTTTCTTACGAAGAGTCTTCAGTGCAGCAAGATCAAACTTTCCTAGTTTGTGTAATCTAACAAGATGTTCAACTTAGTAGATTCACCACATTTCTAACGTAGTTTGTTTAGAAAACAAACACCTTCATTGCCGAATGCAGTACTGTGTGAAGTAAGCTAGCTCTGTTCCCCAAATGAGTTCCTTTCTTATGAAGAGTCTTCAATGCAGCAAGATCAAACTTTCCTAGTTTGTGTAATATAACAAGATGTACAACTTAGTAGATTAACCACATTTCTAACGTAGTTTGTTTAAAAAACAAACGCCTTCATTGCCGAACACAGTACTGTGTGAAATAAGGCTGTTCTCTTCCCGAAATCAGTTGCTTTCTTGAGAAGAGTCTTGAGGGCAGCAAGATCAAACTTTCCTAGTTTTTGTAATCTGACAAGATGTACAACTTAATATACTACCTTCATTTCTAAAGTAGTTTGTTTAGAAAACAAACGCCTTCATTGCCGAACACAGTACTGTGTGAAATTATGCTGTTCTGTTCCCCAAATGAGTTGCTTTTTTACGAAGAGTCTTCAGTGCAGCAAGATCAAACTTTCCTACTTTGTGTAATCTAACAAGATGTACAACTTAGTAGATTAACCACATTTCTAACGTAGGTTGTTTAGAAAACAAACGCCTTCATTGCCAATCACAGTACTGTGTGAAATGAGGCTATTCTGTTCTCCACATGAGTTGCTTTCTTACGAAGAGTCTTCAGTGCAGCAAGATCAAACTTTCCTAATTTGTGTAATCTAACAAGATGTACAACTTAGTAGATTAACCACATTTCTAACGTAGTTTGTTCAGAAAACAAACGCCTTCATTGCCGAACACAATACTGTGTGAAATAAGCCTGTTCTGATCCCCAAATGGGTTGCTTTCTTACGATGAGTCTTCAGTGCAGCAAGATCAAACTTTCTTAGTTTGTGTAATCTAAGAAGATGTAGAATTTAGTAGATTAACCACATTTCTAACAAAGTTTGTTTAGAAAACAAACACCTTCATTGCCGAACGCAGTACTCTGTGAAATAAGGCTGTTCTGTTCCGCAAATGAGTTGCTTTCTTTCGAAGAGTTTTCAGTGCAGCAAGATCAAACTTTCCTAGTTTGTATAATCTAACAAGATGTACAATTTAGTAGATTTACCACATTTCTAACGTAGTTTGTTTAGAAAACAAACGCCTTCATTGCCGAACACAGTCCTGTGTGAAATTAGGCTGTTCTATTCCCCAAATGAGTTGCTTTCTCACGAAGAGTCTTCATGAAGCAAGATCAAACTTTCCTAGTTTGTGTAATCTAACAAGATGTACAACTTAGTAGATTAACCACATTTCTAACGTAGTTTGTTTAGAAAACAAAAACCTTCATTTCCGAATGCAGTACTGTGTGAAGTAAGCTAGTTCTGTTCTACAAATGAGTTGCTTTCTTACGAAGAGTCTTCAGTGCAGCAAGATCAAACTTTCCGAGTTTGTATAATCTAACAAGATGTACAACTTAGTAGATTAACCACATTTCTAACGTAGTTTGTTTAGAAAACAAACCCATTCATTGCCTAACACAGTACTGTGTGAAATAAGGATGTTCTGTTCCCCAAATGAGTTGCTTTCTTACGAAGAGTCTTCAGTGCAGCAAGATGAAACTTTCCTAGTTTGTGTAATCTAACAAGATGTACAACTTAGTAGATTAATCACATTTCTAACGTAGTTTGTTTAGAAAACAAACGCCTTCATTGCCGAACACAGTACTGTGTGAAATAAGGCTGTTCTCTTCCCGAAATCAGTTGCTTTCTTGAGAAGAGTCTTAAGGGCAGCAAGATCAAACTTTCCTACTTTTTGTAATCTAACAAGATGTACAACTTAATAGACTACCTTCATTTCTAAAGTAGTTTGTTTAGAAAACAAACGCCTTCATTGCCGAACACAATACTGCGTGAAATTATGCTGTTCTGTTCCCCAAATGAGTTGCTTTTTACGAAGAGTCTTCAGTGCAGCAAGATCAAACTTTCCTAGTTTGTGTAATCTAACAAGATGTACAACTTAGTAGATTAACCACATTTCTAACGTAGTTTGTTTAGAAAACAAAAACCTTCATTGCCGAATGCAGTACTGTGTGAAGTAAGCTAGTTCTGTTCTACAAATGAGTTGCTTTCTTACGAAGAGTCTTCAGTGCAGCAAGATCAAACTTTTCTAGTTTGTGTAATCAAACAAGATGTACAACTTAGTAGATTAACCACATTTCTAAGGTACTTTGTTTAGAAAACAAACCCATTCATTGCCTAACACAGTACGGTGTGAAATAAGGATGTTCTGTTCCCCAAATGAGTTGCTTTCTTACGAAGACTCTTCAGTGCAGCAAGATCAAACTTTCCTAGTTTGTGTAATCTAACAAGATGTACAACTTAGTAGATTAACCACATTTCTAACGTAAGTTGTTTAGAAAACAAACGCCTTCATTGCCGAACACAGTACTGTGTGAAATAAGCCTGTTCTGATCCCCAAATGAGTTGCTTTCTTACGAAGAGTCCTCAGTGCAGCAAGATCAAACTTTCCTAGTTTGTGGAATCTAACAAGATGTACAACTTAGGAGATTAACCACATTTCTAACGTAGTTTGTTTAGAAAACAAATACCTTCATTGCCAAATGCAGTACTGTGTGAAGTAAGCTAGTTCTGTTCTACAAATGATTTACTTTCTTATGAAGAGTCTTCTGTGCAGCAAGATCAAACTTTCCTAGTATGTGTAATCTAACAAGATGTACAACGTAATAGATTAACCACATTTATAACGTAGTTTGTTTAGAAAACAAACACCTTCATTGCAGAATGCAGTACTGTGTGAAGTAATCTAGTTCTGTTCTGCAAGTGAGTTGCTTTCTTACGAAGAGTCTTCAGTGCAGCAAGATCAAACTTTCCTAGTTTGTGTAATCTAACAAGATGTACAACTTAGTCGATTAACCACATTTCTAACGTAGTTTGTTTAGAAAACAAACCCATTCATTGCCGAACACAGTACTGTGTGAAATAAGGCTGTTCTGTTCCCCAAATGAGTTGCTTTCTTACGAAGAGTCTTCAGTGCAGCAAGATCAAACTTTCCTAGTTTGTGTAATCTAACAAGATGTACAACTTAGTAGATTAACCACATTTCTAACGTAGTTTGTTTAGAAAACAAACGCCTTCATTGCCGAACACAGTACTGTGTGAAATAAGGCTGTTCTCTTCCCGAAATCAGTTGCTTTCTTGAGAAGAGTCTTCAGGGCAGCAAGATCAAACTTTCCTACTTTTTGTAATCTAACAAGATGTACAACTTAATAGACTACCTTCATTTCTAAAGTAGTTTGTTTAGAAAACAAACGCCTTCATTGCCAAACACAATACTGTGTGAAATTATGCTGTTCTGTTCCCAAAATGAGTTGCTTTTTTACGAAGAGTCTTCAGTGCAGCAAGATCAAACTTTCCTAGTTTGTGTAATCTAACAAGATGTAGAACTTAGTAGATTAACCACATTCCTAACGTAGTTTGTTTAGAAAACAAACACCTCCATTGCCGAATGCTGTACTGTGTGAAGTATGCTAGTTCTGTTCTACAAATGAGTTGCTTTCTTACGAAGAGTCTGCAGTGCAGCAAGATCAAACTTTCCTAGTTTGTGTAATCTAACAAGATGTACAACATAGTAGATTAACCACATTTGTAACGTAGTTTGTTTAGAAAACAAACACCTTCATTGCCGAATGCAGTACTGTGTGAAGTAAGCTAGTTCTGTTCTACAAATGAGTTGCTTTCTTACGAAGAGTCTTTAGTGCAGCAAGATCAAACTTTCCTAGCTTGTGTAATCTAAGAAGATGTACAACTTAGTAGATTAACCACATTTCTAACGTTGTTTGTTTAGAAAACAAACGCCTTCATTCCCGAACCCAGTACTGTGTGAAATAAGGCTGTTCTGTTCCCGAAATCAGTTGCTTTCTTGAGAAGAGTTTTCAGGGCAGCAAGATCAAACTTTCCTAGTTTTTGTAATCTCACAAGATGTACAACTTAATAGACTACCTTCATTTCTAAAGTAGTTTGTTCAGAAAACAAACCCATTCATTGCCGAACACAGTACTGTGTGAAATAAGGCTGTTCTGTTCCCCAAATGAGTTGCTTTCTTACGAAGAGTCTTCAGTGCAGCAAGATCAAACTTTCCTACTTTGTGTAATCTAACAACATGTACAACTTAGTAGATTAACCACATTCATAACGTAGTTTGTTCAGAATACAAACGCCTTCATTGCCGAACACAGTACTGTGTGAAATAATGCTCTTCTGTTACCCAAATGAGTTGCTTTCTTACAAAGAGTCTTCATTGCAGCAAGATCAAACTTTCCTAGTTTGTGTAATCTAACAAGATGTACAACTTAGTACATTAACCACATTTCTAACGTAGTTTGTTTAGAAAACAAACGCCTTCATTGCCGAATGCAGTACTGTGTGAAGTAAGCTAGTTCTGTTCTACAAATGAGTTGCATTCTTACGAAGAGTCTTCAGTGCAGCAAGATCAAACTATCCTAGTTTGTGTAATCTAACAAGATGTACAACTTCGTAGATTAACCACATTTCTAACGTAGTTTGTTTAGAAAACACACACCTTCATTACCGAATGGAGTACTGTGTGAAGTAAGCTAGTTCTGTTCTACAAATGTGTTGCTTTCTTACGTAGAGTCTTCAGTGCAGCAAGATCAAACTTTCCTAGTTTGTGTAATCTAACAAGATGTACAATTTAGTAGATTAACCACATTTCTAACGTAGTTTGTTTAGAAAACAAACACCTTCATTTCCAAACACAGTACTGTGTGAAATAAGGCTATTCTGTTCTCCAAATTAGTAGCTTTCTTACGAAGAGTCTTCAGTGCAGCAAGATCAAACTTTCGTAGTTTGTGTAATCCAACAAGATGTACAACTTAGTAGATTAACCACATTTCTACCGTAGTTTGTTTAGAAAAAAACCCATTCATTTCCGAACACAGTACTGTGTGAAATAAGGCTCTTCTGTTCCCCTAATGAGTTGCTTTCTTACGAAGACTCTTCAGCGCAGCATGATCAATCTTTCCTAGTTTCTGTAATCTAACAAGATGTACAACTTAGTAGATTAATCACATTTATATCGTCGTTTGTTTAGAAAACAAACAGCTTCATTGCCAAACACAGTACTGTGTGAAATAAGGCTATTCTGTTCTCCAAATGAGTTGCTTTCTTTCGAAGAGTCTTCAGTGCAGCAAGATCAAACTTTCCTAGTTTGTGTAATCTAGCAAGATGTACAACTTAGTAGATCAATCACATTTCTAACATAGTTTGTTCAGAAAACAAACGCCTTCATTGCCGAACACAGTACTGTGTGAAATAAGCCTGTTCTGATCCCCAAATGAGTTGCTTTCTTACGAAGAGTCTTCAGTGCAGCAAGATCAAACTTTCCTTGTTTGTGTAATCTAACAAGATGTACAACTTAGTACATTAACCACATTTCTAACGTAGTTTGTTTAGAAAACAAACGCCTTCATTGCCGAATGCAGTACTGTGTGAAGTAAGCTAGTTCTGTTCTACAAATGAGTTGCATTCTTACGAAGAGTCTTCAGTGCAGCAAGATCAAACTATCCTAGCTTGTGTAATCTAACAAGATGTACAACTTAGTAGATTAACCACATTTCTAACGTAGTTTGTTTAGAAAACACACACCTTCATTACCGAATGGAATACTGTGTGAAGTAAGCTAGTTCTGTTCTACAAATGTGTTGCTTTCTTACGTAGAGTCTTCAGTGCAGCAAGATCAAACTTTCCTAGTTTGTGTAATCTAACAAGATGTACAATTTAGTAGATTAACCACATTTCTAACGTAGTTTGTTTAGAAAACAAACACCTTCATTTCCAAACACAGTACTGTGTGAAATAAGGCTATTCTGTTCTCCAAATTAGTAGCTTTCTTACGAAGAGTCTTCAGTGCAGCAAGATCAAACTTTCGTAGTTTGTGTAATCCAACAAGATGTACAACTTAGTAGATTAACCACATTTCTACCGTAGTTTGTTTAGAAAAAAACCCATTCATTTCCGAACACAGTACTGTGTGAAATAAGGCTCTTCTGTTCCCCTAATGAGTTGCTTTCTTACGAAGACTCTTCAGCGCAGCATGATCAAACTTTCCTAGTTTCTGTAATCTAACAAGATGTACAACTTAGTAGATTAATCACATTTATATCGTCGTTTGTTTAGAAAACAAACAGCTTCATTGCCAAACACAGTACTGTGTGAAATAAGGCTATTCTGTTCTCCAAATGAGTTGCTTTCTTTCGAAGAGTCTTCAGTGCAGCAAGATCAAACTTTCCTAGTTTGTGTAATCTAGCAAGATGTACAACTTAGTAGATCAATCACATTTCTAACATAGTTTGTTCAGAAAACAAACGCCTTCATTGCCGAACACAGTACTGTGTGAAATAAGCCTGTTCTGATCCCCAAATGAGTTGCTTTCTTACGAAGAGTCTTCAGTGCAGCAAGATCAAACTTTCCTTGTTTGTGTAATCTAACAAGATGTACAACTTAGAAGATTAACCACATTTCTAACGTAGTTTGTTTAGAAAACAAACACCTTCATTGCCGAATGCTGTACTGTGTGAAGTAAGCTAGTTCTGTTCTACAAATGAGTTGCTTTCTTACGAAGAGTCTTCAGTGCAGCAAGATCAAACTTTCCTAGTTTGTGTAATCTAACAAGATGTACAATTTAGTAGATTAACCACATTTCTAACGTAGTTTGTTTAGAAAACAAACACCTTCATTGCCAAACACAGTACTGTGTAAAATAAGGCTATTCTGTTCTCCAAATGAGTTGCTTTCTTACGAAGAGTCTTCAGTACAGCAAGATCAAACTTTCCTAGTTTGTGTAATCTAACAAGATGTACAACTTAGTAGATTAACCACATTTCTAACGTAGTTTGTTTAGAAAACAAACGCCTTCATTGCCGAACACAGTACTGTGTGAAATTAGCCTGTTCTTATTCCCAAATGAGTTGCTTTCTTACGAAGAGTCTTCAGTGCAGCAAGATCAAACTTTCTTAGTTTCTGTAATCTAACACGATGTAGAATTTAGTACATAATCCACATTTCTAACGTAGTTGTTTAGAAAACAAACACCTTCATTGCGGAACGCAGTACTGTGTGAAATAAGGCTGTGCTGTTCCCCAAATGAGTGGCTTTCTTACGAAGACTCTTCAGTGCAGCATGATCAAACTTTCCTAGTTTGTGTAATCTAACAAGATGTACAACTTAGTAGATTAATCACATTTATAACGTCGTTTGTTTAGAAAACAAACACCTTCATTGCCGAATGCAGTACTGTGTGAAATAAGGCTATTCTGTTCTCCAAATGAGTTGCTTTCTTACGAAGAGTCTTCAGTGCAGCAAGATCAAACTTTCCTAATTTGTGTAACATAACAAAATGTAGAAGTTAGTAGATTAACCACATTTCTAACGTAGTTTGTTTAGACAACAAACACCTTCATTGCCGAATGCAGTACTGTGTGAAATAAGGCTCTTCTGTTCCGCAAATGAGTTGCTCTCTTAAGAAGAGTCTTCACTGCAGCAAGATCAAACTTTCCTAGTTTGTGTAATCTAACAAGATGTACAACTTAGTAGATTAACCACATTTCTAACGTAGTTTGTTCAGAAAACAAACGCCTTCATTGCCAAACACAGTAATGTGTGAAATAAGCCTGTTCTGATCCCCAAATGAGTTGCGTTCTTACGAAGAGTCTTCAGTGCAGCAAGATCAAACTTTCTTAGTTTCTGTTATCTAACAAAATGTAGAATTTAGTAGATTAACCACATTTCTAACGTAGTTTGTTTAGAAAACAAACACCTTCATTGCGGAATGCAGTACTGTGTGAAATAAGGCTGTTCTGTTCCGCAAATGAGTTGCTTACTTTCGAAGAGTGTTCAGTGCAGCAAGATCAAACTTTCCTAGTTTGTATAATCTAACAAGATGTACAACTTAGTAGATTAACCACATTTCTAACGTAGTTTGTTTAGAAAACAAATGCCGTCATTGCCGAACAAAGTACTGTGTGAAATTATGCTGTTCTGTTCCCCAAATGAGTTGCTTTCTTACGAAGAGTCTTCAGTGCAGCAAGATCAAACTCTCCTAGTTTTTGTAATATAACAAGATGTACAACTTAGTAGATTAACCACATTTCTAACGTAGTTTGTTTAGAAAACAAACACCTTCATTGCCGAACGCAGTACTGTGTGAAATAAGGCTGTTCTGTTCCCCAAATGAGTTGCTTTCTTACGAAGAGTCTTCAGTGCAGCAAGATCAAACTTTCCTAGTTTGTGAAATCTAACAAGATGTACAACATAATAGATTAACCACATTTCTAACGTAGTTTGTTTAGAAAACAAACACCTTCATTGCCGAATGCAGTACTGTGTGAAGTAAGCTAGTTCTTTTCTACAAATGAGTTGCTTTCTTACG
The DNA here is from genome assembly GCA_036365145.1 of Orientallactaga sibirica. Taxonomy (NCBI): domain Eukaryota; kingdom Metazoa; phylum Chordata; class Mammalia; order Rodentia; family Dipodidae; genus Orientallactaga; species Orientallactaga sibirica. The sequence continues at coordinate 38,491 of JAEOAD010001421.1, read as the reverse complement.
AAGAGTCTTCAGTGCAGCAAGATCAAACTTTCCTAGTTTGTGTAATCTAACAAGATATACAACTTACTAGATTAACCACATTTCTAACGTAGTTTGTTTAGAAAAAGAGCCCATTAATTGCCGAACACAGTACTGTGTGAAATAAGGCTGTTCTTTTCCCCAAATGAGATGTTTCTTACGAAGACTCTTCAGTGCAGCAAGATCAAACTTTCCTAGTTTGTGTAATCTAACAAGATGTACAACTTAGTAGATTAACCACATTTCTAACGTAGTTTGTTTAGAAAACGAACACCTTCATTGCCGAATGCAGTACTTTGTGAAGCAAGCTAGTTCTGTTCTACAAATGAGTTGCTTTCTTACGAAGAGTCTTCAGTGCATCAAGATCAAACTTTCCTAGTTTGTGTAATCTAACAAGATGTACAACTTAGTCGATTAACCACATTTCTAACTTAGTTTGTTTAGAAAAGAAGCCTATTAATTGCCGAACACAGTACTGTGTGAAATAACGCTGTTCTGTTCCCCAAATGAGTTGCTTTCTTACGAAGACTCTTCAGTGCAGCAAGATCAAACTTTCCTAGTGTGTGTAATCTAACAAGATGTACAACTTAGTAGATTAACCACATTTCTAACGCAATTTGTTTAGAAAACAAACACCTTCATTGCCGAATGCAGTACTGTGTGAAATGAGCCTGTTCTGATCCCCAACTTGGTTACTTTCTTACGAAGAGTCTTCAGTGCAGCAAGATCAAACTTTCCTAGTTTGTGTAATATAACAAGATGTAGAATTTAGTAGATTAACCACATTTCTAACGTAGTTTGTTTAGAAAACAAACGCCTTCATTGCCGAATACAGTACTGTGTGAAATTATGCTTTTCTGTTCCCCAAATGAGTTGCTTTCTTACGAAGAGTCTTCAGTGCAGCAAGATCAAACTTTCCTAGTTTGTGTAATCTAACAAGATGAACAACTTAGTAGATTAACCACATTTCTAAGGTAGTTTGTTTAGAAAACAAACACCTGCATTGCCGAATGCAGTACTGTGTGAAGTAAGCTAGTTCTGTTCCACAAATGAGTTGCTTTCTTACGAAGAGTCTTCAGTGCAGCAAGATCAAACTTTCCTAGTTTGTGAAATCTAACAAGAAGTACAACGTAGTAGATTAACCACAGTTCTAACGTAGTTTGTTTAGAAAACAAAAACCTTCATTGCAGAATGCAGTACTGTGTGAAGTAAGCTAGTTCTGTTCTACAAATGAGTTGCTTTCTTACGAAGAGTCTTCAGTGCAGCAAGATCAAACTTTCCTAGTTTGTGTAATCTAACAAGATGTACAATTTAGTAGATTAACCACTTTTCTAACGTAGTTTGTTTAGAAAACACACCCATTCATTGCAGAACACAGTACTGTGTGAAATAAGGCTGTTCTGTTCCCCAAATGAGTTGCTTTCTTACGAAGAGTCTTCAGTGCAGCAAGATCAAACTTTCCTAGTTTGTGTAATCTAACAAGATGTACAACTTAGTAGATTAACCACATTTCTAAGGTAGTTTGTTTAGAAAACAAACACCTTCATTGCCGAATGCATTACTGTGTGAAGCAAGCTAGTTCTATTCTACAAATGAGTTGCTTTCTTACGAAGAGTCTTCAGTGCAGCAAGATCAAACTTTCCTAGTTTGTGTAATCTAACAACATGTACAACTTAGTAGATTAACCACATTTCTAATGTAGTTGTTTAGAAAACAAGCCCATTAATTGCCGAACACAGTACTGTGTGAAATAAGGCTGTTCTGTTCCCCAAATGAGTTGCTTTCTTACGAAGACTCTTCAGTGCAGCAAGATCAAACTTTCCTAGTGTGTGTAATCTAACAAGATGTACAACTTAGTAGATTAACCACATTTCTAACGTAGTTTGTTTAGAAAACAAACACCTTCAGTGCAGAATGCAGTACTGTGTGAAGTAAGCTAGTTCTGTTCTACAAATGAGTTGGTTTCTTACGAAGAGTCTTCAGTGCAGCAAGATCAAAGTTTCCTAGTTCGTGTAATCTAACAAGATTTACAACTTAGTAGATTAACCACATTTCTAACGTAGTTTGTTTAGAAAATAAACGCCTTCATTGCTGAACACAGTACTGTGTGAAATAAGACTGTTCTGTTCCCGAAATCAGTTGCTTTCTTGAGAAGAGTCTTCAGGGCAGCAAGATCAAACTTTCCTAGTTTTTGTAATCTAACAAGATGTACAACTTAATAGACTACCTTCATTTCTAAAGTACTTCGTTTAGAAAACAAACCCATTCATTGCCGAACACAGTACTGTGTGAAATCAGGCTGTTCTGTTCCCCAAATGATTTCCTTTCTTACGAAGACTCTTCAGTGCAGCAAGATCAAACTTTCCTATTTTTGTAATCTAACAAGATGTACAACTTAGGAGATTAACCACATTTCTAACGTAGTTTGTTTAGAAAACAAACACCTTCAGTGCAGAATGCAGTACTGTGTGAAGTAAGCTAGTTCTGTTCTACAAATGAGTTGGTTTCTTACGAAGAGTCTTCAGTGCAGCAAGATCAAAGTTTCCTAGTTTGTGTAATCTAACAGGATTTACAACTTAGTAGATTAACCACATTTCTAACGTAGTTTGTTTAGAAAATAAACGCCTTCATTGCTGAACACAGTACTGTGTGAAATAAGACTGTTCTGTTCCCGAAATCAGTTGCTTTCTTGAGAAGAGTCTTCAGGGCAGCAAGATCAAACTTTCCTAGTTTTTGTAATCTAACAAGATGTACAACTTAATAGACTACCTTCATTTCTAAAGTACTTCGTTTAGAAAACAAACCCATTCATTGCCGAACACAGTACTGTGTGAAATCAGGCTGTTCTGTTCCCCAAATGATTTCCTTTCTTACGAAGACTCTTCAGTGCAGCAAGATCAAACTTTCCTATTTTTGTAATCTAACAAGATGTACAACTTAGGAGATTAACCACATTTCTAACGTAGTTTGATTAGAAAACAAATACCTTCATTGCAGAATGCAGTACTGTGTGAAGTAAGCTAGTTCTGTTCTCCAAATGAGTTGCTTTCTTACGAAGAGTCTTCAGTGCAGCAAGATCAAACTTTCCTAGTTTGTGTAATCTAACAAGATGTACAACTTAGTAGATTAACCACATTTCTAACGTAGGTTGTTTAGAAAACAAACGCCTTCATGGCCGAACACAGTACTGTGTGAAATAAGCCTGTTCTGATCCCAAAATTAGTTGCTTTCTTACTAAGAGTCTTCCGTGCAGCAAGATCAAACTTTCCTAGTTTGTGTAATCTAACAAGTTGTAGAATTTAGTAGATTAACAACATTTCCAACGTAGTTTGTTTAGAAAACAAACCCATTCATTGCCGAAATCAGTACTGTGTGAAATAAGGCTGTTCTGTTCCCCAAATGAGTTGCTTTCTTACGAAGACTCTTCAGTGCAGCAAGATCAAACTTTCCTAGTTTGTGTAATTTAACAAGGTGTACAACTTAGTAGATTAACCACATTTCTAACGTAGTTTGTTTAGAAAACAAACACCTTCATTGCAGAATGCAGTATTGTGTGAAGTAAGCTAGTTCTGTTCTACAAATGAGTTGCTTTCTTACGAAGAGTCTTCAGTGCAGCAAGATCAAACTTTCCTATTTTGTGTAATGTAACAAGATGTACAACTTAGTAGATTAACTACATTTCTAACGTAGTTTGTTTAGAAAACAAACGCCTTCATTGCCGAACACAGTACTGTGTGAATTAAGGCTGTTCTGTTCCCGAAATCAGTTGCTTTCTTGAGAAGAGTTTTCAGGGCAGCCAGATCAAACTTTCCTAGTTTTTGTAGTCTACCAAGATGTACAACTTTATAGACTACCTTCATTTCTATAGTAGTTCGTTTAGAAAACAAACCCATTCATTGCCGAACACAATACTTTGTGAAATAAGGCTGTTCTGTTCCCCAAATGAGTTGGTTTCTTACGAAGACTCTTCAGTGCAGCAAGATCAAACTTTCCGAGTTTGTGTAATCTAACAACATGTACAACTTAGTAGATTAACCATATTTCTAACGTAGCTTGTTTAGAAAACAAACACCTTCATTACAGAATGCAGTACTGTGTGAAGTAAGCTAGTTCTGTTCTCCAAATGAGTTGCTTTCTTTCGAAGAGTCTTCAGTGCAGCAAGATCAAACTTTCCTAGTTTGTGTAATCTAACAAGATGTACAACTTAGTAGATTAACCACATTTATAACGTAGTTTGTTTAGAAAACAAACACCTTCATTGCCGAACACAGTACTGTGTGAAATAAGGCTATTCTGTTCTCCAAATGAGTTGCTTTCTTACGAAGAGTCTTCAGTGCAGCAAGATCAAACTTTCCTAGTTTGTGTATTCTAGCAAGATGTACAACTTAGTAGATTAACCACATTTCTAACGTAGTTTGTTTAGACAACAAACGCCTTCATTGCCGAACACTGTACTGTGTGAAATAAGCCTGTTTTGATTCCCAAATGAGTTGCCTTGTTACGAAGAGTCTTCAGTGCAGCAAGATCAAACTTTCCTAGTTGGTGTAATCTAACAAGATGTCCAACTTAATAGATTAAGCACATTTCTAACGTAGTTTTTTTAGAGAACAAACACCTTCATTGCCTAAGGCAGTACTGTGTGAAATAAGGCTGTTCTGTTCCGCAAATGAGTTGCTTTCTTACGAAGAGACTTCAGTGCAGCAAGATCAAACTTTCCTAGTTTGTATAATGTAACAAGATGTACAAGTTAGTAGATTAACCACATTTCTAACGTAGTTTGTTTAGAAAACAAATGCCTTCATTGAAGAACACAGTACTGTGTGAAATAAGGCTGTTCTGTTCCCCAAATGAGTTGCTTTCTTACGAAGAGTCTTCAGTGCAGCAATATGAAACTTTCCTAGTTTGTGTAAACTAACAAGATGTACAACTGAATAGACTACCTTCATTTCTAAAGTAGTGTGTTTAGAAAATAATCCCATTCTTTGCCGAACACAGTACTGTGTGAAATAAGGCTGTTCTGTTCCACAAATGAGTTGGTTTCTCACGAAGCGTCTTCAGTGCATCAAGATCAAACTTTCCTAGTTTGTGTAATCAAACACGATGTACAACTTAGTAGATTAACCACATTTCTAACGTAGTTTGTTTAGAAAACAAACGCCTTCATTGCCGAACACAGTACTGTGTGAAATTAGCCTGTTCTGTTCCCCAAATGAGTTCCTTTCTTAGGAAGAGTCTTCAGTGCAGCAAGATCAAACTTTCCTAGTTTGTGTAATCTAACAAGATGTACAACTTAGTAGATTAACCACATTTCTAAGGTAGTTTGTTTTGAAAATAAACACCTTCATTGCAGAATGCAGTACTGTGTGAAGTAAGTTAGTTCTGTTCTATAAATGAGTTGCTTTCTTACGAAGAGTCTTCAGTGCAGGAAGATCAAACTTTCCTAGTTTGTGTAATCTAACAAGATGTACAACTTAGTAGATTAACCACATTTCTAACGTAGTTTGTTTAGAAAACAAACACCTTCATTGCCGAACACAGTAATGTGTGAAATAAGGCTGTTCTTTTCCCGAAATCAGTTGCTTTCTTGAGAAGAGTCTTCAGGGCTGCAAGATCAAACTTTCCTAGTTTTTGTCATCTAACAAGATGTACAACTTAATAGACTACCTTCATTTCTAAAGTAGTTCGTTTAGAAAACAATTCATTGCCGAACACAGTACTTTGTGAAATAAGGCTGTTCTGTTCCCCAAATGAGTTGGTTTCTTACGAAGACTCTTCAGTGCAGCAAGATCAAACTTTCCTAGTTTGTGTAATCTAACAAGATGTACAACTTAGTAGATTGACCACATTTCTAACGTAGTTTGTTTAGAAAACAAACACCTTCATTACCCAATGCAGTACTGTGTGAAGTAAGCTAGTTCTGTTCTCCAAATGAGTTGCTTTTTACGAAGAGTCTTCAGTGCAGCAAGATCAAACTTTCCTCGTTTCTGTAATCTAACTAGATGTACAACTTAGTAGATTAACCACATTTATAATGTAGTTTGTTTAGAAAACAAACACCTTCATTGCCGAACACAGTACTGTGTGAAATAAGGCTATTCTGTTCTCCAAATGAGTTGCTTTCTTACGAAGAGTCTTCAGTGCAGCAAGATCAAACTTTCCTAGTTTGTGTAATCTAACAAGATGTACATCTTAGTAGATTAACCACATTTCTAACGTAGTTTGTTTAGAAAACAAACGCCTTCATTGCCGAACACAGTACTGTGTGAAATAAGGCTGTTATGTTCCGGAAATCAGTTGCTTTCTTGAGAAGAGTCTTCAGGGCAGCAAGCTCAACCTTTCCTAGTTTTTGTAATCTAACAAGATGTACAACTTAATAGACTACCTTCATTTCTAAAGTAGTTTGTTTAGAAAACAATCCCATTCATTGCCGAACACAGTACTGTGTGAAATAAGTTTGTTCTGTTCCGCAAATGAGTTGCTTTCTTACGAAGAGTCTTCAGTGCAGCAAGATCAAACGTTCCTAGTTTGTGTAATCTAACAAGATGTACAACTGAGTAGATTAACCACATTTCTAATGTAGTTTGTTTAGAAAACTAACACCTTCGTTGCCGAATGAAGTACTGTTTGAAGTAAGCCAGTTCTGTTCAACAAATGAGTTGGTTTCTTACGAAGAGTCTTCAGTGCAGCAAGATCAAACTTTCCTAGTTTGTGAAATATAACAAGATGTACAACTTCATAGACTACCTTCATTTCTAAAGTAGTTTGTTTAGAAAACAAACCCATTATTGCCGAACACAGTACTGTGTGAAATAAGGCTGTTCTGTTCCCCAAATGAGCTGCTTTCTTACGAAGACTCTTCAGTGCAGCAAGATCAAACTTTCCTAGTTTGTGTAATCTAACAAGATGTACAACTTAGTCGATTAACCACATTTCTACCGTAGTTTGTTTAGAAAACAAACACCTTCATTGCCGAACGCAGTACTGTGTGAAATAAGGTGTTCTCTTCCACAAATGAGTTGCTTTCTTACGAATAGTCTTCAGTGCAGCAAGATCAAACTTTCCTAGTTTGTGTAATCTGACAAGATGTACAATTTAGTAGATTAACCAAATTTCTAACATAGTTTGTTTAGAAAACAAATGCCTTCATTGCCGAACACAGTACTGTGTGAAATAAGGCTGTTCTGTTCCCGAAATCAGTTGCTTTCTTGAGAAGAGTCTTCAGGGCAGCAAGATCAAACTTTCCTAGTTTTTGTAAACTAACAAGATGTAGAATTTAGTAGATTAACCACATTTCTAACTTAGTTTGTTTAGAAAACAAACACCTTCATTGCCGAACGCAGTACTGTGTGACATAAGGTGTTCTCTTCTGCAAATGAGTTGCTTTCTTACGAAGAGTCTTCAGTGCAGCAAGATCAAACATTCCTAGTTTGTGTAATCTAAAAAGATGTACAATTTAGTAGATTAACCAAATTTCTAACGTACTTGTTTAGAAAACAAATGCCTTAATTGCGAACACAGTACTTTGTGAAATAAGGCTGTTCTGTTCCCGAAATCAGTTGCTTTCTTGAGAAGAAGAGTCTTCAGGGCAGCAAGATCAAACTTTCCTAGTTTTTGTAATCTCACAAGATGTACAACTTAATAGACTACCTTCATTTCTAAAGTAGTTTGTTTAGAAAACAAACCCATTCATTGCCGAACACAGTACTGTGTGAAATAAGGCTGTTCTGTTCCCCAAATGAGTTGCTTTCCTACGAAGACTCTTCAGTGCAGCAAGATCAAACTTTCCTAGTTTGTGAAATCTAACAAGATGTACAACTTAGTAGATTAACCACATTTAATGTACTTTGTTTAGAAAACAAACACCTTCATTGTAGAACGCAGTACTGTGTGAAGTAAGCCCGTTTTGTTCTACAAATGAGTTGCTTTCTTACAAAGAGTCTTCAGTGCAGCAAGATCAAACTTTCCTAGTTTGTGTAATCTAAAAAGATGTACAACTTAATAGACTACCTTCATTTCTAAAGTAGTGTGTTTAGAAAACAATCCCATTCATTGCCAAACACAGTACTGTGTGAAATAAGGCTGTTCTGTTCCCCAAATGAGTTGCTTTCTTACGAAGGCTCTTCTGTGCAGCAAGATCAAACTTAATTAGTTTGTGTAATCTAACAAGATGTACAACTTAGTAGATTAACCACATTTCTAAAGTAGTTTGTTTAGAAAACAATCCCATTCATTGCCAAACACAGTACTGTGTGAAATAAGGCTGTTATGTTCCCCAAATAAGTTGCTTTCTTACGAAGACTCTTCTGTGCAGCAAGATCAAACTTAACTAGTTTGTGTAATCTAACAAGTTGTACAACTTAGTAGATTAACCACATTTCTAACGTAGTTTGTTTACAAAACAAACGCCTTCATTGTCGAACACATTACTGTGTGAAATAAGCCAGTTCTGTTCTCCAAATGAGTTGCTTTCGTACGAAGAGTCTTCAGTGCAGCAAGATCAAACTTTCCTAGTTTGTGTAATCTAACAGGATGTACAACTTAGTAGATTAACCACATTTCTAACGTAGTTTGTTTAGAAAACAAACGCCTTCATTGCCGAACACATTACTGTGTGAAATAAGCCAGTTCTGTTCCCCAAGTGAGTTGCTTTCTTACGAAGAGTCTTCAGTGCCGCAAGATCAAACTTTCCTAGTTTGTGTAATCTAACAAGATGTACAACTTAGTATATTAACCACATTTCTAACGTAGTTTGTTTAGAAAACAAACACCTTCATTGCTGAACACAGTACTGTGTGAAATAAGGCTGTTCAGTTCCCGAAATCAGTTGCTTTCTTGAGAAGAGTCTTCAGGGCAGCAAGATCAAACTTTCCAAGTTTTTGTAATCTAACAAGATGTACAAGTTAATAGACTACCTTCATTTCTAAAGTAGTTTGTTTAGAAAACAAACCCATTCATTGCCGAACACAGTACTGTGTGAAATAAGGCTGTTCTGTTCCCCATATTAGTTGCTTTCTTACGAAGACTCTTCAGTGCAGCAAGATCAAACTTTCCTAGTTTGTGTAATCTAACAAGATGTACAACTTAGTAGATTAATCACATTTATAACGTCGTTTGTTTAGAAAGCAAACACCTTCATTGCTGAACGCAGTACTGTGTGAAATAAGGCTATTCTGTTCTCCAAATGAGTTGCTTTCTTACGAAGAGTCTTCAGTGCAGCAAGATCAAACGTTCCTAGTTTGTGTAATCTAACAAGATGTACAACTTAGCAGGTTAACCACATTTCTAACATAGTTTGTTCAGAAAACAAAGGCCTTCATTGGGGAACACAGTACTGTGTGAAATAAGCCTGTTCTAATCCCCAAATGAGTTGCTTTCTTACGAAGAATCTTACGTGCAGCAAGATCAAACTTTCTTAGTTTGTGCAATCTAACAACATGTACAATTTAGTAGATTAACCACATTTCTAACGTAGTTTGTTTAGAAAACAAACGCCTTCATTTCCGAACACAGTACTGTGTGAAATTAGGCTGTTCTGTTCCCCAAATGAGTTGCTTTCTTACGAAGAGTCTTCAGTGCAGCAAGATCAAACTTTCCTAGTTTGTGTAATCTAACAACATGTACAACTTAGTAGATTAACCACATTTCTAACGTAGTTTGTTTAGAAAACAAACGCCTTCATTGCCGAACACATTACTGTGTGAAATAAGCCAGTTCTGTTCCCCAAGTGAGTTGCTTTCTTACGAAGAGTCTTCAGTGCAGCAAGATCAAACTTTCCTAGTTTGCGTAATCTAACAAGATGTACAACTTAGTAGATTAACCACATTTCTAACCTAGTTTGTTTAGAAAACAAACACCTTCATTGCCGAACACAGTACTATGTGAAATAAGGCTGTTCTGTTCCGAAATCAGTTGCTTTATTGAGAAGAGTCTTCAGGGCCGCAAGATCAAACTTTCCGAGTTTTTGCAATCTAACAAGATGTACAACTTAATAGACTACCTTCATTTCTAAAGTAGTTTGTTTAGAAAACAAACCCCTTTATTGCCGAACACAGTACTGTGTGAAATAAGCCTGTTCTGATCCCCAAATGAGTTGCTTTCTAACGAAGAGTCATCAGTGCAGCAAGATCAAATTTTCCTAGTTTGTGTAATCTAACAAGATGTAGAATTTTGTAGATTAACCACATTTCTAAGGTAGTTTCTTTAGAAAACAAACACCTTCATTGCCGAACGCAGTACTGTTTGAAATAAGGCTGTTATGTTGCGCAAATGAGTTCCTTTCTTACGAAGAGTCTTCAGTGCAGCAAGATCAAACTTTCCTAGTTTGTATAATCTAACATGATGTACAACTTAGTAGATTACCCACATTTCTAACGTAGTTTGTTTAGAAAACAAACGCCTTCATTGCCGAACACAGCACTGTGTGAAATAAGGCTGTTCTGTTCCCCAAATGAGTTCCTTTCTTACGAAGAGTCTTCAGTGCAGCAAGATCAAACTTTCCTAGTTTGTGTAATCTAACAAGTTGTACAACGTAGTAGATTAACCACATTTCTAACGTAGTTTGCTTAGAAAACAAACACCTTCATTGCAGATTGCAGTACTGTGTGAAATTAGCTAGTTCTGTTCTACAAATGAGTTGCTTTCTTACGAAGAGTCTTCAGTGCCTCAAGATGAAACTTTCCTAGTGTATGTAATCTAACAAGATGTACAACTTAATAGACTACCTTCATTTCTAAAGTAGTTTGTTTAGAAAACAATCCCATTCATTGCCAAACACAGTGCTGTGTGAAATAAGGCTGTTCTCTTCCCCAAATGAGTTGCTTTCTTACGAAGACTCTTCAGTGCAGCAAGATCAAACTTTCCTAGTTTGTGTAATCTAACAAGATGTACAACTTAGTAGATTAACCAAATTTCTAACGTAGTTTGTTTAGAAAACAAACGCCTTCATTGCCGAACACAGTACTGTGTGAAATAAGGCTGTTCTGTTCCCGATATCAGTTTCTTGCTTGAGAAGAGTCTTCAGGGCAGCAAGATCAAACTTTCCTAGTTTTTGTAATCTAACAAGATGTACAAGTTAATAGACGACCTTCATTTCTAAAGTAGTTTATTTAGAAAACAAACCCATTCATTGCCGAACACAGTACTGTGTGAAATAAGGCTGTTCTGTTCCCCAAATGAGTTGTTTCTTACGAAGACTCTTCAGTGCAGCAAGATCAAACTTTCCTAGTTTGTGTAATCTAACAAGATGTACAACTTAGTAGATTAATCACATTTATAACGTCATTTGTTTAGAAAGCAAACACCTTCATTGCCGAACACAGTACTGTGTGAAATAAGGCTATTCTGTTCTCCAAATGAGTTGCTTTCTTACGAAGAGTCTTCAGTGCAGCAAGATCAAACGTTCCTAGTTTGTGTAATCTAACAAGATGTACAACTTAGTAGGTTAACCACATTTCTAACATAGTTTGTTCAGAAAACAAACGCCTTCATTGGGGAACACAGTACTGTGTGAAATAAGCCTGTTCTGATCCCCAAATGAGTTGCTTCCTTGCGAAGAGTCTTACGTGCAGCAAGATCAAACTTTCTTAGTTTGTGCAATCTAACAAGATGTACAATTTAGTAGATTAACCACATTTCTAACGTAGTTTGTTTAGAAATCAAACACCTTCATTGCCGAACGCAGTACTGTGTGAAATAAGGATGTTCTGTTCCGCAAATGAGTTGCTTTCCTTCGAAGAGTCTTCAGTGCAGCAAGATCAAACTTTCCTAGTTTGTGTAATCTAACAAGATGTATAACTTAGTAGATTAACCACATTTCTAACGTAGTTTGTTTAGAAAACAAACACATTCATTGCCGAACACAGTACTGTGAGAAATAAGGCTATTCTGTTCTCCAAATGAGTTGCTTTCTTACGAAGAGTCTTCAGTGCAGCAAGATCAAACATTCCTAGTTTGTGTAATCTAACAAGATGTAAAACTTAGTAGATTAACCACATTTATAACGTAGTTTGTTTAGAAAACAAACGCCTTCATTGCCGAACACAGTACTGTGTGAAATAAGGCTGTTCTGTTCCCCAAATGAGTTGCTTTCTTACGAAGACTCTTCAGTGCAGCAAGATCAAACTTTCTTAGTTTGTGTTATCTAACAAGATGTAGAATTTAGTAGATTAACCACATTTCTAACGTAGTTTGTTTAGAAAACAAACACCTTCATTGCCGAATGCAGTACTGTGTGAAATAAGGCTGTTCTGTTCCGCAAATGAGTTGCTTTCTTACGAAGAGTCTTCAGTGCAGCAAGACCAAACTTTCCTAGTTTGTATAATCTAACAAGTTGTACAACTTAGTAGATTAACCACATTTTTAACGTAGTTTGTTTAGAAAACAAACGCCTTCATTGCCGAACACAGTACTGTGTGAAATAAGGCTGTTCTGTTTCCCAAATGAGTTCCTTTCTTACGAAGAGTCTTCAGTACAGCAAGATCAAACTTTACTAGTTTGTGTAATCTAACAACATGTACAACTTAGTAGATGAACCACATTTCTAACGTAGTTTGTTTAGAAAACAAACACCTTCATTGCAGAATGCAGTACTGTGTGAAGTAAGCTAGTTCTGTTCTCCAAATGAGTTGCTTTCTTACGAAGAGTCTTCAGTGCAGCAAGATCAAACTTTCCTAGTTTGTGTAATCTAACAAGATGTACAACTTAGTAGATTAATGACATTTCTAACGTAGTTTGTTTAGAAAACAAAACGCCTCCATTGCCGAACACAGTACTGTGTGAAATAAGGCTGTTCTGTTCCCGAAATCAGTTGCTTTCTTGAGAAGAGTCTTCAGGGCAGCAAGATCAAACTTTCCTAGTTTGTGTAATCTAACAAGATGTACAACTTAATAGACTACCTTCATTTCTAAAGTAGTTTGTTTAGAAAACAAACGCATTCATTGCCGAACACAGTAATGTGTGAAATAAGGCTGTTCTGTTCCCCAAATGAGTTGCTTTCTTACGAAGAGTCTTCAGTGCAGCAAGATCAAACTTTCCTAGTTTGTGTAATCTAACAAAATGTACAACTTAGTAGGTTAACCACATTTCTAACATAGTTTGTTCAGAAAACAAACGCCTTCATTAGGGGAACACAGTACTGTGTGAAATAAGCCTGTTCTGATCCCCAAATGAGTTGCTTTCTTACGAAGAGTCTTACGTGCAGCAAGATCAAACTTTCTTAGTTTGTGCAATCTAACAAGATGTACAATTTAGTACATTAACAACATTTCTAACGTAGTTTCTTTAGAAAACAAACACCTTCATTGCCGAACACAGTACTGTGTGAAATAAGGCTATTCTGTTCTCCAAATGAGTTGCTTTCTTACGAAGAGTCTTCAGTGCAGCAAGATCAAACTTTCCTAGTTTGTGTAATCTAACAAGATGTACATCTTAGTAGATTAACCACATTTCTAAGGTAGTTTGTTTAGAAAACAAACGCCTTCATTGCCGAACACAGTACTGTGTGAAATAAGGCTGTTATGTTCCGGAAATCAGTTGCTTTCTTGAGAAGAGTCTTCAGGGCAGCAAGCTCAACCTTTCCTAGTTTTTGTAATCTAACAAGATGTACAACTTAATAGACTACCTTCATTTCTAAAGTAGTTTGTTTAGAAAACAATCCCATTCATTGCGAACACAGTACTGTGTGAAATAAGTTTGTTCTGTTCCGCAAAATGAGTTGCTTTCTTACGAAGAGTCTTCAGTGCAGCAAGATCAAACGTTCCTAGTTTGTGTAATCTAACAAGATGTACAACTGAGTAGATTAACCACATTTCTAATGTAGTTTGTTTAGAAAACTAACACCTTCGTTCTTGGAATGAAGTACTGTTTGAAGTAAGCCAGTTCTGTTCAACAAATGAGTTGGTTTCTTACGAAGAGTCTTCAGTGCAGCAAGATCAAACTTTCCTAGTTTGTGAAATATAACAAGATGTACAACTTCATAGACTACCTTCATTTCTAAAGTAGTTTGTTTAGAAAACAAACCCATTATTGCCGAACACAGTACTGTGTGAAATAAGGCTGTTCTGTTCCCCAAATGAGCTGCTTTCTTACGAAGACTCTTCAGTGCAGCAAGATCAAACTTTCCTAGTTTGTGTAATCTAACAAGATGTACAACTTAGTCGATTAACCACATTTCTACCGTAGTTTGTTTAGAAAACAAACACCTTCATTGCCGAACGCAGTACTGTGTGAAATAAGGTGTTCTCTTCCACAAATGAGTTGCTTTCTTACGAATAGTCTTCAGTGCAGCAAGATCAAACTTTCCTAGTTTGTGTAATCTGACAAGATGTACAATTTAGTAGATTAACCAAATTTCTAACGTAGTTTGTTTAGAAAACAAATGCCTTCATTGCCGAACACAGTACTGTGTGAAATAAGGCTGTTCTGTTCCCGAAATCAGTTGCTTTCTTGAGAAGAGTCTTCAGGGCAGCAAGATCAAACTTTCCTAGTTTTTGTAAACTAACAAGATGTAGAATTTAGTAGATTAACCACATTTCTAACTTAGTTTGTTTAGAAAACAAACACCTTCATTGCCGAACGCAGTACTGTGTGAAATAAGGTGTTCTCTTCTGCAAATGAGTTGCTTTCTTACGAAGAGTCTTCAGTGCAGCAAGATCAAACTTTCTTAGTTTGTGTAATCTAACAAGATGTAGAATTTAGTAGATTAAGCACATTTCTAACGTAGTTTGTTTAGAAAACAAACACCTTCATTGCCGAACACAGTACTGTGTGAAATAAGGCTGGTCTCTGCCGCAAATGAGTTGCTTTCTTACGAAGAGTCTTCAGTGCAGCAAGATCACACTTTCCTAGTTTGTATAATCTAACAAGATGTACAACTTAGTAGATTAACCACATTTCTAACGTAGTTTGTTTAGAAAACAAACGCCTTCATTGCCGAACACAGTACTGTGTGAAATAAGGTTGTTCTTTTCCCGAAATCAGTTGCTTTCTTGAGAAGAGTCTTCAGGGCAGCAAGATCAAACTTTCCTAGTTTTTGTAATCTCACAAGATGTACAACTTAATAGACTACCTTCATTTCTAAAGTAGTTTGTTTAGAAAACAAACCCATTCATTGCCGAACACAGTACTGTGTGAAATAAGGCTGTTCTGTTCCCCAAATGAGTTGCTTTCCTACGAAGACTCTTCAGTGCAGCAAGATCAAACTTTCCTAGTTTGTGAAATCTAACAAGATGTACAACTTAGTAGATTAACCACATTTAATGTACTTTGTTTAGAAAACAAACACCTTCATTGTAGAACGCAGTACTGTGTGAAGTAAGCCCGTTTTGTTCTACAAATGAGTTGCTTTCTTACAAAAGAGTCTTCAGTGCAGCAAGATCAAACTTTCCTAGTTTGTGTAATCTAAAAAGATGTACAACTTAATAGACTACCTTCATTTCTAAAGTAGTGTGTTTAGAAAACAATCCCATTCATTGCCAAACACAGTACTGTGTGAAATAAGGCTGTTCTGTTCCCCAAATGAGTTGCTTTCTTACGAAGGCTCTTCTGTGCAGCAAGATCAAACTTAATTAGTTTGTGTAATCTAACAAGATGTACAACTTAGTAGATTAACCACATTTCTAAAGTAGTTTGTTTTAGAAAACAATCCCATTCATTGCCAAACACAGTACTGTGTGAAATAAGGCTGTTATGTTCCCAAATAAGTTGCTTTCTTACGAAGACTCTTCTGTGCAGCAAGATCAAACTTAACTAGTTTGTGTAATCTAACAAGTTGTACAACTTAGTAGATTAACCACATTTCTAACGTAGTTTGTTTACAAAACAAACGCCTTCATTGTCGAACACATTACTGTGTGAAATAAGCCAGTTCTGTTCTCCAAATGAGTTGCTTTCATTTAAGAGTCTTCAGTGCAGCAAGATCAAACTTTCCTAGTTTGTGTAATCTAACAGGATGTACAACTTAGTAGATTAACCACATTTCTAACGTAGTTTGTTTAGAAAACAAACGCCTTCATTGCCGAACACATTTACTGTGTGAAATAAGCCAGTTCTGTTCCCCAAGTGAGTTGCTTTCTTCGAAGAGAGTCTTCAGTGCCGCAAGATCAAACTTTCCTAGTTTGTGTAATCTAACAAGATGTACAACTTAGTAGATTAACCACATTTCTAACGTAGTTTGTTTAGAAAACAAACACCTTCATTGCCGAACACAGTACTGTGTGAAATAAGGCTGTTCTGTTCCCCATATTAGTTGCTTTCTTACGAAGACTCTTCAGTGCAGCAAGATCAAACTTTCCTAGTTTGTGTAATCTAACAAGATGTACAACTTAGTAGATTAATCACATTTATAACGTCGTTTGTTTAGAAAGCAAACACCTTCATTGCTGAACGCAGTACTGTGAAATAAGGCTATTCTGTTCTCCAAATGAGTTGCTTTCTTACGAAGAGTCTTCAGTGCAGCAAGATCAAACGTTCCTAGTTTGTGTAATCTAACAAGATGTACAACTTAGCAGGTTAACCACATTTCTAACATAGTTTGTTCAGAAAACAAAGGCCTTCATTGGGGAACACAGTACTGTGTGAAATAAGCCTGTTCTAATCCCCAAATGAGTTGCTTTCTTACGAAGAATCTTACATGCAGCAAGATCAAACTTTCTTAGTTTGTGCAATCTAACAACATGTACAATTTAGTAGATTAACCACATTTCTAACGTAGTTTTTTTAGAAAACAAACGCCTTCATTTCCGAACACAGTACTGTGTGAAATTAGGCTGTTCTGTTCCCCAAATGAGTTGCTTTCTTACGAAGAGTCTTCAGTGCAGCAAGATCAAACTTTCCTAGTTTGTGTAATATAACAACATGTACAACTTAGTAGATTAACCACATTTCTAACGTAGTTTGTTTAGAAAACAAACGCCTTCATTGCCGAACACATTACTGTGTGAAATAAGCCAGTTCTGTTCCCCAAGTGAGTTGCTTTCTTACGAAGAGTCTTCAGTGCATCAAGATCAAACTTTCCTAGTTTGCGTAATCTAACAAGATGTACAACTTAGTAGATTAACCACATTTCTAACCTAGTTTGTTTAGAAAACAAACACCTTCATTGCCGAACACAGTACTATGTGAAATAAGGCTGTTCTGTTCCGAAATCAGTTGCTTTATTGAGAAGAGTCTTCAGGGCCGCAAGATCAAACTTTCCGAGTTTTTGCAATCTAACAAGATGTACAACTTAATAGACTACCTTCATTTCTAAAGTAGTTTGTTTAGAAAACAAACCCTTTATTGCCGAACACAGTACTGTGTGAAATAAGCCTGTTCTGATCCCCAAATGAGTTGCTTTCTAACGAAGAGTCATCAGTGCAGCAAGATCAAATTTTCTAGTTTGTGTAATCTAACAAGATGTAGAATTTTGTAGATTAACCACATTTCTAAGGTAGTTTCTTTAGAAAACAAACACCTTCATTGCGAACGAGTACTGTTTGAAATAAGGCTGTTATGTTTGCGCAAATGAGTTCCTTTCTTACGAAGAGTCTTCAGTGCAGCAAGATCAAACTTTCCTAGTTTGTATAATCTAACATGATGTACAACTTAGTAGATTACCCACATTTCTAACGTAGTTTGTTTAGAAAACAAGCGCCTTCATTGCCGAACACAGCACTGTGTGAAATAAGGCTGTTCTGTTCCCCAAATGAGTTCCTTTCTTACGAAGAGTCTTCAGTGCAGCAAGATCAAACTTTCCTAGTTTGTGTAATCTAACAAGTTGTACAACGTAGTAGATTAACCACATTTCTAACGTAGTTTGCTTAGAAAACAAACACCTTCATTGCAGATTGCAGTACTGTGTGAAATTAGCTAGTTCTGTTCTACAAATGAGTTGCTTTCTTACGAAGAGTCTTCAGTGCCTCAAGATGAAACTTTCCTAGTGTATGTAATCTAACAAGATGTACAACTTAATAGACTACCTTCATTTCTAAAGTAGTTTGTTTAGAAAACAATCCCATTCATTGCCAAACACAGTGCTGCTGTGAAATAAGGCTGTTCTCTTCCCAAATGAGTTGCTTTCTTACGAAGACTCTTCAGTGCAGCAAGATCAAACTTTCCTAGTTTGTGTAATCTAACAAGATGTACAACTTAGTAGATTAACCAAATTTCTAACGTAGTTTGTTTAGAAAACAAACGCCTTCATTGCCGAACACAGTACTGTGTGAAATAAGGCTGTTCTGTTCCCGAAATCAGTTTCTTGCTTGAGAAGAGTCTTCAGGGCAGCAAGATCAAACTTTCCTAGTTTTTGTAATCTAACAAGATGTACAAGTTAATAGACGACCTTCATTTCTAAAGTAGTTTGTTTAGAAAACAAACCCATTCATTGCCGAACACAGTACTGTGTGAAATAAGGCTGTTCTGTTCCCCAAATGAGTTGTTTCTTACGAAGACTCTTCAGTGCAGCAAGATCAAACTTTCCTAGTTTGTGTAATCTAACAAGATGTACAACTTAGTAGATTAATCACATTTATAACGTCATTTGTTTAGAAAGCAAACACCTTCATTGCCGAACACAGTACTGTGTGAAATAAGGCTATTCTGTTCTCCAAATGAGTTGCTTTCTTACGAGGAGTCTTCAGTGCAGCAAGATCAAACGTTCCTAGTTTGTGTAATCTAACAAGATGTACAACTTAGTAGGTTAACCACATTTCTAACATAGTTTGTTCAGAAAACAAACGCCTTCATTGGGGAACACAGTACTGTGTGAAATAAGCCTGTTCTGATCCCCAAATGAGTTGCTTTCTTGCGAAGAGTCTTACGTGCAGCAAGATCAAACTTTCTTAGTTTGTGCAATCTAACAAGATGTACAATTTAGTAGATTAACCACATTTCTAACGTAGTTTGTTTAGAAATCAAACACCTTCATTGCGAACGCAGTACTGTGTGAAATAAGGATGTTCTGTTCATAAATGAGTTGCTTTCCTTCAAGAGTCTTTCAGTGCAGCAAGATCAAACTTTCCTAGTTTGTGTAATCTAACAAGATGTATAACTTAGTAGATTAACCACATTTCTAACGTAGTTTGTTTAGAAAACAAACACATTCATTGCGAACACAGTACTGTGAGAAATAAGGCTATTCTGTTCTCCAAATGAGTTGCTTTCTTACGAAGAGTCTTCAGTGCAGCAAGATCAAACATTCTAGTTTGTGTAATCTAACAAGATGTAAAACTTAGTAGATTAACCACATTTATAACGTAGTTTTGTTTAGAAAACAAACGCCTTCATTGCCGAACACAGTACTGTGTGAAATAAGGCTGTTCTGTTCCCCAAATGAGTTGCTTTCTTTTAAAGACTCTTCAGTGGAGCAAGATCAAACTTTCTTAGTTTGTGTTATCTAACAAGATGTAGAATTTAGTAGATTAACCACATTTCTAACGTAGTTTGTTTAGAAAACAAACACCTTCATTGCCGAATGCAGTACTGTGTGAAATAAGGCTGTTCTGTTCCGCAAATGAGTTGCTTTCTTACGAAGAGTCTTCAGTGCAGCAAGACCAAACTTTCCTAGTTTGTATAATCTAACAAGTTGTACAACTTAGTAGATTAACCACATTTTTAACGTAGTTTGTTTAGAAAACAAACGCCTTCATTGCCGAACACAGTACTGTGTGAAATAAGGCTGTTTTGTTCCCCAAATGTGTTCCTTTCTTACGAAGAGTCTTCAGTACAGCAAGATCAAACTTTACTAGTTTGTGTAATCTAACAACATGTACAACTTAGTAGATGAACCACATTTCTAACGTAGTTTGTTTAGAAAACAAACACCTTCATTGCAGAATGCAGTACTGTGTGAAGTAAGCTAGTTCTGTTCTCCAAATGAGTTGCTTTCTTACGAAGAGTCTTCAGTGCAGCAAGATCAAACTTTCCTAGTTTGTGTAATCTAACAAGATGTACAACTTAGTAGATTAATGACATTTCTAACGTAGTTTGTTTAGAAAACAAACGCCTCCATTGCCGAACACAGTACTGTGTGAAATAAGGCTGTTCTGTTCCCGAAATCAGTTGCTTTCTTGAGAAGAGTCTTCAGGGCAGCAAGATCAAACTTTCCTAGTTTTTGTAATCTAACAAGATGTACAACTTAATAGACTACCTTCATTTCTAAAGTAGTTTGTTTAGAAAACAAACCCATTCATTGCCGAACACAGTAATGTGTGAAATAAGGCTGTTCTGTTCCCCAAATGAGTTGCTTTCTTACGAAGAGTCTTCAGTGCAGCAAGATCAAACTTTCCTAGTTTGTGTAATCTAACAAAATGTACAACTTAGTAGGTTAACCACATTTCTAACATAGTTTGTTCAGAAAACAAACGCCTTCATTAGGGGAACACAGTACTGTGTGAAATAAGCCTGTTCTGATCCCCAAATGAGTTGCTTTCTTACGAAGAGTCTTACGTGCAGCAAGATCAAACTTTCTTAGTTTGTGCAATCTAACAAGATGTACAATTTAGTACATTAACAACATTTCTAACGTAGTTTCTTTAGAAAACAAACACCTTCATTGCCGAACGCAGAACTGTGTGAAATAAGGCTGTTCTGTTCCGCAAATGAGTTGCTTTCCTTCGAAGAGTCTTCAGTGCAGCAAGATCAAACTTTCCTAGTTTGTGTAATCTAACAAGATGTACAACTTAGTAGATTAACCACATTTATAACGTAGTTTGTTTAGAAAACAAACACCTTCATTGCCGAAAACAGTACTGTGTGAAATAAGGCTATTCTGTGTTCGAAATGAGTTGCTTTCTTACGAAGAGTCTTCAGTGCAGCAAGAACAGACGTTCCTAGTTTGTGTAATCTAACAAAATGTACAACTTAGTAGATTAAGCATATTTCTAACGTAGTTTGTTTAGAAAACAAACGCCTTCATTGCCGAACACAGTATTGTGTGAAATAAGCCTGTTCTGATCCCCCAATGAGTTGCTTTCTTACGAAGAGTCTTCCGTGCAGCAAGATCAAACTTTCCTAGTATGTGTAATCTAACAAGAAATAGAATTTAATAGATTAACGACATTTCTAACGTAGTTTGTTTAGAAAACAAACACATTCATTGCCGAACGCAGTACTGTGTGAAACAAGGCTGTTCTGTTCCCCAAATGAGTTGCTTTCTTACGAAGAGTCTTCAGTGCAGCAAGATCAAACTTTCCTAATTTGTGTAATCTAACAAGATATACAACTTAGTAGATTAACCACATTTCTAACGTAGTTTGTTTAGAAAACAAACACCTTCATTGCCGAACACAGTACTGTGTGAAATAAGGCTGTTCTGTTCCCCAAATGAGTTCCTTTCTTACGAACAGTCTTCAGTGCAGCAAGATCAAACTTTCCTAGTTTGTGTAATCTAACAAGATGTAGAATTTAGTAGATTAACCACATTTCTAACGTAGTTTGTTTAGAAAACAAACACCTTCATTGCCGAACACAGTACTGTGTGAAATAAGGCTGTTCTGTTCCCCAAATGAGTTCCTTTCTTACGAACAGTCTTCAGTGCAGCAAGATCAAACTTTCCTAGTTTGTGTAATCTAACAAGATGTACAACTTAGTAGATTAAGCACATTTCTAACGTAGTTTGTTTAGAAAACAAACGCCTTCATTGCCGAAGACTGTACTGTGTGAAATAAGGCTGTTCTGTTCCCGAAATCAGTTGCTTTCTTGAGCAGATCTTCAGGGCAGCAAGATCAATCTTTCCTAGTTTGTGTAATCTAACAAGATGTACAACTTAGTAGATTAACAACATTTCTAACGTAGTTTGTTTAGAAAACAAATGCCTTCATTGCCGAACACAGTACTGTGTGAAATAAGCCTGTTCTGATCCCCAAATGAGTTACTTTCTTACGAAGAGTGTTCAGTGCAGCAAGATCAAACTTTCCTAGTTTGTGTAATCTAACAAGATGTAGAATTTAGTATATTAACCACATTTCTAACGTAGTTTGTTTAGAGAACAAACACCTTCATTGCCGAATGCAGTACTGTGTGAAATAAGGCTATTCTGTTCCGCAAATGAGTTGCTTTCTTACGAAGAGTCTTCAGGGCAGCAAGACCAAATTTTCCTTGTTTGTGTAATCTAACAAGTTGTACAACTTAGTAGATTAACCACATTTCTAAGGTAGTTTGTTTAGAAAACAAACCCATTCATTGCTGAACACAGTACTGTGTGAAATAAGGCTGTTCTGTTCGCCAAATGAGTTGCTTTCTTACGAAGAGTCTTCAGTGCAGCAAGATCAAACTTTCCTCGTTTGTGTAATCTAACAAGATGTACAGCTTAGTAGATTAACCACATTTCTACCATAGGTTGTTTAGAAAACAAACGCCTTCATTGTCGAACACAGTACTGTGTGAAATAAGCCTGTTCTGATCCCCAAATGAGTTGCTTTCTTACGAAGAGTCCTCAGTGCAGCAAGATCAAACTATCCTAGTTTGTGTAATCTAACAAGACGTAGAATTTAGTAGATTAACCACATTTCTAACGTACTTTGTTCAGAAAACAAACACCTTCATGGCCGAACGCAGTACTGTGTGAAATAAGGCTGTTCTGTCCCGCAATTGAGTTGCTTTCTTATGAAGAGTCTTCAGTGCAGCAAGATCAAACATTTCTAGTTTGTATAATCTAACAAGATGTACAACTTAGTAGATTAACCACATTTCTAACGTAGTTTGTTTAGAAAACAAAGGACTTCATTGCCGAACGCAATACTGTGAAATAAGGCTGTTCTATTGCGGAAATGAGTTGCTTTCTTACGAAGAGTCTTCAGTGCAGCAAGATCAAACTTTCCTAGTTTGTATTATCTAACAAGATGTACAACTTAGTAGATTAACCACATTTCTAACCTAGTTTGTTTAGAAAATAAACGCCTTCATTGCTGAACACAGTACTGTGTGAAATAAGGCTGTTCTGTTCTGGAAATCAGTTGCTTTCTTGAGAAGAGTCTGCAGGACAGCAAGATCAAATTTTCCTAGTTTTCGTAATCTAACAAGATGTACAACTTAATAGACTACCTTCATTTCTAAATTAGTTTGTTTAGAAAAGAAACCCATTCATTGCCGCACTCAGTACTGTGTGAAATAAGTCTGTTTTGTTCCCCAAATGAGTTGCTTTCTTCCAAAGAGTCTTCAGTGCACCAAGACCAAACTTTCCTAGTTTGTGTAATCTAACAAGATGTACAACTTAGTAGATTAAACACATTTCTAATGTAGTTTGTTTAGTAAACAAACACCTTCATTGCCGAATGCAGTACTGTGTTAAGTAAGCTAGTTCTGTTCTACAAATGAGTTGCTTTCTTACGAAGAGTCTTCAGTGCAGCAAGATCAAACTTTCCTAGTTTGTGTAATCTAACAAGATGTACAACTTAGTAGATTAACCACATTTCTAAGGTAGTTTGTTTAGAAAACAAACACCTTCATTTCCGAATGCAGTACTGTGTGAAGTAAGCTTGTTCTGTTCTACAAATGAGTTGCTTTCTTACGAAGATCTTCAGTGCAGCAAAATGAAACTTTCCTAGCTTGTGTAATCTAACAAGATGTACAACTTAGTAGATTAACCACATTTCTAACGTAGTTTGTTTAGAAAACAAGCCCATTAATATCCGAACACAGTACTGTGTGAAATAAGGCTGTTCTGTTCCCCAAATGAGTTGCTTTCTTACAAAGACTCTTCAGTGCAGCATGATCAAACTTTCCTAGTTAGTGTAATCTAACAAGATGTAGAATTTAGTAGATTAAACACATTTCTAACGTAGTTTGTTTAGAAAACAAACACCTTCATTGCCGAACGCAGTACTGTGTGAAATAAGGCTGTTCTGTTCCGCAAATGAGTTGCTTGCTTACGAACAGTCTTCAGTGCAGCAAGATCAAACGTTCCTAGTTTGTATAATCTAACAAGATGTACAACTTAGTAGATTAACCACATTTCTAACGTAGTTTCTTTAGAAAACAAACGCCTTCATTTCAAAACACAGTACTGTGTGAAAATAAGCCTGTTCTGTTCCCCAAATGAGTTGCTTTCTTCTGAAGAGTCTTCAGTGCAGCAAGATCAAACTTTCTTAGTTTGTGCAATCTAACAAGATGTACAATTTAGTAGATTAACAACATTTCTAACGTATTCTCTTTAGAAAACAAACACCTTCATTGCGAATGCAGTACTGTGTGAAATAAGCTACTTTTGTTCTACAAATGAATTTCTTTCTTACGAAGAGTCTTCAGTGCAGCAAGATCAAACTTTCCTAGTTTGTGTAATCTAACAAGATGTACAACTTAGTAGATTAACCACATTTATAACGTAGTTTGTTTAGTAAACAAACACCTTCATTGCCGTCGCAGTACTGTGTGAAATAAGGCTATTCTGTTCTACAAATGAGTTGCTTTCTTACGAAGAGTCTTCAGTGCAGCAAGAACAGACGTTCCTAGTTTGTGTAATCTAACAAGATGTACAACTTTGTAGATTACCCATATTTCTAACGTAGTTTGTTTCAAAAACAAATTTCATTGCCGAACACTGTATTGTGTGAAATAAGGCTGTTCTGTTCCCCCAATCAGTTGCTTTCTTCAGAAGAATCTTCAGTACAGCAAGATAAACTTTCCTAGTTTGTGTAATCTAACAAGATGTAAAACTTAATAGATTAACCACATTTCTAACATAGTTTGTTTAGAAAACAAACGCCTTCATTGCCAAACACAGTACTGTGTGAAATTAGGCTGTTCTGTTCCCCAAAATGAGTTGCTTTCTTACGAAGAGTCTTCAGTGCAGCAAGATCAAACTTTCCTAATTTGTGTAATCTAACAAGATGTACAACTTAGTAGATTAACCACATTTCTAACGTAGTTTGTTTAGAAAACAAACACCTTCATTGCCGAATGCAGTACTGTGTGAAATAAGCTGTTCTGTTCTACAAATGAGTTCCTTTCTTAGAAAGTCTTCAGTGCAGCAAGATCAAACTTTCCTAGTTTGTGTAATCTAACAAGATGTACAACTTAGTAGATTAACCACATTTCTAACGTAGTTTGTTTAGAAAACAAACCCATTCATTGCGAACACAGTACTGTGTGAAATAAGCCTGCTCTGATCCCCAAATGATTTGCTTGATTACGAACAGTCTTCAGTGCAGCAATATCAAACTTTCCTAGTTTGTGTAATCTAACAAGATGTACAACTTAGTAGATTAACCACATTTCTAACGTAGTTTGTTTAGAAAACAAACACCTTCATTGCGAATGCAGTACTGTGTGAAATAAGGCTGTTCTGTTCTACAAATGAGTTGCTTTCTTGAGCAGAGTCTTCAGGGCAGCAATATCAATCTTTCCTAGTTTGTGTAATCTCACAAGATGTACAACTTAGTAGATTAACAACATTTCTAACGTAGTTTGTTTAGAAAAACAAATGCCTTCATTGCTGAAAACAGTACTGTGTGAAATAAGCCTGTTCTGTCCCCAAATGAGTTACTTTCTTACGAAGACTCTTCAGTGCAGCAAGATCAAACTTTCCTAGTTTGTGTAATCTAAGAAGATGTACAATTTAGTAGACTAACCTCATTTCTAACGTTGTTTGTTTAGAAAACAAAAAGCCTTCATTGTCGAACACAGTGCAGTGTGAACTAATGCTGTTCTGTTCCCCAAATCAGTTGCTTTCTTTTGAGAAGAGTCTTCAGCTCAGGAAGATCAAACTTTCCTTGTTTTTGTAATCTAACAATATGTACAACTTAATAGATTAACCACATATCTAAAGTAGTTTGTTTAGAAAACAAACCCATTTATTGCTGAACATAGTACTGTGTGAAATAAGGCTGTTCTGTTCCCCAAATGAGTTGCTTTCTTACAAAGAGTCTTCAGTGCAGGAAGATCAAACTTTCCTCGTTTGTGTAATCTAAGAAGATGTACAACTTACTAGATTAACCACATTTCTAACATAGGTTGTTTAGAAAACAAACACCTTCATTGTCTAACACAGTACTGTGTGAAATAAGCCTGTTCAGTTCCCCAAATGAGTTGCTTTCTTACGAAGAGTCTTCAGTGCAGCAAGATCAAACTATCTAGTTTGTGTAATCTAACAACATGTACAACTTAGTAGATTAACCACATTTCTAACGTAGTTTTTAGAAAACAAACGCCTTCATTGCCGAACACAGTACTGTGTGAAATAAGGCTATTCTGTTCTCAAAATGAGTTGCTTTCTTATGAAGAGTCTTCAGTGCAGCAAGATCAAACATTTCTAGTTTGTATAATCTAACAAGATGTACAACTTAATAGACTAACTTCATTTCAAAACTAGTTTGTTTAGAAAACAAACCCACTTCATTGCCGAACACAGTACTGTGAAATAAGGCTGTTCTGTTCCCAAAATGAGTTGCTTTCTTACAAAGAGTCTTCAGTGCAGCAAGATCAAACTTTCCTAGTTTGTATTATCTAACAAGATGTACAACTTAGTAGATTAACCACATTTCTAACCTAGTTTGTTTAGAAAACAAACACCTTCATTACTGAATGCAGTACTGTGTGAAATAAGCTGGTTCTGTTCTACAAATCAGTTGCTTTCTTGAGAAGAGTCTGCAGGACAGCAAGATCAAATTTTCCTAGTTTTTGTAATCTAACAAGATGTACAACTTAATAGATTACCTTCATTTCTAAATTAGTTTGTTTAGAAAACAAACCCCTTCATTGACGTACTCAGTATTCTGTGAAATAAGTCTGTTTGTTCCCCAAATGAGTTGCTTTCTTTCAAAAGAGTCTTCAGTGCAGCAAGATCAAACTTTCCTAGTTTGTGTAATCTAACAAGATGTACAACTTACTAGATTAACTTGACATTTTCTAATGTAGTTTGTTTAGAAAACAAACACCTTCATTGCGAATGCAGTACTGTGTTAAGTAAGCTAGTTCTGTTCTACAAATGAGTTGCTTTCTTACGAAGAGTCTTCAGTGCAGCAAGATCAAACTTTCCTAGTTTGTGTAATCTAACAAGATGTACAACTTAGTAGATTAACCACATTTCTAACGTAGTTTGTTTAAAAACAAACCCCTTCATTTCCAGAACACAGTACTGTGTGAAGTAAGGCTGTTCTGTTCTACAAATGAGTTGCTTTCTTACGAAGATCTTCAGTGCAGCAAAATGAAACTTTCCTAGCTTGTGTAATCAAACAAGATGTAAAATTTAGAGATTAACCACATTTCTAACGTAGTTTGTTTAGAAAACAAACACCATTAATATCCGAACACAGTACTGTGTGAAATAAGGCTGTTCTGTTCCCCAAATGAGTTCCTTTCTTACAAAGACTCTTCAGTGCAGCATGATCAAACTTTCTAGTTTGTGTAATCTAACAAGATGTACAATTTAGTAGATTAAACACATTTATAACGTAGTTTGTTGAGAAAACAAACACCTTCATTGCCAAACACAGTACTGTGTGAAATAAGGCTGTTCTGTTCCCCAAATGAGTTGCTTTCTTCTGAAGAGTCTTCAGTGCAGCAAGATCAAACGTTCCTAGTTTGTATAATCTAACAAGATGTACAATTTAGTAGATTAACCACATTTCTAACGTAGTTTCTTTAGAAAACAAACGCCTTCATTTCAAAACACAGTACTGTGTGAAAATAGGCTGTTCTGTTCCCCAAATGAGTTGCTTTCTAGAAGAGTCTTCAGTGCAGCAAGATCAAACTTTCCTAGTTTGTGTAATCTAACAAGATGTACAACTTAGTAGATTAACCACATTTCTAACGTATTTTGTTTAGAAAACAAACACCTTCATTGCGAATGCAGTACTGTGTGAAGTAAGCTACTTTTGTTCTACAAATGAGTTTCTTTCTTACGAAGAGTCTTCAGTGCAGCAAAGATCAAACTTTCCTAGTTTGTGTAATCTAACAAGATATACAACTTAGCAGATTAACCACATTTCTAACGTAGTTTGTTTAGTAAACAAACACCTTTCATTGCCGTGCACAGTACTGTGTGAAATAAGGCTAGTTCTGTTCTACAAATCAGTTGCTTTCTGAGAATAGTCTTCAGTGCAGCAAGATCAAACTTTCCTAGTTTTTGTAATCTAACAAGATGTACAACTTTGTAGATTATCTTCATTTCTACATTAGTTTGTTTCAAAAAAAAAACATTCATTGCCGAACACTGTACTGTGTGAAATAAGGCTGTTCTGTTCCTGAAATCAGTTGCTTTCTTCAGAAGAATCTTCAGTACAGCAAGATATAACTTTCCTAGTTTGTATAATCTAACAAGATGTAAAACTTAGTAGATTAACCACATTTCTAACATAGTTTGTTTAGAAAACAAACGCCTTCTTTGCCAAACACAGTACTGTGTGAAATTAGGCTGTTCTGTTCCCCAAATGAGTTGCTTTCTTACGAAGAGTCTTCAGTGCAGCAAGATCAAACTTTCCTAGTTTGTGTAATCTAACAAGATGTACACCTTAGTAGATTAACCACATTTCTAACGGAGTTTGTTTAGAAAACAAACAGCTTCATTGCCGAATGCAGTACCGTGTGAAGTAAGCTAGTTCTGTTCTACAAATGAGTTGCTTTCTTAAGAAAGTCTTCAGTGCAGCAAGATCAAACTTTCCTAGTTTGTGTAATCTAAAAAGATGTACAACTTAGTAGATTAACCACATTTCTAACGTAGTTTGTTTAGAACACAAACCCATTCATTTCCAAATGCAGTACTGTGTGAAATAAGATAGTTCTGATCCCCAAATGATTTGCTTTAGGAAACTTTTAAGAAAAGAGTCTTCAGTGCAGCAATATCAAACTTTCCTAGTTTGTGTAATCTATCAAGATGTACAACTTAGTAGATTAACCACATTTCTAACGTAGTGTGTTTAGAAAACAAACACCTTCATTGCCGAATGCAGTACTGTGTGAAGTAAGCTTGTTCTGTTCTACAAATGAGTTGCTTTCTTACGAAGAGTCTTCAGTGCAGCAATATCAAACTTTCCTAGTTTGTGTAATCTCACAAGATGTACAACTTAGTAGATTAACCACATTTCTAACGTAGTTTGTTTAGAAAGAAGCCTATTAATTGCTGAAAACAGTACTGTGTGAAATAAGGCTGTTCTGTTCCCCAAATGAGTTGCTTTCTTACGAAGACTCTTCAGTGCAGCAAGATCAAACTTTCCTAGTTTGTGTAATCTAAGAAGATGTACAATTTAGTAGACTAACCTCATTTCTAACGTTGTTTGTTTAGAAAACAAAAGCCTTCATTGTCGAACACAGTGCAGTGTGAACTAATGCTGTTCTGTTCCCGAAATCAGTTGCTTTCTTGAGAAGAGTCTTCAGCTCAGGAAGATCAAACTTTCCTAGTTTTTGTAATCTAACAATATGTACAACTTAATAGACTACATTCATATCTAAAGTAGTTTGTTTAGAAAACAAACCCATTTATTGCCGAACATAGTACTGTGTGAAATAAGGCTGTTCTGTTCCCCAAATGAGTTGCTTTCTTACAAAGAGTCTTCAGTGCAGGAAGATCAAACTTTCCTAGTTTGTGTAATCTAAGAAGATGTACAACTTACTAGATTAACCACATTTTTAACATAGTTCGTTAAGAAAACAAACACCTTCATTGTCTAACACAGTACTGTGTGAAATAAGACTATTCAGTTCTGCAAATGAGTTGCTTTCTTACGAAGAGTCTTCAGTGCAGCAAGATCAAACTTTCCTAGTTTGTGTAATCTAACAACATGTACAACTAAGTAGATTAACCACATTTCTAACGTAGTTTTTTAGAAAACAAACGCCTTCATTGCCGAACACAGTACTGTGTGAAATAAGGCTATTCTGTTCTCCAAATGAGTTGCTTTCTTACGAAGAGTCTTCAGTGCAGCAAGATCAAACTTTCCTAGTTTGTGTAATCTAACAAGATGTACAACTTAATAGACTACCTTCATTTCAAAACTAGTTTGTTTAGAAAACAAACCCATTCATTACCGAACACAGTACTGTGTGAAATAAGGCTGTTCTGTTCCCCAAATGAGTTGCATTCTTACAAAGAGTCTTCAGTGCAGCAAGATCAAACTTTCCTAGTTTGTGTAATCCAACAAGATGTACAACTTAGTAGATTAACCACATTTCTAACGTAGTTTGTTTAGAAAACAAACACCTTCATTACCGAATGCAGTACTGTGTGACGTAAGCTGGTTCTGTTCTACAAATTAGTTGCTTTCTTACGAAGAGTCTTCAGTGCAGCAAGATCAAACTTTCCTAGTTTTTGTAATCTAACAAGATGTACAACTTACTAGATTAACCACATTTCTAACGTAGTTTGTTTAGAAAACAAACACCTTCATTGACGTACACAGTATTCTGTGAAATAAGGCTGTTCCGTTCAAGAAATGAGTTGCTTTCTTTTGAAGAGTCTTCAGTGCAGCAAGATCAAACTTTCTAGTTTTTGTAATCTAACAAGATGTACAACTTACTAGATTAACCACATTTCTAACGTAGTTTGTTTAGAAAACAAACACCTTCATTGCCGAATGCAGTACTGTGTGAAGTAAGCTAGTTCTGTTCTACAAATGAGTTGCTTTCTTACGAAGAGTCTTCAGTGCAGCAAGATCAAACTTTCCTAGTTTGTGTAATCTAACAAGATGTACAACTTAGTAGATTAACCACATTTCTAACGTAGTTTGTTTAAAAAACAAACCCATTCATTGCCGAACACAGTACTGTGTGAAATAAGGCTGTTCTGTTCCACAAATGAGTTGCTTTCTTACGAAGAGTCTTCAGTGCAGCAAGATCAAACTTTCCTAGTTTGTGTAATCAAACAAGATGTAAAATTTAGGAGATTAACCACATTTCTATCATAGTTTGTTTAGAAAATAAACACCGTCATTGCCGAATGCAGTACTGTGAGAAATAAGCTCGTTCTGTTCTACAAATGAGTTCCTTTCTTACGAAGAGTCTTCAGTGCAGCAATATCAAACTTTCCTAGTTTGTGTAATCTAACAAGATGTACAATTTAGTAGATTAACCACATTTATAACGTAGTTTGTTGAGAAAACAAACCCATTCATTGCCAAACACAGTACTGTGTGAAATAAGGCTGTTCTGTTCCCCAAATAAGTTGCTTTCTTACGAAGACTCTTCAGTGCAGCAAGATCAAACTTTCCTAGTTTGTGTAATCTAACAAGATGTACAATTTAGTAGATTAACCACATTTCTAACGTAGTTTTTTTAGAAAACAAACACCTTCATTGCCGAACGCAGTACTGTGTGAAATAAGGTTGTTCTGTTGCGCAAATGAGTTGCTTTCTAACGAAGAGTCTTCAGTGCAGCAAGATCAAACCTTCCTAGTTTGTGTAATCTAAGAAGATGTACAACTTAGTAGATTAACCACATTTCTAACGTAGTTTGTTTAGAAAACAAACGCCTTCATTGCCGAATGCAGTACTGTGTGAAGTAAGCTAGTTCTGTTCTACAAATGAGTTGCTTTCTTACGAAGAGTCTTCAGTGCAGCAAGATCAAACTTTCTGAGTTTGTGTAATCTAACAAGATATACAACTTAGTAGATTAACCACATTTCTAACGTAGTTTGTTTAGAAAACAAACCCCTTCATTGCCGAACACAGTACTGTGTGAAATAAGGCTGTTCTGTTCCCGAAATCAGTTGCTTTCTTGAGAATAGTCTTCAGGGCAGCAAGATCAAACTTTCCTAGTTTTTGTAATCTAACAAGATGTACAACTTAACAGACTATCTTCATTTCTACATTAGTTTGTTTAGAAAACAAACCCATTCATTGCCGAACACAGCACTGTGTGAAATAAGGCTGTTCTGCTCCCCAAATGTATTGGTTTCTTACGAAGACTCTTCTGTGCAGCAAGATCAAACTTTCCTAGTTTGTGTAATCTAACTAGATGTACAACTTAGTAGATGAACCACATTTCTAACGTAGGTTGTTTAGAAAACAAACGTCTTCATTGCCGAACACAGTACTGTGTGAAATAAGCCTGTTCTAATCACCAAATGAGTTGCTTTCTTACGAAGAGTTTTCAGTGCAGCAAGATCAAACGTTCCTAGTTTGTGTAATCTAACAAGATGTAGAATTTAGTAGATTAACCACATTTCTAACGTAGTTTGTTTAGAAAACAAACACCTTCATTGCCGAACGCAGTACGGTGTGAAATAAGGTTGTTCTGTTGCGGAAATGAGTTGCTTTCTTACGAAGAGTCTTCAGTGCAGCAAGATCAAACTATCCTAGTTTGTGTAATCTTACAAGATGTACAACTTAGTAGATTAACCACATTTCTAACGTAGTTTGTTAAGAACACAAACACCTTCATTGCCAAATGCAGTACTGTTTGAACTAAGATAGTTCTGTTCTAAAAATTTGTTGCTTTCTTAAGAAGAGTCTTCAGTGCAGCAAGATCAAACTTTCCTAGTTTGTGTAATCTAACAAGATGTACAATTTAGTAGATTAACCACATTTCTAACGTAGTTTTTTAGAAAACAAACACCTTCATTGCCGAATGCAGTACTGTGTGAAGTAAGCTAGTTCTGTTCTACAAATGAGTTGCTTTCTTAAGAAGAGTCTTCAGTGCAGTAAGATCAAACTTTCCTAGTTTGTGTAATCTTACAGGATGTACAACTTAGTAGATTAACCACATTTATAACTTAGTTTGTTTAGAAAACAAACACCTTCATTGCCGAACACAGTACTGTGTGAAATAAGGCTATTCTGTTCTCCAAATGAGTTGCTTTCTTACGAAGAGTCTTCAATGTAGCAAGATCAAACTTTCCTAGTTTGTGTAATCTAACAAGATGTACAACTTAGTAGATTAACCACATTTCTAACGTAGTTTTTTTGAAAACAAGCGCACATTGCCGAACACACACTGTGTGAAATAAGGCTGTTCTGTTCCCGAAATCAGTTGCTTTCTTGAGAAGAGTCTTCAGGGCAGCAAGATCAAACTTTCCTAGTTTTTGTAATCTAACAAGATGTACAACTTAATAGACTACCTTCATTTCTAAAGTAGTTTGTTTAGAAAACAAACCCATTCATTGCCGAACACAGTACTGTGTGAAATAAGGCTGTTCTGTTCCCCAAATGAGTTGGTTTCTTATGAAGACTCTTCAGTGCAGCAGGATCAAACTTTCCTAGTTTGTGTAATCTAACAAGATGTACAATGTAGTAGATTAATCACATTTATAACGTAGTTTGTTTAGAAAACAAACACCTTCATTGGGGAACACAGTAATATGTGAAATAAGGCTATTCTGTTCTCCAAATGAGTTGCTTTCTTACGAAGAGTCTTCAGTGCAGCAAGATCAAACTTTCCTAGTTTGTGTAATCTAACAAGATGTACAATTTAGTAGATTAACCACATTTTATAACGTAGTTTGTTTGAAAACAAACACCTTCATTGCCGAACACAGTACAGTGTGAAAGAAAGGCTGTTCTGTTCCCCAAATGAGTTGCTTTCTTGCGAAAGAGTCTTCCCAGCAAGATCAAACTTTCCTAGTTTGTGTAATCTAACAAGATGTACAATTTACTAGATTAACCACATTTCTAACGTACTTTGTTTTAGAAAACAAACACCTTCATTGCCGAATGCAGCACTGTGTGAAGTAAGGTAGTTCTGTTCTACAAATGAGTTGCTTTCTTACGAAGAGTCTTCAATGCAGCAAGATCAAAGCTTTCTAGTTTATTTAATCTAAAAGATGTAGAATTTAGTAGATTAACCACATTTCTAACGTAGTTTGTTTAGAAAACAAACAACTTCATTGCCGAACGAGTACTGTCTGAAAGAAGGCTGTTCTGTTCAAGAAATGAGTTGCTTTCTTCTGAAAGAGTCTTCAGTGCAGCAAGATCAAACTTTCCTAGTTTGTATAATCTAACAAGATGTACAACTTAATAGATTAACCACATTTCTAACGTAGTTTGTTTAGAAAACAAACGTCTTCATTGCCGGACACAGTACTGTGTGAAATAAGGCTGTTCTGTTCCCCAAATGAGTTGGTTTCTTACGAAGACTCTTCAGTGCAGCAAGATCAAACTTTCCTAGTTTGTATAATCTAACAAGATGTACAATTTAGTAGATTAAGCACATTTCTAACGTAGGTTGTTTAGAAAACAAACGCCTTCATTGCCGAACACAGTACTGTGTGAAATAAGCCTGTTCTGATCCCCAAATGAGTAGCGTTCTGACGAAGAGTCTTCAGTGCAGCAAGATAAAACGTTCCTAGTTTGTGTAATCTGACAAGAGGTAGAATTTAGTAGATTAACCACATTTCTAACGTAGTTTGTTTAGAAAACAAACCCATTCAATGCCGAACTCAGTACTGTGTGAAATAAGGCGGTTCTGTTCCCCAAATGAGTTGCTTTCTTCCGAAGACTCTTCAGTGCAGCAAGATCAAACTTTCCTAGTTTGTGTAATCTAACAAGATGTATAACTTAGTAGATTAACCACATTTATAACGTAGTTTGTTTAGAAAACAAACACCTTCATTGTCGAACACAGTACTGTTTGAAATAAGGCTGTTCTGTTCCCCAAATGAGTTGCTTTCTTACGAAGAGTCTTCAGTGCAGGAAGATCAAACTTTCCTAGTTTGTATAATCTAACAAGATGTACAATTTAGTAGATTAAGCACATTTCGAACGTAGGTTGTTTAGAAAACAAACGCCTTCATTGCCGAACACAGTACTGTGTGAACTAAGCCTGTTCTGATCCCCAAATGAGTAGCTTTCTTACGAAGAGTCTTCAGTGCAGCAAGATAAAACATCCTAGTTTGTGTAATCTAAGAAGATGTACAACTTAGTAGATTAACCACATTTCTAACGTAGGTTGTTTAGAAAACAAACGCCTTCATTGCTGAACACTGTACTGTGTGAAATAAGCCTGTTCTGATCCCCAAATGTGTTGCTTTCTTACGAAGAGTCTTCAGTGCAGCAAGATCAAACTTTCCTAGTTTGTGTAATCTAAGAAGATGTACAATTTAGTAGATTAACCACATTTCTAACGTAGTTTGTTGAGAAAACAAACACCTTCATTGCAAATGCAGTACTGTGTGAAGTAAGCTAGTTCTGTTCTACAAATGAGTTGCTTTCTTACGAAGAGTCTTCAGTGCAGCAAGATCAAACTTTCCTAGTTTGTGTAATCTTACAAGATGTACAACTAAGTAGATTAACCACATTTCTAATGTAGTTTGTTTAGAAAACAAACGCCTTCATTGCCGAACACAGTACTGTGTGAAATAAAGCTGTTCTGTTTCAGAAATCAGTTGCTTTCTTGAGAAGAGTCTTCAGGGCAGTAAGATCAAACTTTCCTAGTTTTTGTAATCTAACAAGATGTACAACATAATAGACTACCTTCATTTCTGAAGTAGTTCGTTTAGAAAACATACACCTTCATTGCCGAACACAGTACTGTGTGAAATAAGGCTGTGCTGTTCCCCAAATCAGTTGGTATCTTACGAAGACTCTTCAGTGCAGCAAGATCAAACTTTCCTAGTTTGTGTAATCTAACAAGATGTACAACTTAGTAGATTAACCACATTTATAACGTAGTTTGTTTAGAAAACAAACGCCTTCATTGCCGAACACAGTACTGTGTGAAATAAGGCTATTCTGTTCTCCAAATGAGTTGCTTTCTTACGAAGAGTCTTCAATGCAGCAAGATCAAACTTTCCTAGTTTTTGTAATCTAACAAGATGTACAACTTAATAGACTACCTTCATTTCTAAAGTAGTTTGTTTAGAAAACAAACCCATTCATTACCCGAACACAGTACTGTGTGAAATAAGGCTGTTCTGTTCCCCAAATGAGTTGGTTTCTTTACGAAGACTCTTCAGTGCAGCAGGATCAAACTTTCCTAGTTTGTGTAATCTAACAAGATGTACAATGTAGTAGATTAATCACATTTATAACGTAGTTTGTTTAGAAAACAAACACCTTCATTGGGAACACAGTAATATGTGAAATAAGGCTATTCTGTTCTCCAAATGAGTTGCTTTCTTCTGAAGAGTCTTCAGTGCAGCAAGATCAAACTTTCCTAGTTTGTGTAATCTAACAAGATGTACAACTTAGTAGATTAACCACATTTTATAACGTAGTTTTTTTAGAAAACAACCCCTTCGTTGCCGAACACAGTACAGTGTGAAAGAAGGCTGTCTGTTCCCCAAATGAGTTGCTTTCTTACGAAGAGTCTTCAGTGCAGCAAGATCAAACTTTCCTAGTTTGTGCAATCTAACAAGATGTACAATTTACTAGATTAACCACATTTCTAACGTACTTTGTTTAGAAAACAAACACCTTCATTGCCGAATGCAGCACTGTGTGAAGTAAGGTAGTTCTGTTCTACAAATGAGTTGCTTTCTTACGAAGAGTCTTCAATGCAGCAAGATCAAACTTTCCTAGTTTGTGTAATCTAACAAGATGTACAATTTAGTAGATTAACCACATTTCTAACGAATTTTGTTTAGAAAACAAACACCTTCATTGCCGAATGCAGCACTGTGTGAAGTAAGGTAGTTCTGTTCTACGAATGAGTTGCTTTCTTATGAAGAGCCTTCAGTGCAGCAAGATCAAACTTTCCTAGTTTGTGTAATCTAACAAGATGTACACCTTAGTAGATTGACCACATTTCTAACGTAGTTTGTTCAGAAAATAAACGCCTTCATTGCCGAACACAGTACTGTGTGAAATAAGCCTGTTGTGAACCCCAAATTAGTTGCTTTCTTACGAAGAGTCTTCAATGAAGCAAGATCAAACTTTCCTAGTTTATTTAATCTAAAAAGATGTAGAATTTATTAGATTAACCACATTTTCTAACGTAGTTTGTTTAGAAAACAAACACCTTCATTGCGAACGTGGTACTGTCTGAAACAAAGGCTGTTCTGTTCCGCAAATGAGTTGCTTTCTTCTTAAGAGTATTCAGTGCAGCAAGATCAAACTTTCCTAGTTTGTATAATCTAACAAGATGTACAACGTAATAGATTAACCACATTTCTAACGTAGTTTGTTTAGAAAACAAACGCCTTCATTGCCGGACACAGTACTGTGTGAAATAAGGCTGTTCTGTTCCCAAATGAGTTGGTTTCTTACGAAGACTCTTCAGTGCAGCAAGATCAAACTTTCCCTAGTTTGTATAATCTAACAAGATGTACAATTTAGTAGATTAAGCACATTTCTCTAACGTAGGTTGTTTAGAAAACAAACGCCTTCATTGCCGAACACAGTACTGTGAAATAAGCCTGTTCTGATCCCCAAATGAGTAGCGTTCTGTGAAGAGTCTTCAGTGCAGCAAGATAAAAACGTTCCTAGTTTTGTGTAATCTGACAAGAGGTAGAATTTAGTAGATTAACCACATTTCTAACGTAGTTTGTTTAGAAAACAAACCATTCATTGCGAACTCAGTACTGTGTGAAATAAAAGGCGGTTCTGTTCCCCCAAATGAGTTGCTTTCTTCCGAAGACTCTTCAGTGCAGCAAGATCAAACTTTCTTAGTTTGTGTAATCTAACAAGATGTATAACTTAGTAGATTAACCACATTTATAACGTAGTTTGTTTAGAAAACAAACACCTTCATTGCCGAACACAGTACTGTTTGAAATAAGGCTGTTCTGTACCCCAAATGAGTTGCTTTCTTACGAAGAGTCTTCAGTGCAGGAAGATCAAACTTTCCTAGTTTGTATAATCTAACAAGATGTACAATTTAGTAGATTAAGCACATTTCTAACGTAGGTTGTTTAGAAAACAAAAGCCTTCATTGCCGAACACAGTACTGTGTGAACTAAGCCTGTTCTGATCCCCAAATGAGTAGCTTTCTTACGAAGAGTCTTCAGTGCAGCAAGATAAAACATTCCTAGTTTGTGTAATCTAAGAAGATGTACAACTTAGTAGATTAACCACATTTCTAACGTAGGTTGTTTAGAAAACAAACGCCTTCATTGCTGAACACTGTACTGTGTGAAATAAGCCTGTTCTGATCCCCAAATGTGTTGCTTTCTTTTACGAAGAGTCTTCAGTGCAGCAAGATCAAACTTTTTCTAGTTTGTGTAATCTAACAAGATGTAGAATTTATTAGATTAACCACATTTCTAACGTAGTTTGTTGAGAAAACAAACGCCTTCATTGCAAATGCAGTACTGTGTGAAGTAAGCTAGTTCTGTTCTACAAATGAGTTGCTTTCTTACGAAGAGTCTTCAGTGCAGCAAGATCAAACTTTCCTAGTTTGTGTAATCTTACACGATGTACAACTAAGTAGATTAACCACATTTCTAATGTAGTTTGTTTAGAAAACAAACGCCTTCATTGCCGAACACAGTACTGTGTGAAATAAAGCTGTTCTGTTCCAGAAATCAGTTGCTTTCTAGAGAAGAGTCTTCAGGCAGCAAGATCAAACTTTCCTAGTTTTGTAATCTAACAAGATGTGCAACATAATAGACTACCTTCATTTCTAAAGTAGTTCGTTTAGAAAACAACACCTTCATTGCCAACACAGTACTGTGTGAAATAAGGCTGTGCTGTTCCCC
>JAEOAD010002571.1:0-209113 GCA_036365145.1 Orientallactaga sibirica | reverse complement strand
TCAAGATATTTGTTTTCTAATCAAACTACTTTAGAAAAGCAACGAATCTACTAAGTTTTACATCTTGTTAGATTACACAAACCAGAAAAGTTTGATCTTGCTACCCTCAACAGTCTTCGTAGGAAAGCAACTCATTCCAAGAACAGACCTAGATTTTTCCACACTGTACAGTTTTAGGCAAAGAAGATCTTTATTTTCTAAGCACACTATTTTAGAAATGAAATGAATCAACTAAGTTGTACATCTTGTTAGATTACACATAACAGAAAAGTATCAATTTCCTGCACTGAACCGTCTTCACGGGAAAACAACTCACTCCGAGAACAGAACTACCTTATTTCAAAAAGTACAGTGTTCGGCAATGAAGATCTTTATTTTCTCAGCAAACTACTTTAGAAATGAAACGAATCTACTAAGTTGTACATATTTTTACCTTACATAATCCCTTGAAGTATCAACTTGCTGCACTCATCAGTCTTCGTATAAAAGCAACTCATTCCGAGAATGGAACTAGCTTATTTCCCACAGTATAGTTTTTTGCAATGAAGATATTTGTTTTCTAAGCAAACTACTTTAGAAATGAAACGAATCGACTAAGTTGTACATCTTGTTAGATTACACAAATCAGGAAAGTATCAACTTGCTCAACTCAACCGTCTTCGTGGCAAAGCAACTCATTCCAAGAGCAGAACTAGCTTATTTCACACAATACAGTGTTCAGGAATGAAGTACTTTGTTTTCTAAGCAAACTACTTTAGAAATGAAACGAATCTACTAAGTTGTACACCTTTTTAGAATACACAAACCTGGAAAGTATCAACTTGCTGCAATCAACCGTCTTCGTGGGAAAGCAACCCATTCCGAGAACAGAAATATGGTATTTCACACAGTACAGTTTTCAGGAATGAAGATCTTTGTTTTCTAATCAAACTACTTTAGAAATGAAACGAATGTACTAAGTTGTACATCTTGTTAGATTACACAAACCAGGAAAGTTTGATCTTCCTGCATTCATCAGTCTTCGTAGGAAAGCAACTCATTCCGAGAACAGAACAGCTTTTTTCCACACTGTAAAGTGTTCGGCAATGAAGATCTTTGTTTTCTAAGCAAACTGCTTTAGAAATGAAATGAATCTACTAAGTTGTACATCTTGATAGATTACATAAACCAGCAAAGTATCAACTTGCTGCACTAAACAGTTGCCGCGGGAAAGAAACTCACTCCGAGAATAGAACTAGCTTATTATTAATCTACTAAGTTGTACATCTTGTTAGATTACACAAACTAGGATAGTATCAACGTGCCACACTCAACCGTCATCATGGGAAAGCAACTGATTTAGAGAAGAGAACTAGCTTATTTCACACAGTACATTTTTCAGCAATGAAGATGTTTGTTTTCTGAGCAAACTACTTTAGAAATGAAAAGAATCTACTAAGTTGTACATCTTGTTAGATTACACAATCCAGGAAAGTATCAACTTCATGCATTCAACCTTATTCTTGGGAAAACAACTATTTCCAAGAACAGACCTAGCTTATTTTAGACAGTACTATGTTCAGCAATGAAGACCTTTGTTTTCTAAGCAAACCACTTTACAAATGAAACGAATCTACTAAGTTGTATATCTAGTTAGATTCCACAGTCCAGGACATTTTGATCTTGCTGCACTCATTCGTCTTCGTTGGAAAGCTACTCATTCTTAG
This sequence comes from Orientallactaga sibirica, assembly GCA_036365145.1. Classification (NCBI taxonomy): domain Eukaryota; kingdom Metazoa; phylum Chordata; class Mammalia; order Rodentia; family Dipodidae; genus Orientallactaga; species Orientallactaga sibirica. The sequence goes on along the minus strand of JAEOAD010002571.1, from coordinate 207,407 downwards.
AACAGTACGAGCTTATTTCACACTGTACAGTTTTCAGAAATGAAGATCATTCTTTTCTAAGCAAACTACTTAAGAAATGATACTAATCTACAAAGTTGTACATCTTGTTAGATTACACAAACCAGGAAAGTATCATATTCCCACACTCAACCATCTTCATGGGAAAGCTAGTCATTCCGAGAACAAAACTAGTTTATTTCACACAGTACAGTGTTTGGCAATGAAGACATTTGTTTTCTCAGCAAACTACTTTAGAAATTAAACGAATCTACGAAGATGTACATCTTGTTAGATAACAAAATTGGAAAGTATCAACTTGATGCACTCAACCGTCTTCGTGAGAATGCAACTCATTCCGAGAACAGAACTAGCTTATTTCGCACAGTACAGTTTTGGGAAATGAAGATCTTAGATTTCTAAGCAAACTACTTTAGAAATGAAACGAATCTACTAAGTTGTACATCTTGAGAGATTACACAATCCAGGAAAGTATAAACTTGCTGCACTGAACCGTCTTCATGGGAAAGCAACTCATTCCGAGAACAGAAATAGCTTATTACACGGTATACTGTTTGGAACTAAAGACCTTTGTTTTCTAAGCAAACTACTTTAGAAATGAAACGAATCTACTAAGATATACATCTTTATAGATTACACAAATCAGTAAAGTATCAACTTGCTGAACTCAACTGTCTTCGTTGTAAAACAACTCATTCTGAGAACAGAACTAGCTTATCTCACACAATATAGTTTTCGGCAATGAAGATCTTTGTTTTCTAAGAAAACTACTTTTGAAATGAAATGAATCTACTAAGTTGAATACATTGTCATATTACACAAACCAGGAAAGTTTGATCTTGCTGCACTCAAACGTCTTCGAAGGAAAGCATCTCATTATGAGAAAGAACTAGCTTATTTCACACTGTACAGTGTCCGGCAAGAAGAACTTTGTTTTCTAAGCAAACTACTTTAGAAATGAAACAAATCTACTAAGTTGTACATCTTGATAGATTACACAAACCAGTAGAGTATCAACTTGCTGCACTCAAACGTCTTTGTAGTAAAGCAACTCATTCCGAGAACAGAACTAGTTTATTTCACACAGTACAGTTTTCGGAAATGAAGATCTTCGTTTTCTTAGCAAACTACTTTGGAAATGAAATGAATCTACTAAGTTGTACATCTTGAGACATTACACAAACCAGGAAAGTTTGATCTTGCCACAATCAACCGTCTTCTTAGGAAAGCATCTCATTCCGAGAACAGAACTAGCTTATTTCACACTGTATAGTGTTCAGCAATGAAGATCTCTGTTTCCTAAGAATCCTACGTTACTAATGAAATGAATCGACTAAGTTGTACATCTTCTTAGATTACACAAACCAGGAAAGTATCAACTTGGTGCACTCAACCGTCTTTGTGGCAGAGCAACTCATTCGAAGAACAGAACTACCTTATTACATAAAGTACAGTGTTTGGCAATGAAGATCTTTGTTTTCTAAGCAAACTACTTTAGAAACGAAAGGAATCTACTAAGTTGTACATCTTGTTAGATTACACAAACCAGGAAAGTATCAATTTACTGCACTCAACCGTCTTCCTGGGAAAGGAACTCATTCCGAGAACAGAACTAGCGTATTTCACAAAGTACAGTGTTCGGCAATGAAGACCTTTGTTTTATAAGCAAACTACTTTAGAAATGAAACGAATCTCATATGTTGTGCATCTTGATAGATTACACATACTAGGAAAGTAACAACTTACTACATTCAACCATCTTCGTAGTAAAGCAACTCATTCCAAGAACAGAACTAGCTTATTACACACAGTACAGTTTTCGTCAATGAAAATCTTTCTTTTATTAAGCAAACAACTTTAGAAATGAAATGTATCTACTAAGTTGTACATCTTGTTAGATTACATAAAACAGGACATTTTGATCTTGCTGAACTCAACGGTCTTTGTGGGAAAGCAACTCATTCCGAGAATAGAACTAGCTTATTTAACACTGTACAATGTTCGGCAACGAAGATCTTTGTTTTCTAAGCAAACTACTTTACAAATGAAACGAATCTACTAAGTTGTACGTCTTGTTAGATTACACAAATCAGGCAGTATCAACTTGCTGCACTCAACCGTTTTCGTGGGAAAGCAACTCATTCTGAGAACAGAACTAGATTATTTCACAAAGTACAGTGTTCGGCAATGAAGACCTTTGTTTTCTCAGCAAACTACTTTATAAAAGAATCGAATCTACAAAGTTCTTCATCTTGTTAGATTACACACACCATGACAGTATCAACTTGCTGGACTTAACCGTCTTCGTAGTAAAACAACTCATTCCGAGAACAGAACTAGCTTATTTCAAACAGTCCAGTTATCGGCAATGAAGATCTTGTGTTTTAAGCAAAGTACTTTAGAAATGGAAAGAATCTACTAAATTGTACGTCTTGTTAGATTACACAAACCAGGAAAGTATCAACTACCTGCACTCAACCGTCTTCGTGCTAAAGCAACTCATTCCGAGAACAGAAATAACTTATTTCATAAGGTACAGTGTTCAGCTATGAAGCGCTTTGTTTTCTAAGCAAACTACTTTAGAAATGAAATGTATCTACTAAGTTGTACATGTTTTTATATTACACAATCCAGGAAATTATCAACTTTGTGCGCTCAACCGTCTTCATGGGAAAGCAACTCATTCCGAGAACAGAACTAGCTTATTTCACAAAGTACAGTGTTCAGAAAAGATGATCTTTGTGTTCTCAGCAAACTACTTTAGAAAGGAAATGAATCTACTAAGTTGTACATCTTGTTAGCTTACACAATCTAGGAAAGTGTTAACTTCCTGCACAAAACCTTCTTTGTGGGAAAGCAACACATTCACAGAACAGAACTAGCTTATTTAACACAGTGCAGTGTTCGACAATGAAGACCTTTGTTTTCTAAGCAAACTACTTTAGAAATGAAACAAATGTACTAAGTTGTACATCTTTTTAGATTACACAAACTAGGAAAGTATCAACTAGCTGCGCTCAAAGGTCTTCATAGGAAGGCAACTCATTCCGAGAACAGAACTAAATTATTTCCCACAGTACACTTTATGGGAATGATGATCCTTCTTTTTTCACCAAAAAACTTTATAAATGAAACGAATCTACTAAGTTGTACATCTTCTTAAATTACACAAACCAGGAAAGTATCAACTTCCCACATTCAACCATCTTCATGGGAAAGGAAGTCATTCCGAGAACAGAACTAGCTTAATTCACACTGTATAGTGTTTGGCAATGAAGACCTTTGTTTTCTAAGAAAACTACTTTAGAAATTAAACGAATCTACTAAGATATACATCTTGTTAGATTATACAGACCAGGAAAGTATCAACTTGCTGCACTCAAACGTCTTCATGGGAAAGCAACTTATTCAGAGTACAGAACTAGCTTATTTCACACAATACAGTTTCCAGAAATGAAGATCTTTGTTTTCTAAGCAAACTACTTTAGAAATGAAATGAATCTACTGAGTTGTACATCTTGTTAGATTACACAATTCAGGAAAGTTTCAACTTGCTGCACTCAAACGTCTTTGTAGTAAAGCAAATCATTCTGAGAACAGAACTAGCTTATTACACACAGTATAGTTTTCTTCAATGAAGATCTTTATTTTAATAAGCAAACAACTTTAGAAATGAAACGTATCTACTAAGTTGTACATCTTGTTAGATTACACAAACCAGGACAGTTTGATCTTGCTCAACTCAATCGTCTTAGTGGGAAAGCAACTCATTCCCAGAATAGAATAGCTTATTCAGACTGTACAATGTTAGGCAACGAAGATCTTTATTTTCTAAGCAAACTGCTTTAGAAATGAAATGAATCTACTAAGTTGTACATCTTGTTAGATTACACAAATCAGGAAAGTATCAACTTGCTGCACTCAACCGTTTTCGTTGGAAAGCAAATCATGCCAAGAACAGAACTAGATTATTTCACAAAGTACAGTGTTCGGTAATGAAGACCTTTGTTTTCTAAGCAAACTACCTTATAAATGAAACGAATCTACAAAGTTCTTCATCTTGTTAGATTACATACACCAGGACAGTATCAACTTGTTGCACTCAACCATCTTCGTAGTAAAACAACTCATTCCGAGAATAAAACTGTTATTTCACACAGTACAGTTATCGGCAATGAAGATATTTTGTTTTAAGCAAAGTACTTTAGAAATGAATAGAATCTACTAAACTGTACATCTTGTTAGATTACACAAACCAGGATAGTTTCATCTTGCTGCAGTGAAACATCTTTGTAGGAAAGCATGTCATTCTGAGAACAGAACTCGCTTATTTCATACTGTACAATGTTCGGCAATGAAGATTTTTGTTTGTAAAGCAAACTACTTTAGAAATGAAAGGAATCTACTAGGTTGTATATCTTCTTAGATTACAAAAACTAGGAAAGTATCAACTTCCTGCACTCAACCATGTTCGTGGGAGAGCAATTCATTCTGAGAACAGAACTAGCTTATTTCACACACTACAGTGTTCGGCAATGAAGACCTTTGATTTCTCAGCAAACTACTTTAGCAATAAAACGAATCTACTAAGTTGTACATCTTGTTAGATTACACAAACCAGGAAAGTTTGATCTTGCTGCACTCAAAAGTCTTCGTAGGAAAACATGTCATTCGGAGAACAGAACCTACTTATTTCACACTGTACAGTGTTCGGTAAAGAAGACCTTTGTTTTCTAAGTAAACTACTTTATAAATGAAACGAATCTACTAAGTTGTACATCTTGTTACATTACACAAACCAGGAAAGTATCAACTTCCCTCACTCAACCATCTTCATGGGAAAGCAACTCATTCCGAGAACAGAACTAGCTTATTTCACAAAGTATAGTATTCGGAAATGAAGATCTTTGTTTTCTAAGCAAACTACTTTAGCAATGAAACAAATGTCCTAAGTTGTACGTCTTGTTAGATTACACAAACCAGGAAAGTATCAACATCCTGCACTCAACTGTCTTTTTAGTAAAGCAACTCATTCCGAGAACAGAACTAGCTTATTTCACACAGTACAGTTTTTGGAAATGAAGATCTTTGTTTTCTAAGCAAACGACTTTAGACATGAAAAGAATGTACTAAGTTGTACATCTTGTTAGATTACACAAACGAGGAAAGTTTGATCTTGCTGCACTCAACCGTCTTCGTGGGAATGCAACTCATTCCGAGAGCAGAACTAGTTTATTACACAGTACAGTGTTTGGCAATGAAGACCCTTGTTTTCTAAGCAAACTACTTTATAAATAAACGAATCTACTAGATTGTATATCTTGATAGATTACACAAACCTGGAAAGAATCAACTTGCTGCACTCAACCGTCTTCATAGTAAAGCAACTCATTCTGAGAACAGAAGTAGCTTATTTCACACAGTATAGTTTTCGGTAATGAAGATCTTTGTTTTCTAAGTAAACTACTTTAGAAATGAAATGAATCTGCTAAGTTGTACATCTTGTTCGATTACACAAATCAGGAAAGTATCAATTTGCTGCACTCAAATGCCTTCGTGGCAAAGCAACTCGCTCTGAGAACAGAACTGGCTTATTTCACAAAGTACAGTGTTTGGCAATGAAGATCTTTGTTTTCTCAGCAAACTCCTTTTTAGAAAACAAACGAATCTACTAAGTTGTACATCCTTTTACATTACACAATCCAGGAAAGTATCAACTTCCTGCACTCAACATTCTTCATGGGAAAGAAACTCATTCCAAGAGTAGAACTAGCTTATTACACAGTACAGTCTTTGGCAATGAAGACCTTTGTTTTCTAAGGAAACTACTTTAGAATGAATCGAATCTACTGAGATGTACATCTTGATAGATTACACAAACCAGTAAAGAATCAACTTGCTGAACTCAACCCTGTTCATAGTAAAGCAACTCATTCTGAGAACAGAACTAGCTTATTTCACACAGTACAGTTTTCGGGAATGAAGGTCTTTCTTTTCTAAGCAAACTACTTTTGAAATGAAACGAACCTACTAAGTTGTTCATCTTGTTAGATTACACAATCCAGGAAACTATCAACTTGTTGCATTCAACCATCTTCGTGGGAAAGCAACTCGTTCTGAGAACAGAACTAGCTTATTACACAGTACAGTGTTTGGCAATGAAGACCTTTGTTTTCTAAGTAAACTACTTTATAAATAAAAAGAATCTACTAAGTTGTACATCTTGTTAGATTACACAAACCGGTAAAGTATCAACTTGGTGCACTCAACCGTCTTTGTAGTAAAGCACTCATTCAGAGAATAGAACTAGCTCATTTCACAAAGTACAATTTTTGGCAATGAAAATCTTTGTTTTGTAATTACCTACTTTAGAAATGAAATGAATATACTAAGTTGTACATCTTGTTAGATTTCACAAACCAGGAAAGTATCAACTTGTTGCACTCAACTGTCTTCGTGGGAAAGCAACTCATTCCGAGAACGGAACTAGCTTATTTCACAAAGTACAGTGTTCGGCAATGAAAATCTTTGTTTTCTAAGCAAACTACATTAGAAATGAAATGAATCTACTAAGCTGTATATCTTGTTATATTACACAATCCAGGAAAGTATCAACTTACTGCACTCAACCATCTTCGTGGGAAAGCAACTCATTCCGAGAACAGAACTAGCTCATTTCACACTGTAAAATGTTCGGCATTGAAGATCTTTTCTTTCTAAGCAAAATACTTTAGAAATGAAACGAACTATTAACTTGTACATCTTGTTAGATTGCACAAACCAGGAAAGTGTCAACTTGCTGCACTGAACCGTCTTCTTGGGAAAGCAACTCATTCTGAGTATAGAACTAACTTATTTCACAAAGTACAGTGTATGGAAAAGAAGGCCTTTGTTTTCTCTGCAAACTACTTTAGAAAAGAAATGATTCTACAACGTTGTACATCTTGTTAGCTTACACAATCCAGGAAAGTATCAACCTCCTGCAGTCAACCTTCTTTGTGGGAAAGCAACACATTTCAAGAACAGAACTAGCTTATTTCAAACAGTACCGTGTTTGGCAGTTAAGAACTTTGTTTTCTAAGCAAACTACTTCAGAAATGAAAAGAATCTACTAAGTTATACATCTTGTTAGATTACACATACCTGGAAAGTACCAATTGCTATATTCAACCGTCTTCGGTGTAAAGCAAATCATTCTGAAAACAGAACTAGCTTATTATACACAGTACAGTTTTTGGCAATGAAGATATTTCTTTCTTTTAAGCAAACTACTTTGGAAATGAAACGAATCTACTAAGTTGTACATCTCGTAAGATTACCCAATCCAGGAAAGTTTCAACTTGCTGCACTCAACCGTATTCGTAGGAAAGCAACTCATTCCTAGAACTGAACCAGCTTATTTCACACGGTACAGTGTTTGGAAATGAAGATCTTTGTTTTCTAAGCAAACTACTTTAGAAATGAAAAGAATCTACTAAAGTGTAAATCTTTTTAGATTACACAAACCAGGAATGTATCAACTTCCAGCACTCAACCATCTTCATGGGAAAGCAACTTATTCCAAGAACAGAACTGGCTTATTTCCCACAGTACAGTGTTCAACAATGAAGAACTTTCTGTTCTAAGCAAACTGCTTTAGAAATTATAAGAATCTACTAATATGTACATCTTTATAGATTACACAAACCAGTAAAGAATCAACTTGCTGCACTCAATGATTTTCGTAGTAAAGAAACTCATTCTGAGAACACAACTAGCTTATTTTACACACTATAGTTTTCAGTAATGCAGATCTTCGTTTTCAAAGCAAACTACTTTAGAAATGAAATTAGTCTACTAAGTTGTACATCTTGTCAGATTACACAAACCAGGAAAGTTTGATCTTGCTGCCCTCAACCGTCCTCGTAGGAAAGCATCTTATTACGAGAAAGAACTAGCTCATTTCTCACTGTACAGTGTTCGGCAATGAAGATCTTTATTTTCTAAGCAAACTACGTTAGTAATGAAACTAATCAACTAAGTTGAACATCTTCTTAGATTACACAAACGAGGAAAGTATCAACTTCCTGCACTCAACCATCTTAGTTGCAAAGAAATTCATTCCAAGACCTTAACTACCTTATCATAAAAGTATAGTGTTCGGCAATGAAGATCTTTGTTTTCTAAGCATACTAATTTAGAAATGAAACTAATCTGCTAAGTTGTACATCGTGTTAGATTACACAATCCAGAAAAGTATCAACTTCCTGCACTCAACCATGTTCGTGGGAAAGCAACTCATTCCGAGAACACAGCTAGCTTATTTCACAATGTACACTGTTTGGCAATGAAGATCTTTGTTTTCTAAGCAAACTACTTTAGAAATGAAAAGAATCTACTAAGTTGTACATCTTCTTAGATTACACAAACCTGGAAAGTATCAACTTGCTGCACTGAACCGTCTTCATGGGAAAGCAACTCATTCCGAGAACAGAACGAGCTTATTTCACACAGTGCAGTGTTCTGCAATGAAGACCTTTGTTTTCTAAGCAAACTACTTTAGAAATGAAACAAATCTACTAAGTTGTACATCTTCTTAGATTTCCCAATCCAGGAAAGTTTCAACTTGCTGCACTCAACCGTCTTCGTAGGAAAGCAACTCATTCCGAGAACCAAACTAGCTTATTTCACACGGTACAGTGTTTGGAAATGAAGATCTTTGTTTTCTAAGCAAACTGCTTTAGAAATGAAAAGAATCTACTAAGTTGTAAATCTTCTTAGATTACACAGACCAGGAAAGTATCAACTTCCCGCATTCAACCATCTTCATGTGAAAGCGACTCATTCTGAGAACGGAAGTAGCTTATTTCACACAGTACAGTGTTGGGCAATGAAGACCTTTGCTTTCTAAGCAAACCACTTTAGAAATGAAACGAATCTACTAAGATGTACATCTTGATAAATTTCACACAACAGTAAAGTATCAACTTGCTGCACTCAACTGACTACATAGTAAAGGAACTCATTTCGAGAACAGAACTAGCTTATTTCACACAGTATAGTTTTCAGCAATGAAGATCTTTGTTTTCTAAGCAAACTACTTTAGAAATGAAACGAATTGACTAAGTTGTAGATCTTGTTAGATTACACAAACCAGGAAATTATCAGTTTGCTGCACTCAACAGTCTTTGTAGTAAATCAACTCATTCTGAGAATAGAACTAGCCTATTTCACACAGTATAGTTTTCGACAATGAAGATCTTTGTGTTCTAAGAAAACTACGTTAGAAATGAAACGAATCTCCTAAGTTGTACATCTTGTGAGTTTACACAAACTAGGAAAGTTTGATCTTGCTGCACTTAATCGTCTTCGTAGTATAGAAACTCTTTCCGAGAACAGAACTAGCTTATTTCACACATTACAGTTTCTGGCAATGAAGATATTTTTTTTCTAAGTAATCTACTATAGAAATGAAATGAATCTGCTAAGTTGTACATCTTGTTAGATTACACAAACCAGGACAGTATCAACTTGCTGTACTCTACCATCTTCATTGGAAAGCAATTGATTCCCAGAACAGAACTAGCTTATTTCTCACAGTACAGTTTTCGGCAATGAAGATCTTTGTTTTCTAAGCAAAGTACCTTAGAATGAAACGAATCTACTAAGTTATACATCTTGTTAGATTACACAATGCAGGAAAGTATCAACTTCCTGCACTCAACCGTCTTCTTAGTAAAGCAAGTCATTCCGAGAACAGAATTAACTTATATCACACAGTACTGTTTTCATCAATGAAGATCTTTGTTTTTTAAGGAAACTACTTTAGAAATGAAATGAATCTACTAAGTTGTACATCATGTTAGATTACACAATCCAGGACAGTTTGATCTTGATGCACACAACCGTCTTCGTAGGAAAGCAATTCATTCCTAGAACAGAACAAGCTTATTTCACACTGTACAGTTTTCGTGAATGAAGATCTTTGTTTTCTAAGAAAACTATTTTAGAAATGAAAACAATCTACTAAGTTGTACATCTTTTTAGAATACACAGACCAGGAAAGTATCAACTTCCCGCACTCAACGACTTTCATGGGAAAGCAACTAATTCCGAGAACAGAACTAGCTTATTTCACACAGTACAGTGTTGGGCATTGAAGACATTTGTTATCTAAGGAAACTACTTTAGAAATGAAACGAACCTACTAAGAGGTACATCTTGATAGATTACACCACCAAATACAGTATCAACTTGCTGCACTCAACCATCTTTGTAGTAAAGCAACTCATTCCAAGAATGGAACTTGCTAATTTCACACTGTTCAGTGTTTGGCACATAAGACCTTTGTTTTCTAAGCAAACTACTTTAGAAATTAAATCCATTTACTAAGTTGTACATCGTCATAGATTACACAAACCCTGAAAGTATCAACTTGCTGCACTCAACGGTCTTCATGTGAAAGTAACTCATTCCGAGAACAGAACTTATTTCACAAAGTACAGTGTTCGGCAATGAAGATCTTTGTTTTCTCAGCAAACTACTTTAGAAACGAAACGAATCTGCTAAGTTGTACATATTTTTAAATTACACAATGCAGGAAAGTATCTACTTCCTACACTCAACAGTCTTCGTGGGAAAGCAACTCCTTCCGAGAAAAGAACTAGCTTATTTCACACAGTACAGTCTTTGGCAATGAATAACTTTGTTTTCTAAGTAAACTACTTTAGAAATTAAATGCATCTACTAAGATGTACATCGTCATAGATTACACAAACCCTGAAAGTATCAACTTGCTACACTCAACCGTCTTCGAGGGAAAGTAACTAATTCCGAGAACAGAACTAGCTTATGTACCACAGTACAGTTTTCGGAACTGAAGATGTTTGTTTTCTAAGGAAACTACTTATAAAATGAAACGAATCTACTAAGTTGTACATCTTGTTAGATTACACAAACCAGGAACGTTTGATCTTGCTGCACTCAACAGTTTTTGGCGGAAAGCAACTCATTGCGAGAACAAAACTAGCTTATTACACAGTCTACAGTGTTCGGCAATGAAGATCTTTTCTTTCTAAGGAAACTAATTAAGAAATGAAACGAATCTACTAAGTTGTACATCTTGCTAGATTACACAAACCAGGAACGTTTGATCTTGCTGCACTCAACCCTCTTCAAAGGAAAGTAACTCATTCTGAGAACAGAACAACCTTATTTCACAAAGTACAGTGTTCGGCAATGAAGATCTTTGTTTTCTAAGCAAACTACTTTAGAAATGAAACGATTCTACTAAGTTGTATATCTTGTTAGATTACACAATCCAGGAAAGTATCAACTTCCTGCACTCAACCATTTCCGTGGGAAAGCAATTCATTCCGAGAACCGAACCAGCTTATATCACATGGTACAGTGTTCCAAAATGAAGATATTTATTTTCTAAGCAAATTACTTTAGAAATGAAACGAATCTACTAAGTTGTACATCTTCTTAGTTTACACAAAGCAGGAAAGTATCAACTGTCTGCCCCCAACTGTCTTCGTGGAAAAGTAACTCATTCCAAGACCAGAACTGGCTTATTTCACAAAGTACAGTGTTCAGAAAAGAAGATCTTTGTTTTCTCAGCAAACTACTTTAGAAAGGAAATGAATCTAGCATGTTGTACATCTTGATAGATTACACAGTGCAGGAAAGTATCAACTTCCTGCACTCAACCATCTTCGTGGGAAAGCAACTCATTCCGAGAACAGAACTAGCTTATTTCACACAGTACAGTATGTGGCAATGAAGACCTTTGTTTTCTAAGAAAACTACTTTAGAAATGACGTGAATCTACTAAGATGTACATCTTGATAGATTACACAAACGAGGAGAGTTTGATCTTGCTGCACTCAACCATCTTCGTAGGAAAACTTGTCCTTCCGAGAACAGAGCTAGCTCATTTCACACTATACAGTGTTCAGCAATGAAGATCTTTGTTTTCTAAGCAAATTACTTTAGAAATGAAACAAATCTAATGAGTTGTACATCGTGGTGGATTGCACAATCCAGGAAAGTATCAACTTGCTGCACTCAACCATCTTCGTAGGAAAGCAACTCATTCCGAGGTCAGAAGTAGCTTATTTCACACAGTATAGTTTTTGGGAATGTAGACATTTGTTTTCTAAGCAAACAACTTTAGAAATGAAACAATCTCCTAAGATATACATCTGGATTGGTTATATGAACTAGTAAAGTATCAAGTTACGGCACTCAACCGTCTTCTTGGTAAAGAAACTCATTCTGAGAACAGAACTAGCTTATTTCACACTGTACAGTGTTCGGAAATGAAGATATTTGTTTTCTAAGCAAACTACTTTAGAAATGAAACGAATCTACTAAGCTTTACATCTTGTTAGATTACACAAACCAGGAAAGTATCAACTTGCTGCACTAAACCGTCTTCGTGGGAAAGCAACTCATTCTGAGAACCAAACCAGCTTATTTCACATGGTACAGTGTTCAGAAAGGAAGATCTTTGTTTTCTTAGCAAACTACTGTAGAAATGAGAAGAATCTACTAGGTTGTACATCTTTTTAAATTACAAAAACCAGGAAAGTATCAACTTACCGCACTCAACTATCTTCATGTGAAAGCAACTCATTCCGAGAACAGAACTAGCTTATATCACACAGTACAGTTTTCGGCAATGAAGAACTTTGTTTTCTAAGAAAACTAGTTTAGAAGTGAAACCAATCTAATAAGATGTATATCTTGATAGATTACACCAGTAAAGTATCAACATGCTGTACTCAGCCGTCTTCATAGTAAAGCAACTTATTCCGAGAAAAGAACTCACTAATTTCACATAGTATAGTTTGTGGAAATGAAGATCTTTGTTTTCTAAGCACACTGCTTTAGAAATGAAACGAATCTACTAAGTTGTACATCTTGTCAGATTACACAAACCCGGCAAGTTTGATCTTTCTGCACTCAACCATCTTTGTGAGAAAGCAACACATTCCGAGAACAGAGCTAGCTTATTTCACACGGTACAGTGTTTGGCAATGAAGATCTTTGTTTTAAAACAAAATACTTTAGTAATGAAATGAATCTACTAAGTTGTACATCTTGTTACATTACACAAACCAGGAAAGTATCAACTTGCTGCACTCAACTGTCTTCATAGTAAAGCAACTCATTCTGAGAACAGAACTAGCTTATTTCACACTGTACAATGTATGGCAAGGAAGATCTTTTCTTTCAAAGCAAACTACTGTAGAAATTAAACGAATCTACTAAGTTGTACATCTTGTTAGATTAAACAAACCAGGAATGTATCACCTTGCTGCATTCAACCGTCTTCATGGGAAAGCCACTCATTCCGAGAACAGAACTAGCTTATTTCACACTGTACAATGTTCGGCAATTAACATCTTTTCTTTCTAAGCATACTACTGTAGAAATGAAACGAATCTACTAAGTTGTACATCTTGTTAGATTACACAAACCAGGAAAGTATCAACTTGCTGCACTCAACTGTCTTCATAGTAAAGCAACTCATTCTGAGAACAGAACTAGCTTATTTCACACTGTACAATGTATGGCAAGGAAGATCTTTTCTTTCAAAGCAAACTACTGTAGAAATTAAACGAATCTACTAAGTTGTACATCTTGTTAGATTAAACAAACCAGCAATGTATCACCTTGCTGCATTCAACCGTCTTCATGGGAAAGCCACTCATTCCGAGAACAGAACTAGCTTATTTCACACTGTACAATGTTCGGCAATTAACATCTTTTCTTTCTAAGCATACTACTGTAGAAATGAAACGAATCTACTAAGTTGTACATCTTGTTAGATTACACAAACCAGGAAAGTATCAACTTGCTGCACTCAAACGTCTTTGTGGGAAAGGAACTCATTCCAAGCAGAGAACTAGCTTATTTCACAAAGTACAGTGTGCGGAAAATAAGATCTTTGTTTTCTCAGCAAACTACTTTAGAAATGAAATGAATGTACTAAGTTGTACATCTTGGTAGATTACACAATCCCGGAAAGTATCAACTTCCCGGACTCAACCATCTTCTTGGAAAGCAACTCATTCTGAGAACAGAACTAGCTTATTTTACACAGCACAGAGCTCGGCAATGACCACCTTTGTTTTCTAAGCAAACTACTTTAGAAATGAAACGAATCTACTAAGATGTACATCTTGATAGATTACACAAACCAGTAAAATATCAACTTGATGCACTCAACCATCTTCGTAGTAAAGCAACTCATTCTGAGAACAGAACTCACTTATTTCACACAATATAGTTTTTGGCAATGAAGATCTTTGTTTTCTAAGTAAAGTACTTTAGAAATGAAACTAATCTACTAAGTTGTAGATCTTGTTAGATTACACAATCCAGGAAAGTATCAACCTCCTGCACTCAATAATATTCTTGGGAAAGTAACTCATTCCGAGAACACAACAACTTTATTTCACACAGTACAGTGTTCGCAAATGAAGACCTTTGTTTTCTAAGCAAACTAGTTTAGAAGTGAAACAAATCTGCAAAGTTGTACATCTTTTTACATTACCCAATCCAGGAAAGTTACAACGTGCTGCACTCAACCGTCTTCGTAGGAAAGCAACTCATTCCGAGAATCGAACTAGCTTATTTCACACGGTACAGTGTTTGAAAATGAAGATCTTTATTTTCTAAGCAAACTACTCTATAAATGAAATATATCTACTAAGTTGTACATCTTTTTAGATTACAGAAATCAGAAAAGAATCAACTTCCTGCTCATAAACCATTGTCATGGGAAAGCAACTCATTCCGAGAACAGAACTAGCTTATTTCACACAGTACATTGTTCGGCAATGAAGACCTTTGTTTTCTAAACAAACCACGTCAGAAATGAAACGAATCTACTAAGTTGTACATCTTGTTAGGTTACAGAAACCAGGAAAGTCTTCGTAGTAAAGCAACTCATTCTGAGAACAGAACTAGCTTATATCACACAATATAGTTTTCAGCAATGAAGATCTTTGTTTTCTAACCAAAGTACTTTAGAAATGAAACGAATCTACTAAGTTGTACATCTTCTTAGGGTACACAATCCAGAAAAGTTTCTTCTTCCTGCACTCAACCGTCTTCCTAGGAAAGCAACTCATTCCGAGAACAGAACTAGTTTATTTTACGCAGTACAGTTTTTGGCAATGAAGATCTTTGTTTTTTAAGCAAACTACTTTAGAAATGAAACTAATCTACTAAGTTGTACAACTTGATAGGTTACACAAACCAGGAAAGTATCAACTTGCTTCGCTCAACAATCTTCGTGGCAAAGCAAATCATTCCAAGAACAGAACTACCTTATAACACAAAGTACAGTGTTCGGACATAAAAATCTTTCTTTTCTAAACAAACTACTTTAGAAATGAAACGAATCTACTAAGTTGTACATCTTGTTATATTACACAATCCAGGAAAGTATCAACTTCGTGCACTCAACCATCTTCGTGGGAAAGCAACTCATTTCGAGAACAGAACTAGCTTATTTCACACAGTACAGTGTTCGGCAATGAAGAACTTTGTTTTCTTAGCAAACTACTTTAGAAATGAAACGAATCTACGAAGCTGTACATCTTGTTAGATTACACCATCCAGGAAAGTATCAACTTCCTGCACTTAACCATATTCGTGGGAAAGTAACTCATCCCGAGAACACAAGGACCTTATTTCACACAGTACAGTCTTCGCCAATGAAGACCTTTGTTTTTTAAGCAAACTACTATAGAAGTGAAACGAATCTGCTAAGTTGTACATCTTTTTACATTACCCAATCCAGGAAAGTTTCAACGTGCTGCACTCAACCATCTTCGTAGGAAAGCAATTTATTCCAAGATTTGAACTAGCTTATTTCACACGGTACAGTGTTTGGAAATGAAGATCTTTGTTTTCTAAGCAAACTACTTTATAAATGAAAAGAATCTACTCTACTAAGTTGTACATCTTTTTAGATTACAGAAACCAGTAAAGTATGAACTTCCCACACTCCACCATTTTCATGGGAAAGCAACTCATTCCGAGAACAGAACTATCTTATTTCACAGAGTACAGTGTTGGGTAATGAAGACCTTTGTTTTCTAAGCAAACCACTTCAGAAATGAAACGAATCTACTAATTTGTACATTTTGTTAGGTTACACAAACCAGGAAAATTTGATCTTGCTGCACTCAACAGTCTTCGTAGGAAAGCAACTCATTCCAAGAACAGAGCTAGCTTATTTCACACTGTACAGTGTTCGGCAATGAAGATCTTTGTTTTCTAAGAAAACTACTTTAGGAATGAAATGAATCTACTGCCTGTACATCTTCTTAGATTACACAAACCAGAAAAGTTTCAACTTGCTGCACTCAACCATCTTCGTGGGAAAGCAACTCATTCCGAGAACAATACTAGCTTATTACACAGTATGGTGTTTGGCAATGAAGACCTTTGTTTTCTAAGCAAACTACTTTAGAAATGAAACGAGTCTACTAAGTTGTATATCTTCTTAGATTACACATACCTGGAAAGTACCAACTTGCTACACTCAGCCTTCTTCATAGTAAAGCAAATCATTCAGAGAACATAACCAGCTTATTACAAACAGTAGTTTCAGACAATGAAGATCTTTCTTTTTTTAAGCAAACAACTTTGGAAATGAAACGGATCTACTAAGTTGTACATCTTGTTAGATTACAAAAACCAGGAAAGTATCAACTTGCTGCACTGAACCGTCTTCGTGGGAAAGTAACCCATTCCAAGAACAGAACGACCTTATTTCACACAGTACAGTGTTTGACAATGAAGATCTTTGTTTTCTAAGCAAACAACTTTAGAAATGAAACGAATATACTAAATTGTACATCTTGTTAGATTACAAAAACCAGGAAAGTATCAAATTGCTGTACTCAACCGTCTTCGTAGTAAAGGATCTCATTCCGAGAACAGAACTAGCTTATTTCACACAGTACAGTTTTCAGCGATGAAGATAGTTGTTTTCTAAGTGAACTGCTTTAGAAATGAAATGAATCTACTAAGTTGTACATGTTGTTAGACTACACAAACCAGGAAAGTATCAACTTGCTGCCCTCAACCGTCTTCTTGGGAAAGCAACTCATTGCGAGAACAGAACTAGGTTATTTCAGAGTTCGGCAATGAAGAGTTTGTTTTCTCAGCAAACTACTTTGGAAATGAAACGAATCTACTAAGCTGTACATATTGTTAGATTACACAATCCAGGATAGTATCCACTTCCTGCACTCAACCATCTTCAGGGGAATGCAAATCATTCGAAGAACAGAACTAGTTTATTTCACACTGTACAATGTTCGGCAATGAAGATCTTTTCTTTCAAAGCAAAATACTGTAGAAATGACACGAATCTACTAAGTTTTACATCTTGTTAGATTACACAAAGCAGGAAAGTATCAACTTGCTGAACTCAACCGTCTTCGTGGGAAAGCAACTCATTTTGAGAAAAGAACTAGGTGATATCATAAAGTATAGTGTTTGGCAATGAAGAGCTTTGTTTTCACAGGAAACTACTTGAGAAATGAAACGAATAATAGATTATGCTGTACATCTTGTTAGATTACACAATCCAGGACAGTATCAACTTCCTGCACTCAACCATCTCCATGGGAAAGCAACTCATATCGACAACAGAACTAGCTTATTTCACACAGTACAGTGTTCGGCAATGAAGAACTTTATTTTGTAAGCAAACTACTTTACAAATGAAACGAATTAACTAAGGTGTACATCTTGTTAGATTACATAAACCAGGAAAGTATCAACTTGCTGCACTCAACCGTCTTCATGGGAAAACAACTCATTCTGAGGACAGAACATGTTTATTACACACAGTACAGTTTTCGACAATGAAGAACTTTGTTTTCATTTTTTAAATTAAATATATATTTTTTATTTATATTATTCTTATATTATTATATTATATTATATTATTATATTCGTAGTATTGGTTCCATTGTCCTCCTCACCGTCCTCCCACTTTCAAAGGGACCCTCATCAATGGGGACTGTGTGTCATGTATTGTGAGTTTACTCAAGATTTCTGGTGTATAGGCCCCATTCTCTGTGCATATTGCCCCAACTTGTGACTCTGATAATCTTTCCACCCCCTCTTCTGCCAGTTTCCCTGAGCCTAATTGGGGTCATTTTAGTTCTGCTTCCTTGATGAGATTTTGGGAGCCTCTGTGTCTCTGGATATCTGGCTTAGTTGGAGTTGGATGTTCTCTGTGTTTATCTCCTTCAGCCTTTTTCTGGTGTTGTGATCACCTTGAATGCTGCATTCTTGCCCTTCCCCTGTGTTGTTCTATGGTTTCAGCTGGTGAGGTGTGGTTAGCTGATCCTCCCTTCAGGTTCGTTGTCCACCTGAAAAAAGATAAGCAAATTCTCCAATGGAGAGAGAAGTTAGTACTAGATAGAAGGGATAACCATATATGTTTTGGAGGGAATTTTATATGCTTTGGTTCTCTTCTAGACCGCATTTATTGGCATTTAGATGTTGGGGACTGTGCTCATTTTTTGTACATGGCTTTGACTTATTTCCCAGTTCCAGCAATGAGTTCCATTCCACTGAGTGGATTTATTAGTCAAATCAAGAGCAGTTGGTTACCCACCATGGCTGTTTGCCACTACTGCAGTTGTATGAGTATTACATCAGCTTGTTTCCTGCTGGGTATCTTAGACTGGACATTGTTTGGACCAATGTCAGACATTTTCCCCCAGTTGCTCATGTAGCATCCTCTGGTACTAGTCTAGCTAACTGTCTGGGGACTGACCTTCTTGTAGATTCTGGCCAGGTTTCTCTGTGTTTGGCCTCACACACATGTGCTGTCTTTGACAGTAGGGTCTTACCATTAACCTTTGGTGGGTTACCAAGTACTCTGACCGAAGTCTGTCTTTTTTGGGAAACCTTGTAGGTATTTCAGATCAACAGCTCATTGTGGAAGTTAACCCCCTGCTGGCACTTGGAGTTATAGGTCTGCACCTAGGAAGGTGAGGAGGGAAACGATAGATAATGTAAAGGAGAAAGTGAGTATAGAGAGGAGAGGGAGAGGAGAGAGAGAGAAAGAGAGAGAGGGGGGGACAGAGAGAGAGGGAGAGAGAGACGAGAAAGAGAAGCAGGACAAGATTAAAGTTGGCCTTCATCCTGTGCTCTCCAGGTTCCTGTGGTTTGAGTATTCCCTCTGTAGGCCTGCTGAAGGATCACTGTTTTAGCCTGTTATTCAGAGTGAAGGGTTTTGTAGTTTTTTTTCCTTTTGGGTCCCAATTTGTATCCCCCCCTTGTCCTCCCTCCCACCCTCTCATTCCCTCCCACATTCACCCTCCTTCCATCCCACCCTCCTTCTTGTCTCGTCCTCAGAGTGTTTATTAGGTTTGGCCACATGTCACATGGAATCCGGTTAGAGGCGACAGATATATGAGACCATGCGACAATTATCTTTTTGTGCTTGGGTGAGCTCACTGAGGATGATCTGTTCCATGTTTGACCATTTTTTTTCAAGTTTCCTTATTTCATCTTTCCTTACTGCTATGTAGAATTCCATAGTAGAGATATATCACGTCTTTGTTATCCATTCATCTAGTGACAGACACCTAGGTTGATTCCAGCTCTTTGCTATTATGAATTGAGCAGCTATAAACATGGTTGAGCAAATGTCTCTGGTCTTAGGCTTGGGGCCTTTAGGGTAAATGCAGAATAAGGGAATAACTGGATCCGTTGGCAGGTCTATGGTCAGCCTTTTCAATAATCTCCATATCGCTGTCCATAGTGACTGAACCATTTTACATTCCCAAAAACAGTGAAGACTTGTTCCTATTTCTCCACAGCCTCGTCAGCATTTGTTTTCATTGTTTTTTTTTTAATGTTTGCCATCCTTACTGGGGTAAGGTGGAATCTCATAGTTGTTTTAATTTGCATTTCCCTGATGATTATGGATGTTGAACATTTTCTTAAAAGGGTGTTTGCTATTTTTATTTCTTCCTCTGAGAACTCCCTGTGCAGTTCTCTGCCCCACTTTGTGAGTGGGTTGTTTGGTGATGTATTGTTTAGGTTTTGGTGTTCCTTGGAGATTCTAGACATTAGGCCTTTGTCAGTTGTATAGCTGGTGACAATTTTCTCCCATTCTGTGGGTATTCTGCTGGCTTTGGTTATAATATTTTTGTCAGTGAAATAGCTTTTCAGCCTCATGAGATCCCAATGGTTGAGTGATTGTTTAATTTCCTGAGCTGCTGGGGTTTTGTTCAGGAAATCTTTTCCCACTCCTATATTATGAAAGGTTCCTCCTATTTTTTCTTCCAGTAGTAGCAGAGTTTCTGGTTTTATATTAAGGTCTTTTATCCATTTGGACTTAGTTTTTGTGCATGGAGAGATGTGTGGGTCAAGTTTCATTTTCCTACATATTGTTGTCCAGTTTATCCAACACCATTTGTTGAAGATGCTGTCTTTTCTCCATTCTGCATTGGTAGGGCCTTTGTCAAATATCAAGTAGCGGTAGTTTCTTGACCCAAACTCTGGGTCTTCTATTCTGTTCCATTGGTCCATATTCCTGTTTTTATGCTAGGACCATGTTGTTTTTATTACAATGGCTTTGTAGTATAGCTTTAGGTCAGGTATGGTGATGCCTCCAGAGGCGTTTTGATGAGGATGAGCTTGGAAATCCGAGGCCTTCTTCCTTTCCATATGAATTTTGAGATAATTTTTTCTCTCATTGAAGAAGGAAGTTGGGATTTTTATTGGCATTTCATTGAATCCATAAAGTGATTTTGGTAAAATTTCCATTTTCACAATGTTAATTCTACCAATCCAGGAGAATGGGGGGGTCTTTCCATTTTTGCAGTGTAAGACGCAGGAAGTGAGGACTCCACGGGCTCTGTCTCGGGAAAGGCGACACCCCAAATCACTCCAAAAAATGGTCTTGATGCAAATAGAAAGGGGATTTTTATTCCAGCGCCCTCGGGCCCCCAGTCATACGCCATGCAGGGGTAGAGGACTGGAGACCCCGAGGGTAGAATCAGGGCAGTTTTTATTGGATTCAAACAAAGGAGAGGAGAATTTATAACATGATTGGTTAACAATTAAAAATAATGTACATGTAGTATGCTCATTGGTTATATGGTTACTATGGCATTTTGAGCCAAGTTATCTATAACTTGAGGATCACAAGTATGTATAACATTTGCTTAGTTTCTTCTGACTGGCTCATTTCAAGGATTATTTTGGGTACTGGGCAGTTTGGGGTTTTTCCAGTAACTGCAAAAATGCTGTGTCAGTTCAGCCCGGAAATAGAAACTCAGGCCTGTGAATATTCCTAGAGCCTGTCATGGCGTTACTTTAGTTCTTGCTTTTTTTGCTTACATTCTCTCGTCCTACACCTCTATCTATATACTTTTACATTACAATCTTTCCTTTTATGGTGCAAGCAGTTCACATAAGCCAGATAAGCAGGTAGTTAGCTCATTTTTTGTTATCTCATTAGGCCAGAGTCACATACTCAAAAGCCTGTTCTTTTTATTTAGGTTCATGCAGGAATCAGGCTCTGAACCAGCAAGAAGGGTGATCTTCTACCTATTTGCTGGCAGAGAGCCAATTCTGGAATTTGAAGCATTTATGAGTTTTTCCATCTTTTCATTCCCCACCTTTTCTCTTGTTAATAGTTCTAATCCTAGAACTGGGAGGACTCGAAGTTAATTCCCTCCCTGTCTGGAAGACCCCTATACTGTTGTCTGAGCACCATAAGGTGGAACACATTCACCCGTCTTCTAACAAAAGCAATAAATCTGTTGATTATGCAGGGCCCAACTGTAAGCAACAGGAGTAAAATCACTAAGGGTCTCATCAGAGAAGAAAGTAGGGTGGTCATCTAAGGGGACCTGCTGAACCATTCTTTAAATCATCCCTGGTTAGTCTCCCTTTCCCTTCGATGTTTCTTTAGCCTTTCTCTGAGCTTGCTCATGGAGTCTCTAATAGCTCCCGAGTGATCTACATAAAAACAGCATTTTTTCCTTAAGGCTGCACATAACCCACCTTCCTTCAGAAACAATAGATTTAATCCCCTCCGATTCTGTAGGACCACCTCAGATAAAGGAGTCAGAGATTTTTCTAAGTTGCTGATAGATTTTTATCTACGTGGGGATCCATTCAACCTTTAAGGAGGCCGGCGTAGTCAGCAGCATGATGTAATGGCCCTTTCACCGTGTCTCAAGGTTTTCCGCATGGTGGTGCCTTGATGTAGACTGCATCTCCAAGTTGGAAGCAATGTGGGACTTGTAAGTCTCCTGCTTCAGAATAGGCCTTCCGTATCTGCTTCCACGCTTGATGTCTCATCCACTCAAGTGCCTTGAGCCTAGAGAACAAAGGCTGGGAAAGCAGCACATCAGCACTATGTACAGAGGCAATTTCTACCAGTGGAGGGGGCCCCCCGTAGAGCAATTCATAGGGCGTTAGCCCAAACTGTCCAGGGGTGTTCCTAACCCGGAAAAGCACAAAGGGTAGGAGAGCTATTCAATCATTGACTCCAGTCTCTGTGGTCAATTTGGTGAGGGTCTCTTTAATGGTTCTATTCATTCTTTCTATCTGTCCTGAGCTTTGGGGTCTGTATGCACAATGTAATTTCCAATCAATCCCCAAAGTCTTGGCTAGTACCTGACTTACCTGGGCAATGAAAGCTGGACCATTGTTAGACCCTATTACCTTTGGTATTCTAAATCTTGGGGAGATTTCTTCCAGTATTTTCTTAGCCACCACAGTTGAGATCTCCTTTTTGGTAGGATAAGCCTCTACCCATCCTGAAAAGGTGTGTATAAAAACTAATAAGTATTTATTACTATATTTGGCTGGTTTTACCTCAGTGAAGTCTATTTCCCAGTGAGCGCCTGGGTGGCTTCTCTTGAGTCTCTTTCCAGGAGGCTTTCTTGAAGGATGTGCATTAATCAGCTGGCAGGGTACACAATGTTTGACCATTGAGTCAGTTACCCCCGGCAATTTGAGAACATGGTAAGGGGATGTTCTAACCAGTCTCTGCAGGTGATTAGCTCCCAGGTGGGTTTGAAGATGTATCTGTCGGACATACTTTGATCCTTTTTTGTGGGGTAGGATTTTCTTTCCATCTGAGGTGTCGCAGGTCCCTTCTGGGGTCCTGGAGAACTGGTCTATCTTTTTTATTTTTTCCAGTCCTTTAGAGTGTACTGCCGTCCAGGTTCTGAGGCCTTGGGCTTTGTCATTACCGGTAGAAGGTTGACACCCTGGGCTGCCTGCTTGGCTACCTGGTCAGCCATCTGGTTTTCTTTCAAGATAAAGTCTTTAGCTTTCTGATGCCCAAGGCAATGTATAATGGCTAGTCTCTTTGGCAAATGTAAAGCCTCCAGTAAGCTTAGAATTTCCTCTTTATTTTTGACTTTTTTCCTGCTGAAGTAAGTAGCCCCCTCTGTCTATAGATGGCTCCATGTACATGTGCAGTCTCAAAAGCATATGAGAGCCATGAGTTCAGCCTTTTGTGCTGAGGTCCCTTCTGGTAGACTACTGGCCCAGACCTTGCGAGTCCCGTCAACTATCGTTGCCCCAGCTATTCTTTTACCTTCTACCATGTAGCTGCTCCCATCAGTGAACCAGGTCAGCGCTTCTCCGGTCAGCGGGCTGTCTGTAAGGTCCTTATGGCCCCCGGGTCCCCTCAACCAATAGTCGGTGACAATCATGAGTCACTGGTTCATCAGACTCTTCAGGTAGAAGAGTGGCGGGGTTGAGGGTGGCTGGTGGAGCGAACATGACTCTCTCTGTGAGAAGCATGCTTTGATAGTGAGTCATGCGGGCGTTAGTCATACATAGGTCTGGAGGCTGCCAGATAATACTCTCCAGTGCATGGGGGGCTATTATAGTTATGTTTTGTCCCAAAGTCAATTTGTTAGCGCCCTTGACCAGTACAGCCACAACTGCATAGCCTTCAGACAGACAGGCCATCCACTGGCTACAGGGTCAAGCTTCTTGGACAGGTAAGCAACAGGTCTTTTCTATGGCCCCAGGGATTGGGTCAAAATTCCCCATGCTTCTTGGGGCAGTCCCTTGCTTAATGTCCCTTTTCTTTTTACAATAAGCACATTGATCCTTGTCGAGTAAGGTCCTGTTGCCCAGGTTCCCTATCTGCCTAGGGTCTGTCCTGGGTTTCTTAAAATCTCTCTCTCTTTTTCTATTGTTTTTCCCTTTAACTACTGCAGCCAAGATTTTAGTTAACTTCTTTTCCTGCCTTTTATCACGTTTTTCCTCTCTTTCCTCTCTCTCTTTTTCCTTTCTCTGTTCCTTTTCTTCCTCTGTCTCCCTTTTATAATACACTTTCTCTGTCTCTTTCACCAATTCACGTACGTCTTCTCCCTTTTGTAATACACTTTCTCTGCCTCTTTTACCAAATCATGTAACTCAGCTTCCTGTAATCCTTCCAATGTCTGAAGTTTTCTTTCTGATATCCAGAGCTGACTGCCCTATGAAAGACAGGGCCATTGAGGCCTTCTGGGCTTCTGAAGTAGGAGCAAAAGGAGTGAACCGCCTGAAGGCCTCCATAAGTCTTTTAAGAAAAACTGAGGGAGGCTCGGTTGGTCCCTGAATCATCTCTCTTACCTTGGCCAAATTGGTGGGCTGTCTGGAGGCCCCTTGGAGACGCGCCACCAGAGCCTGGCAATAGATTCTCAAGCTCTCCCTACCTTCAGCCATATTGTAGTCCCAACTAGGGTGAGTCAGAGGGAATCCCATATGTAGGTTGCCCGTCGGCCCCAGGAACATTTTTTTAGCTTCTAATAAAATTTTCTCCCATTCCTCAGTTGTGAAGAGCGTCTGCAGCAGCTGTTGGCAATCATCCCAAGTAGGCTGATGAGAGAACATAAGGGACTCCATCAACCCCGTGAGGCATTGGGGATCCTCTGAAAAAGGAGGGTGGTTAGTTTTCCAATTGTAAAGATCTGCAGAGGAGAAGGGCCAATAATGGAGGGGCTGCAATTGACCACCCGGTACAGGGGGCCCAAAGGTGTGCAGCGGTAGCATCATGATCCCATCTGTCCACTCCGGAGTGGCCCCTCTCTGACTCCCAGGCAGAACATAATTTTTCCCCTCAAAGAAACATGCAACCTGTGTAGAGATGTCCTAGGTAATCAACCAGAAGATTTCCCCCTCCTTTTGTCCCTACATCTCACCTGCCACTCCAAGGTCATCATCTTTACCTTCTTTCCAACCCAACTCTCCAACCTGCTCCATCCATCTGTCTCCTGCCAGGGTGCCCCAAACTTTTTAAATTTATTTCCCTTCTGCTCCCCTCTTTAACCACATTTTTACATCGACACCCTCTATTTTATTTACTTCTATTGCCCATTCACTGTTGCACATACCTTCTGCCTAAACACTTGACATTTTATCCAAATCATAAGACCTTTCTCTGGTCCCCATTTGTCTCCCAAACCCCTCAAACTCAGTTCCTGTTCCAATTGCCCTCCCCTTTCTACCTTAGACTCTTCTCCCCTGACACAGGACAAACATCTGCCTTTCTCTTTTAGCATGTGAACCCACTCCTGTGTTCTTCCACCCCTTACAGGTCTCTCTCCACGCTCTAGGCCTGCCAACATATACATTCTTTTTTTCTTTTCCCAACTTTCTTATCATGTCCCATCCCAGCAGAATGTAAGGGTTGGAATGGGACTGGCAAATTAACCTTCCTGCAAAGGATGGTGCCAGGGACTGTGGAGCACCTTTTGGATCTGTCTGGCTGATTGTTCAAACATTTAATTCTGTAACAAGGAGGAGAGAGGACTATTCCAGAGGCCAGCTTGGAATTTGGAATTGAACCCAGTCTAGGAACCAGGAGCTGACACCTGTGACCCCCACATCCTAGAGTGCCCTCACCAAGACCATCCACAGATGAGGAAGTGGGTGTTCCTAGCCTTGCACTGCAGTGTTGGAATCCAATCTTGGTGGACACAGACTTCCTGGGGAAAATGGACTCTTGGTTTTCTAAGTAAATGTCCTGGGTCAGAAAACTCTTCCACAAGCCTGTAGCCAACCATTCTTCAATTCCCCCCCCCAAAATTTCTTCTTTTAGGTTTATTCTAATATACTAGGTTTAAAATCCTTTAAACCAAGTGCTCCATCCTATTAACGTCACATCCCCAACAGTAAAACCCAGGCAAGTATAGTCATCAACATCCAGACTTTGCTTAATGAATTAACAAGTTAATGGTCTAGCGCAGGAACTAACAGTGTGTGGGGGGTGGGGGGTACATTGAGACGTAGGGGCCCCTTCCAAGGAGGGATGGAAATTATCCCTGAACTGCTTCTTTCCTGAAATCAGGCCTCTAGCCTTTCGGTAAAAAGCCCCTTTGTCTTGTCTCCCCTGCGCCCCTCCCCCAATGTGCCCTCCCTTTCCAGGTCAGCCTGGGACTCGGCTCTTTTTGTTTGCTGGCTTGCTGGCTTCCCAGGAGATCACAGGCCTGGGGAAGGTCAAACAAGAGATGGGACTTTTGGACACGGATTTAGAATAAGAATTAAGAATTCCCCCTCTCCAAATCACCCCGTTTTCCCTGCAGGACTCCTTTGGCTAAGAAATGAAGCCGGCGAGTTCAGGGGCTTGACTCCTGGGCTCTCCCCCATCCCCCAACGCAAACCCAGTGTGCCTGCACCGGGTCCCTAAGTTTCCGTCTTACTTGTCTCCTGCAGCCTGAGAGCCCCGTGCCTTTTCCTGCGCCTTTCCCCGTGCAGCTTCAGGACCTGCGGGTTGGGCCCATTTCTTCCCTTCTCCCTGACATTTCCCCCAAATTTCCCTCCCCGGAGGTTTTTTATTTAATTTCCCAAGACATCTGTTTCCCCTGGGGCATACCAAGGCTCAGAGCCGTGGGGGTGGGGAGTTGGAGGAAGGTGCAAGAAAGGACTACAGATTTGGCTCCCGGAGGGGGGGTACAGGGCCCACATCAGGCAGGGACAGTGCTGGCAGGGCCTGCGAGCTGGTGGGAGCTGCCACACGTGGGGCTGGTGTTGCACGCTTGCCTATGGACTCGTGCTCATGTGGGGACACCCCTAGGGCTGTGGGTTCGTGCGGCTCAGGTGGGAGGAGACTGCTCTTTGCCTGCATCCCCAGGACCACCTTCCACCCAAGCGCACCGGCCCGGCCGCCATAGCTTTCGTGCCCGGAGAGCCATGGGTGGCAGAGGAGAGGAGACTGGCCTCCTTCCCCCTGCGACGTGTTGGGCGAGATTGCCTCTCCTCCTGCTGCATGGCCCGGCCGGTTCAGGAGAGGAAGGAAGGAGCCCACTCTGGGCAGCGCTTCCTGCTGCTCACTGCGAGCCTCCCTTGTGCAGCCGGTTCTCCCATCGCCAGAGCCTCAGGCGGGGCGGATACAGATGATACTCTAGCGACACCTTGTGGCAGATAAGAGGGTGGGATGCGAGGAGAAAGTTTGGCTTTTTCAAATGAACCTTTTTTTCCGCTTTCTAGGGTCAGAACTCGGGAGTCTGGCTCCTTAGATCTGCTGAGTCATGGCTTAACCCATGGTGGAGGGTTGTCTGCCAAATCACTCCATGTAAGGATGTAGGGCTCCTGATTGGAATGAGAGCCGGGTCCAGACTGGAAAATACTTGTTTTAACAGCCTGAATAGTTTCAGAATTGAATGTTCCCTCTGAAGGCCACCCAACATTGAATGTAGGCCATTCAGAGGCACAAAATGTCTTCTAGGGTTCCCTTCTTCACCTCAACTGACAAATTGTGAGCCCTAGATTTCACTTCAGTCCAATGGTCATGAGTCAAACTAAGGGGAGTCGTCACCGTCTGTCCCATGACAAAAATGTAGACAAAAACACACAAGACAAAGATGCACAGAACTGAGACTAACAGATCCAAACACTTGCGACTTGTCTGTGAATCAGACAGTCGAGCAGAGGGAAGCTTCTGCTTCAACAACAGAACTCGGTCCTCTGACCTACTGTAGGAGACCACCAGGGGTCCCTGGCTCTCCTCTCCTCCCAGGGCGTCCCCCAGGGTGACAGCCTGTGATCCTCTTAGCACCTCTGCTGATCACAGTCCTCCGTTCCTTATGGTCCAAGAGGACAGCTGCAAACCAAAAAGCGCGCGTTACAGAACAGAGAACAGACACTCAGAACAAAGACGCCAGCTGGCACACACACTCATACATCTTAGGGGGATCCCCTTACCTCCAAGTCGGTTCTCGAGTGTGAGAGGTAGTCGCAGTTTCCCGGTCAGGGAACCAAGCTGTAAGACCCAGGAAGTGAGGACTCCACAGGCTCTGTCTCGGGAAAGGCGACACCCCAAATCACTCCAAGAAACGGTCTTGATGCAAATAGCAAGAGGATTTTTATTCCAGCGCGCTGGGGCCCCCAGTCATACGCCATGCAGGGGTAGAGGACTGGAGACCCTGAGGGTAGAATCAGGGCAGTTTTTATTGGATTCAAACAAAGGAGAGGAGAATTTATAACATGATTGGTTAACAATTAAAAATAATGTACATGTAGTATGCTCATTGGTTATGTGGTTACTATGGCATTTTGGGCCAACTTATCTATAACTTGAGGATCACAAGTATGTATAACATTTGCTTAGTTTCTTCTGACTGGCTCATTTCAAGGATTATTTTGGGTACTGGGCAGTTTGGGGTTTTTCCAGTAACTGCAAAAATGCTGTGTCAGTTCAGCCCGGAAATAGAAACTCAGGCCTGTGAATATTCCTAGAGCCTGTCATGGCGTTACTTTAGTTCTTGCTTTTTTTGCTTACATTCTCTCTCGTCCTACACCTCTATCTATATACTTTTACATTACAATCT
Organism: Orientallactaga sibirica; assembly: GCA_036365145.1. Classification (NCBI taxonomy): domain Eukaryota; kingdom Metazoa; phylum Chordata; class Mammalia; order Rodentia; family Dipodidae; genus Orientallactaga; species Orientallactaga sibirica. The sequence continues at coordinate 178,563 of JAEOAD010002571.1, read as the reverse complement.
TTCCTTTTATGGTGCAAGCAGTTCACATAAGCCAGATAAGCAGTTAGTTAGCTCATTTTTTGTTATCTCATTAGGCCAGAGTCACGTACTCAAAAGCCTGTTCTTTTTATTTGGGTTCATTCAGGAAGCAGGCTCTGAACCAGCAAGAAGGGTGATCGTCTACCTATTTGCTGGCAGAGAGCCAATTCTGGAATTTGAAGCATTTATGACTTTTTCCATCCTTTCAGTAGGACTTCCTCAATTTCTTTTTTGAGAGTTTTTATGTTTTCATTGTATAGGTCTTTCAATTCCTTAGTTAATGTTATTCCAAGGTATTTTATTTTCTTTGTTGCAATTGAAAATGGGACGATGTTAATTATTTCTTTTTCTGTCTCTTTGTCCTTTGCATACAAAAAGGCTACTGATTACTGTGCATTGATTTTGTATCCTGCTACTTGCTGAAGGTGCTAATGACCTATAAGAGTTTTGGGATGGAAGTTCTCGCATCACTTATGTATAGAATCATGTCATCTGCAAATAGAGCTAACTTAACTTCTTCCTTTCCAATTTGTATCCCTTTGATTTCTTTCTCCTGTCTTATTGCTTGAGCTAATACTTCTAGCACTATGTTGAAGAGCAGAGGTGAGAGTGGACACCCCTGCCTTGTTCCTGACCTCAATGGGAATTCCATCAGTCTCTCCCCATTAAGAATTACTTGGGCTTTAGGTGCTCTATATATAGCCTTTATTATGTTGAGATATGGGCCGTCAATACCTATTCTCTCCAATGTTTTGATCATGAAGTGATGTTGTATTTTGTCAAAGGCCTTTTCTGCATCTATCGAAATGATCATGTGATTTTTGTGTTTCAGCTTATTTATGTGGTGTATTACATTGACAGATTTCCATGTGTTGAACCACCCCTGCATTCCAGGGATGAAGCCTACTTGATCAAGGTGGATAATGCTTTTGATGTACTGTTGATTTCGGTTTGCAAGAATTTTGTTGAGGATCCTTGAGTCTATGTTCATCAGAGAAATGGGCCTATAATTTTCCTTTCTTGTGGCATCCCTGCCTGGTTTTGGGATTAGGGTGATACTAACTTCATAAAAGGAGTTAGGGATCTCTCCCTGTTCTCCTATTGTGTGGCACAGTTTGAGAAGAATTGGTTTCAGTTCTTCCATGAAGGTTTGGTAGAATTCTGCTGAGAAACCATCTGGTCCTGTACTCTTCTTTTTTTGGGGGGTGTTTGATTACCTCTTCTATCATGAAGGGTGTGATGGGTTTGTTTAGGAAATTAATCTGCTATGGGCTTAGCTTTGGTTGTTGGTATTTGTCTAGGAATTCATCCACTTCCTCCATATTTTCCTGTTTTATGGAGCAGAGGTTTTTGAAGTAAGTCCTAATAACTCCTCCTATTTCATTCATGTCTGTTGTGATCTCTCCCTTTTCATTTCTAATTTTGTTGATTTGAAGTGTTTCTTTTTTCTGCTTGATCAAATTGGCCAGGGGTGTATCAATCTTGTTAATTTTTTCAAAGAACCAGCTCTTTGTTTCGTCAATATTCTTAATTGTCCTCTTAGTTTCCAATTCATTGATTTCTGTTCTGATTTTAATTATTTCTTTCCATCTGGTGCTTTTTGGGTTGGCTTCTTCTAGCCTTTCCAATGCCTTTAGGTGAATGGTCAGGGTATTGATTTGGGGTATTTCTATTTTTCTTATGATGGCATTTAGTGCTATGATTTTTCCCCTAAGGACTGCCTACATTGTGTCCCACAAGTTTTGGTATGATGTGTTCCCATTGTCATTGAGTTCTAGAAATTTTTCAATTTCATTCTTTATTTCATCCAAAACCCATTTATTGTTTAAAAGTGTGTTGTTCAATTTCTAGGAGGTAGAGGGAATCCTCGTGTACTTTTTGTTGTTAATTTCTAGCATTACAGCATTGTGGTCTGATATGATACGGAGAATTACTTCAATTTTCTTGAAAATATGGGGGCAAGCTTTGTGGCCCAGTACATGATCTATTTTAGAGAAGGTTCCATGTGCTGCTGAGAAGATTGTGTAATCTGTAGATTTGGGGTGGAATGTTCTGTATACGTCTGTTAGGTCTAGTTGCTCTATGGTGTTGTTGAGCTCTCTTACTTCTCTATTAATTTTCAGTTTGGATGATCTATCCATTGTTGATAGTGGAGTATCGAAGTCCCTGACTATGATGGTGTTGGTGTTTATTTCTGTTTTGTTGCCAAGTAGATTTTGCTTTATGAATTGTGGTGCACCTGTATTTGGTGCATAAATATTGATGATTGTGATGTCCTCTTGTTGGATTGTTCCCTTGATAAGTAAGAAGTGGCCTTCTTTGTCTTTTTTTGGTTAATTTTGGTTTGAAGTCTATTTTATCTGATGTAAGTATAGCTACGCCTGCCTTTTTCGTATTTGTGTTTGCTTGGAATATCATTTTCCACGCTTTCACCCTAAGGAGGTGTCTGTCTTTAGTGGTGAGGTGGGTTTCTTGAAGACAGCAGATTGAGGGGTCCAGTTTTCTGATCCACCCTGTTAGCTTATGTCTTTTGATGGGTGAATTGAGGCCATCAATGTTCAGAGATATTAGTTTGAGGTTTGATTTAATACCAGCCATATTGTGGTGGGTTGTGGTCATTGTGGGTTTTTTTGGAGGTTTAAGGGGTTAATGTGGACTGCTTCTTGAGGGCTCTTGAGGTTGGTTATTTGTTCTTCTGTGTGGAGAATTCCCTGAAGTACTTTCTGTAGGTTTCGCTTTGTGTTCATATATTTGTAGAGATGAGTTTTATCGTGGAATGTTTTTCTTTCTCCATCTATTATGAGGGATACTTTTGCTGGATAGAGTAGTTGTGGCTGGAAACCATGGGTTCTTAGAGTTTTCAGTGTTACATTCCAGGCTCTTCTGCCTTTTAGGGTTTCCATTGGGAAATGTGAGGTAATTCTAATGGGGTTCCCTTTATATGTAATGTGTTGTATTTCCCTGGCTGCTTTTAGGATTTTCTCTTTGTGCTTGATGTTTAGTCTTAAAGATAATATGTCTCAGATAATTTCTCCTTTGGTCCATCTGTTTGGAGTTCTGGTAGCTTCTTGTAGCTTGATGGGATTTTCTCTTGAGAGAGTGGGAAAGTTTTCTTCAATTATTTTGTTGAATAAGCTTTCCATTCCTTTAGTCTGTGTTTCTTCCCCTTCTGGTATGCCCATGATCCTAATGTTTGGACGCTTCAGGGTATCCCACATTTCCCTCATGTTCTGTTCACAATAATTTTTGAACTTGTTGAAGTTTCTGGACTCAAGAACTGTTTCTTCTATTTTGTCTTCCAGTTCTGAGTTTCTATCCTCTACTTGGCTGACTCTATTCTTAAGAGCTTCCATAGAGTTTTGGGTTTGTTCAATTTGGTTCATATTTTCTACTGTTTTTTATGTATTGTTTCCATACCTCTGTCTAGTTCCCTTTTCATGTCATTTTCTGACCTTCTTAATGTTTCTTGGAGTTCATCCTTGCATTTTATAAGTATTCATTGAACTTAGCCATCTGGTTATTGAGGACTTCTTTTTTTCACTCTCCTTCAGCTCATTTAACTGTTTTTGTAACCCTTCCTGGTTCTTTTCTATTAGGTCTAATCTAGCAAGGATAACATTCATACAACTATTGGCTCTTTGTTGACTTTCTGAGAGTTGTGCTATTTGCTTGGCTAGTGTTGCATAGCTTGTCTCTTCATTTGTGGGTTCTGATTCTAATGTCTCTTCTATGATTTGATTTGAGACATCCATTGTAGGACTGGATAGTGTAGCTGGATTTACTTGTATCTGGTTTTTCATGCTATTCCTTTTTCACTGTGATCTGCACATCACAACGGTTCAGAGACCTGTGATAGTACACCGGGGCTCCGGCCAGGGAGATAGAAGTGGGACTAATATGTCTTGCTCAGCAGATCCACCGGCCCAAGCACCTGGCTGCAATGGCGTGCTCAGGGGCTCTGGCCAGGGAGCAGGAATAGGGACGAATCTGTCTCACTCAGCAGATCCACAGAATCAGGCACCCCACTGCAATGGCTCACTCAGGGGCTTTGGCTGGGGAGCAGGACGTGGGACGAATCTGTCTCACTTGTTGGATTCACAGACCCAGACACACATAACTGTATTGCTACGTCCGGAGCTCTGGCCGGGAGTAGGAAGTGGGGCGAATCTATTTCACTTGGCAGATCCACAGACCCAAGCTCCCAACTGCCTTGGTGCACCTAGGGGCTCTGGCCTGGAGCAGGAAGTGGGACGAATCTGTCTCACTGTGCCACTGTGCAGGACCACAGCCCCAGGCACCTAACTATGTTGCTGCACTGAGGGGCTCTGCCTGGGGAGCAGGAAGTGGGATGAATATGTCTCACTGAGCCACTGTGCGGGACCACAGACCCAGGCTCCTAGCTGTATTGCTGATCCCAGGGGCTCTGCCTGCGGAGCAGGAAGTGGGACAGGGACGAATCTGTCTCACTGTGCCACTGTGTGTGACCACAGCCCCAGGCACCTAGCTGTATTGCTGAACCCAGGGGCTCTGGCTGGGGAGCAGGATGTGGGATAAATCTGTCTCACTGTGCCACTGTGCAGGACCACAGCCCCAGGCACCTAAGTGTATTGCTGCACCAAGTGGCTCTGGCTAGGGAGCAGGAAGTGGGATGAATCCATCTCACTGTGCGGACACAGGCCCCTAACTGTATTGGTATGCCCAGGGGCTCTGGCCGGGAGCAGGAAGTGGGACGAATCTGTCTCACTGTGCCACTGGGCAGGACCACAGTCCCAGGCACCTAAGTGTATTGCTGCGCCAAGTGGCTCTGGCTGGGGAGCAGGAAGTGGGACGAATCTGTCTCACTGTGCCACTCTGGCAGGAGCAGGAAGTGGGACGAATCTGTCGCACTGTGCCACTGTGCACGACCACAGCCCCAGGCACATAGCTGTATTGCTGCACCCAGGGTCTCTTGCCGGGAGCAGGAAGTGGGACAAATCTGGCTCACTGTGCCACTGTGCGGGACCACAGCCCCAAGCACCTAACTGTATTGCTGCAACCAGGAGCTCTGGCTGGGGAGCAGGAAGTGGGACGAATCTGTCTCACTGTGCCACTGTACGGGACCACAGCCCCAGGCACCTAAGTGTATTACTGCACCCAGGAGCTCTGGCTGGGGAGCAGGAACTGGGACCAATCCGTCTCACTATGCGGACACAGGCACCTAACTATATTGGTGCACCCAGGGGTTCTGGCTGGGGAAGTGGTGTGGATCTAGCTTGCTCAGTGTGTCCACTGACTTGGGGATCTGGCTGCAACGGTGCTCCATATCTGGCTGGCCAGGGGCCTCAGGCAGGTCCAGCGGGACTTTTCAGCCAGTGGCGCCTGCCAAGAGCTAGGGAATCAGTGATCTCCTTATTTTGAAAATCCACCCCCTCCCTCTGGAAGCATGCGGGAGCCAGCAATACCTTTAAAAATGTCCCTTTAACCTTAAGTATTCTTCTCTTTTCTTCACCGTGAAGTGAGGCGAGGTTAGGTAGCTGCCATCTTGACTGGAAGTCCAGAACGTGGTTTTGTAAGGAAAGTACTTTAGAAATGAAAACAATCCACTGAGGGGTAAATCTTATTATATTACACAATCTAGGAAAGTATCAACTTCCTACACTAAACCGTCTTCGTAGTAAAGCAACTCATTCCGAGAACAGAACTAGCTTATTTCACATATTACAGTGTTCAGTAATGAAGAGCTTTGTTTTCTCAGAAAACTACTTTAGAAACCTTTAAAAACTACTTTAGAAATGAAACGAATCTACTAAGGGGTACATCTTATTATATTACACAATCCAGGAAAGTATCAGCTTCCTGCACTCAACCATCTTCGTGGGAAAGCAACTCATTCTGAGGACAGAACTAGCTTATTTCACACAGTACAGTGTTCAGCAGTGAAGAACTTTGTTTTCTAAGCAACCTACTTTAGAAATGAAACGCATCTACTAAGTTGTACATCTTCACAAAGCATGAAAGTGTCAACTTGCTGTACTCAACCGTCTTCATGGGAAAGCAACTCATCCCGAGAACAGAACTAGCTTATTACACACAGTACAGTTTTCGGCAATGAAGACTTTTGTTTTCTCATCAAACTACTTTAGAAATGAAACGAATCTACTCAGTTGTACATCTTGTCAGATTACACAAACCAGGAAAGTTTGATCTTACTGCACTCAACAGTCTTCGTAGGAAAGCAACTCATTCCGAGAACAGAACTAGCTTATTTCACACTGTACAGTCTTAGGCAATGAAGATCTTTGTTTTGTAAGCAAACTGCTTTAGAAATGAAATTAATCCACTAATTTGTACATCTTGTTAGATTACACAAACCAGAAAAGTATCAACTTGCTGCGTTGAACCGTGTTCGTGGGAAAGCAACTCACTCCGAGAACAGACGTAGCTTATTTTACACAGTACAGTGTTCAGCCATGAATTTCTTTTTTTCTCAGAAAACTACTTTAGAAATGAAACAAACCTACTAATTTGTACATATTTTTACATTACTAAATCCAGGAAAGTATCAACTTCCTGCAGGCAACCTTCTTCCTGGGAAAGCAACTCATTCCAAGAACGGAACTAGCTTATGTCCCACATTACAGTGTTCAGCACTGAAGACTTTTGTTTTCTAAGCAAAATACTTTAGAAATGAAATGATTCTACTACTTGTACATCTTGTTAGATTACACAAACCAGGAAAGTTTGATCTTGCTGCACTCAAATGATTTCAAAGGAACGCATGTCATTCCGCGAACAAAACTAGCTTATTTCACACAGTACAGTGTTCAGCAATGAAGATCTTTGTTTTCTAAGCAAACTACTTTGGAAATAAAACGAATCTTCTAAGCTGTACATCTTGTTAGATTACACAATCCAGGAAAGTATCAACTTCCCCACTCAACCACCTTCGTGGGAAAGCAAGTCATTCCGAGAACAGAACTAGCTCATTTCACACAGTACATTGTTCAGCAATGAAGATCTGTGTTTCCTAATCAAACTACTTTAGAAATGAAATGAATCTACTAAGTGTACAACTAAGTTGTACATCTTCTTAGATTAAACAAACCAGGAAAGTATCAACTTGCTGCACTCAACCATCTTCGTGGCAAAGCAACTCATTCAAAGAACAGAACTAACTTATTACACAAAGTACCGTGTTCAGCAATGAAGATCTTTGTTTTCTATGCAAACTACTTTAGAAATGAAACGAATGTACTAATTTGTACATCTTGTTAGATTACACAATCCAGGAAAGTATCAACTTCCTGCACTCAACCATCTTCGTGGGAAAACAACTCATTCAGAGAACAGAACTAGCTTATTTCACAGTGTACAGTGTTCAGCAACGAAGATCTTTGTTTTCCAAGCAAACTACTTTAGAAATGAAATAAATGTACTAAGTTGTACAGTGTTCTGCAATGAAGATCTTTGTTTTCACCGCAAACTACTTTAGAAATGAAACAAATTTGCTAAGTTGTACATGTTTTTATATTACACAATCCAAGAAAGTATCAACTTCCTGCACTGAACCTTCTTCGTTGGAAAGCAACTCATTCCAAGAACGGAACTAGATTATTTCACACAGTACAGCAATCGGAAAAGAATATCTTTCTTTTCTAAGCAAACTACTTTAGAAATGAAATGAATCTACAAGGTTGGACATCTTGTTAGCTTACACAATCCAGGAAAGTATCACCTTCCTGCAGTCAACCTTCTTTGTGGGAAAGAAACTCATTCCAAGAACAGATCTATCTTATTTCACACAGGACTGTGTTCGGCAATGAAGAACTTTGTTTTCTAAGGAATCTACTTTATAAATGAAACGAAATCTGAGAACAGAACTAGCTTATTTCACACGGTCCAATGTTTGGCAATGATGACCTTTGTTTTCTAAGCAAACTACTTTATAAATTAAACGAATCTACTAAGTTGTACATCTTGTTAGATTTCACATACCTGGAAAGTACCACCTTGCTACACTCAACTGTCTTCGTGGGAAAGAAACTCATTCCGAGAACAGAACTACCTTATTACACACAGTACAGTTTATGGCAATGAAGATCTTTCTTTTTTTAAGTACCTTGATAGATTACACACACCAGGAACGTATCAACCTGCTGCACTCAACTGTCTTCGTGGGAAAGCAACTCATTCCCAGAAAAGAACTAGCATATTTCACAAAGTACAGTATTCGGCAATGAGGATCTTTGTTTTCTAAGGAAATCACTTTAGAAATGAAACAAATCTTCTAAGCTGTACATGTTGTTAGATTACACAATCCAGGAAAGTGTCAACTTCCAGCACTCAACCATCTTCGTGGGAAAGCAACTCATTCCGAGAACAGAACTAGCATATTTCATAATGTACAGTGTTCAGCAATGAAGATCTTTGTTTTCTAAGCAAACGAATCAACTAAGTTGTACATTTTGTTAGATTACCCAATCCAGGAATGTTTCAACTTGCTGCACGCAACAGTCTTCTTAGGAAAGCAACTCATTCTGAGAATCAAGCCAGCTTATTTCACACGGTAAGGTGTTCAGAAATGAAGATCTTTGTTTTTTAAGCAAACTACTTTAGAAATGAAAAGAATCTACTAAGTTGTACATCTTTTTAGATAACACAAACCAGGAAAGTATCAATTTCCCGGACTCGAACATCTTCATGGTAAAGCAATTCATTCCAAGAACAGAACTAGCTTATTTCACACAATACAGTGTTTGGCAATGAAGACCTTTGTTTTCTAAGCAAACTACGTTATAAATGAAATGAATCTACTAAGATGTACATCTTGATAGATTACACAAACCAGTGAAGTATCAACTTGCTGCACTCAACCGTTGTCATAGTAAAGGAAGTCATTCCGAGAACAGAACTATTTTATTTCTCACAGTATTGTTTTCAGAAATGAAGATCTTACTTTTCTAAGCAAACTAAGTTAGTAATGAAACGAATCCACTGAGTTGTACATCTTGTCAGATTACACAAACCAGGAAGGTTTGATCTCGCTGCACTCAACCGTCTTCGTAGGAGAGCATTTCATTCGGAGAACAGAACTAGCTTATTTCACACAGTACAGTGTTCAGCAAGAAGAACTTTGTTTTCTAACCAAACTACATTAGAAATGAAGCGAATCTAGTAAGTTGTACACCTTGTTAGATTACACAAACCAGGAAAGTATCAACGTACTTCACTCAACCGTCTTCCTGGGAAAGCAACTCATTCCGAGAACAGAACTAGCGTATTTCACAAAGTACAGTGTTTGGAAAAGATGATCTTTTTTTCTCAGCAAACTACTTTAGAAAGGAAATGAATCTACTAAGTTGTATATCTTGTTACATTACACAATCCAAGAAAGTATCAACTTCCTGCAGTCAACCTTCTTTGTGGGAAAACAACTCATTCCTAGAACAGAACTAGCTTATTTCCCACAGTATAGTTTTTGGCAATGAAGACCTTTGTTTTCTAAGCAAATTACTTTAGAAATGAAACGAATCTAATAAGTTGTACATCTTGTTAGATTGCACAAACCAGGACGGTTTGATCTTGATGAACTCAACAGTCTTAGTAGGAAAGCAATTTATTCCTAGAACAGAACTAGCTTATTTCACACTGTACAGTGTTCAGAAATCAAGATCATTGTTTTCTAAGCAAACTACTTTAGAAATGAAATGAATCTACTAAGTTGCACTTTTTGTTAGATTACAAAAACTAGGAAAGTATCAACTTCCTGCACTCAACCATCTTCATGGGAAAGCAGGTCATTCTGAAAAGAGAACTAGCTTATTTCACACAGTACAGTTTTCAGCAATGAAGACCTTTGTTTTCTCAGCAAACTAGTGTAGAAATGTGTTGTGCCCTGCCCGGTGTGAGGCCTAGTGGTTCTGGGCCCAGCCAGAGTTTACCTGTACTTGGCTCCCGGTGAGGTCTGGTTGAGCTTCCAGAGCCTGAGTAGAGTTTCGTGACCTGTCCTTGGAGTGACTCAGCACCTAGGCTGAAACTGCCTCTGCCCAGCTACTGCTGACGTGGTGAAATACTATTGGCCCTTACTGCCTCAGCCAAGCTGCTGCTGACGTGGAGAAATAATATTGGCCCTTATACCTTTCTCTCATCCTCTCTTCCCGCCGCCTTCCTCAAAATATATAAATACCTCCCCATGACAATAATGGAGTGAGTTCTGCCTTAGATGTTTGTCACGGCTCAATGTGGTTTTCCTTTCCCCGGTGGCTTGGGGAGGTTTTTTGAGTCGTTGACACCCACCTTCCCGCTAAGCCTCGAGAGAAGTGGCTGGCCCAGTTCTCTCTCTCTCCCGCTCTATCTGCCGATGGTGAAGGAAAAAAACGGCCACAGGTGCCCAACGTGGGGCCTGACAGAAATGAAACTAATCTCCTAAGTTGTACATCTTGTTAGATTACACAAACCAGGAAAGTATCAGCTTGCTGCACTCATCCATCTTCGTGGGAAAGCAAATCATTCCGAGAACAGAACTAGCTTATTTCACAAAGTACAGTGTTTGGCAATGAAGATCTTTGTTTTCTCAGCAAACTATTTTAGAAATGAATCTACTACTTTGTTTATCTTTTTAGATTACACAATCCAGGAAAGATTGATCATGCTGCACTCAACATTCTTCTTAGGCAAGCATCTCATTCCGCGAACAGAACTAGCTCATTTCACACAGTACAGTTTTCGGAAATGAATGTTAACTACTTCAGAAATGAAACGAATCTACTAAGTTGTATATCTTGTTAAGTTACACAAACCAGGAACGTTTGATCTGGCTGCACTACACAATCCAGGAAAGTATCAATTTCCTGCAGTCAACCATCTTCGTGTGAAATCAACTCATTCCGAGAAGAGAACTAGCTTATTTCATACTGTACAGTGTTCGGCAATGAAGATCTTTGTTTTCTAAGCAAACTACTTTAGAAATGGAACGAATCTACTAGGTTGTACATTTTTTAGATTACACAAACCAAGAAATTATCAACTTGCTGCACTCAAACGTCTTCGTGGAAATGCAACTCATTCCCAGAACAGAACTAGCTTATTTCACAATATACACTGTTCGGGAATGAAGACCTTTGTTTTCTAAGCAAACTACTTTACAAATAAAACGAATCTACTAAGTTGTACATCTTGTTAGTTTACACAAACCAGGAAAGTATCAACTTGCTGCACTCAACCTTCTTCGTGGGAAAGCAACTCATTCCGAGAACAGAACTAGCTTATTTCACAAAGTACAGGGTTTGGTAATGAATATCTTTTTTTTTTCTAAGCAAACTACTTTAGAAATGAAACGAATCTACTAAGTTGTACATATTGTTAGATTACTCAAACCAGGAAAGTGTCAACTTCCCACACTCAACCATCTTCATGGGAAAGCAACTCATTCCGAGAACAGAACTAGCTTATTTCAAACAGTACAGTGTTCGGCAATGAAGACAGTTGTTTTCTAAGGAAAGTACATTAGAAACTTAATGAATCAACTAAGATGTACATCTTGTCAGATTACACAAACCAGGAAAGTTTGATCTTACTGCACTCAACCTTCTTCTTAGGCAAGCATCTCATTCCGCTAACAGAACTAGCTCATTTCACACATTACAGTTTTTAGCAATGAAGATCTTTGTTTTTTAAGCAAACTAGTTTAGAAATGAAACGAATCTACTAAGTTGTATATCTTGTTCGGTTACACAAACCAGGAACGTTTGATCTGGCTGCACTAAACCGTCTTCGTGGGAAAGCAACTCATTCCGTGAACAGAACTACCTTATTTCATACTGTACAGTGTTTGGAAATGAAGATCTTTGTTCTCTAAGCAAACTACTTTAGAAATGAAATGAATCTACAAGGGTGTACATCTTGTTAGATTACACAAACCAGGAAATTATCAACTTGCTCCACTCAAACGTCTTCGTGGATATGCAACTCGTTCCCAGAACAGAACTAGCTTATTTCACAATGTACACTGTTCAGCAATGAAGACCTTTGTTTTCTAAGAAAACTACTTTACAAATGAAACCAATATACATCTTCTTAGTTTGTACATCTTCTTAGTTTACAAAAACCAGGAAAGTATCCACTTGATACACTCAACCTTCTTTGTGGGAATAGAACTCATTCCGAGGACATAACTAGCTTATTTCACAAAGTACCGTGTTCGGCAATGAAGATCTTTGTTTTCTAAGGAAACTACTTTAGAAATGAAATGAATCTACTAAGTTGTACATATTTTTAGATTACACAAACCGTGAAAGTAACAACTTGCTGCACTGACACGTCTTGATGGGAAAGCAACTCATTCCGAGAACAGAACTAGCTTATTTCACACAGTACAGTTTTCGGCAATGAAGATCTTTGTTTTATAAGCAAACTACTTTAGAAATGAAACGAATCTGCTAAGTTGTATATCTTTTTATTTTACACAAACCTTGAAAGTTTGATCTTGCTGCACTCAACCGTCTTCGTAGGAAAGCATCTCATTCTGGGAAAAGAACTAGCTTATTTCACACATACAGTGTTCGGCAATGAAGATCTTTGTTTTCTAAGCAAACTACTTTAGAAATGAAATGAATCTACTAAGTTGTACATCTTGTTAGATTACACAAACCAGGAAAGAATCAAATTGCTCTCACTCAACCTTCTCCATGGGAAAGGAACTCATTCCGAGAACAGAACTACCTTATTTCACAAAGTACAGTGTTCGGCAATGAAGATCTTTGTTTTCTAAGCAAACTTCTTTAATAATGAAATGAATCTACTAAGTTGTACATCTTGTTATATTCCACCATCCAGGAAAGTATCACCTTCCTGCAGTCAAACATCTTCGTGGGAAAGCAATTCATTCTGAGAACAGAAGTAGCTTATTTCACACAGTACAGTGGTCGGCAATGAAGACCTTTGTTTTCTAAGCAAACTACCTCAGAAATGAAACGAATATACTAATTTGTACATCTTGTTAGGTGACACAAACCAGCAAAGTATCAACTTGCTTCAGTGAACTGTCTTCGTGGGAAAGCAACTCATTCCGAGAACATAACTAGCACATTTCACACACTACAGTCTTCGGGAATGAAGATCTTTGGTTTCTAAGCAAACTACTTTATAAATGAAATGAATCTACTAAGTTTTATATCTTGTTAGATTACACAATCCAGGGAAGTTTCAACTTGCTGCACTCATCCGTCTTCGTAGGAAAGCTAGTCACAATGAAGATCTATGTTTTCTAAGCAAAGTACTTTAGAAATGAAACGAATCTACTAAGTTGTATATCTTGTTAGATTAGGCAAACCAGGGAAGTTTGATCTTGCTGCACTCAATCGTCTTCCTAGGAACGCAACTCATTTCGACAACAGAACTAACATATTTCACACTGTACAGTATTCGGCAATGAAGATCTCTGTTTTCTAAGAAAACTACTTTAGAAATGAAACGAATCTACTAAGTTGTACATCTTGTTAGAGTTCACAACCAGGATAGTATCAACTTGCTGCACTCAACAGTCTTCATGGGAAAGCAACTCATTCCGAGAATAGAACTACCTTATTTCACACTGTACAGTGTTCGGCAATGAACATCTTTGTTTTCTAAGCAAACTACTTTAGAAATGAAACGAATCTACTAAGTTGTAAATCTTGTTAGATTACACAAACCAGGAAGTATTAACTTGTTGCACTCAACCGTCTTTGTGACAAAGCAACTGATACTGAGAACAGAACTAGCTTATTTCACACTGTACAATGTTCAGCAATGTAGACCTTTGTTTTCTAAGCAAACTACTTTAGAAATGAAACAAATCTACTTAGTTGTACATCTTTTGAGATTACACAAGCCAGAAAAGTATCAACTTGGTGCACTCAACTGTATTCGTAGTAAAGCAATTCATTCCAAGTACAGAACTAACTTATTTGACACTGTACAGTGTTCCACCATGAAGATCTTTGTTTTTTGAGCAAACTACTTTAGAAATGAAACGAATCTACTAAGTTGTACATCTTATTACATTACACAAACCAGGAACTTTTGATCTTGCTGCACTCAACCATCTTTGTAGGAACGCATCTCATTCCGTGAACACAACTAGCTTATTTCACACAGTACAGTGTTTGGCAATGAAGATCTTTGCTTTATTTTCCTTTTTTTTGCATTTTTATTTTTTTATTTTTTTTTAATAAATATATATTTTTTATTTATATTATTCTGATTTTACATTCATAGTATTGGTTCCATTGTCCTCCTCCCCGTTCCCACTTTCAAAGGGGCCCTCATCAATGGGGAATATGGATCGTGCATTGTGAGTTTGCTCAAGAGTTCTGGTGGATAGGCCCCAGTCTCTGTGCATAATGCCCCAACTTGTGACTCTAACAATCTTTCCGCCCCCTCTTCCGTGAGTTTCCCTGAGCCACATTGGGTCCATTTTAGTTCTGATTCCTTGATGAGGTTTTGGGAGCCTCTGTGTCTCTGGATATCTGGCTTAGTTGGAGTTGGATGTTCTCTGTGTTTATCTCCTTCAGCCTTTTTCTGGTGTTGTGATCTCCTTGAGTGCTGTATTCTTCCCCTTCCCCTGCGTTATTCTATGGTTTCAGCTGGTGAGGCGTGGTTAGCTGACCCTCCCTTCAGGTTTGTTGTCCACCTGAAAAGAGATAAGCAAATTCTCCAACAGAGAGAGAAGTTAGTACAAGATAGAAGGGATAACCATATATGTTTTGGAGGGAACTTTATATGCATTGCCTCTCTTCTAGCCCACATTTGGTGGCCACTAGATCTTGGAGACTGAGCTCATTTTTTGTACATGGCTTTGACTTATTTCCCAGTTCCAGCAATGAGTTCCATTCCACTGAATGGATTTATTAGCCAAATCAAGAGCAGTTGGTTACCCTCCATGGCTGTTTGCCACTACTGCACTTGTATGAGCATTACATCAGATTATTTCCTGCTGGGTATCTTAGGCTGCAAGTTGTTTGGACCAATGTCAGACATTTTCCCCCAGTTGATCGTGTAGCACCCTCTGGTACTAGACTAGCTAACTGTCTGGGGACTGACCTTCTTCCATATTCTGGCCAGGTCTCTCTCTGTGTTTGGTCTCACATACGTATGCTGTCTTCGACAGTAGGGTCTTACCATTAACCTTTGGTGGGTCACCAAGAACTCTGACTGAAGTCTGTCTTTTTTGGGGAAACTTGTAGGTGTTTCAGATCAACAGCTCATTGTGGAAGTTAACCCCCTGCTGGCACTGGGAGTTATAAGTCTGCACCTAGGAAGGTGAGGGAGGAAAAATATATATAACGTAAAAGAGAAAGTGAGTATAGAGAGGAGACGGAGAGAGAGCAAGAGGGAGAGAGAGATAAGAGAAAGAGAAGCAGGACAAGATTAAAGTTGGCCTTCATCATGTTCTCTCCAGGTTCCTGTGGTTCGAGTATTCCCTCTGTAGGCCTGCTGAAGGATCACTGTTTTAGCCTGTTGTTCAGAGTAAAGGCTTTTGTAGTATTTTTCCCTTTTGGGTCCCAATTTGTATCCCCCCTTGTTCTCCATCCCACCCTCTCATTCCCTCCCACCTTTACCCTTCCTCCATCCCACCTTCCTTCTTGTCTCATCCTGAGAGTGTTTATTAGGTTTGGCCACATGTCACGTGGAATCCGGTTAGGGGCAACACATAAATGAGACCATGTGACAATTATCTTTTTGTGCTTGGGTGAGCTCACTGATTTCATCTTTCCTTACTGCTACGTAGCTTATTTCACACGGTACAGTGTTTGGAAATGAAGATCTTTGCTCTCTAAGCAAACTACTTTAGAAATGAAAAGAATCTACTAAGTTTTCAATTGTTTTAGATTACACAAACCAGGAAAGTATCAACTTCCCGCACTCAACCATCTTCATTGGATATCATCTCATTCCGAGAACAGAACTAGGTTATTTTAAAAAGTACAGTGTTCGGCAATGAAGACCTTTATTTTCTAAGAAAACTACTTTAGAAATGAAACGAATCTACTGAGATGTACATCTTGATAGATTACACAAAGCAGTAAAGTATCAACTTGCTGCACTCAAAGGTCTTCGTAGTAAAGCAACTCCTTCCGAAACCAGAACTAGCTTATTTCACATGGTATAGTTTTCGGCAATGAAGATCTTTGTTTTCTAAGCAAACTACTTAAGAAATGAAACGAATCTGCTAAATTGTAAATCTTGTTAGATTACACATACCAGGAGAGTTTCATCTTGCTGCACTCAATAGACTTCGTAGGAAAGCAACTCATTCCGAGAACAGAACTAGCTTATTTCACACTGTGCAATGTTCGGCAATGAAGATCTTTATTTTCCAAGCAAACTAATTTAGAAATGAAATGAATCTACTAAGTTTTACATCTTGTTAGATTACACAAACAAAAAAGTATCAACTTGCTGCACTGAACCATCTTCATAGGAAGCAACTCACTCTGAGAACAGAACAAGCTTATTGCACACTGTACAGTTTTCCACAATGAATATCCTTGTTGTTTAAGCAAACTACTTTATAGATGAAACGAATCTACTAACATGTAGATCTTGTTAGATTACACAAACAAGGAAAGTGTCAACGTGCTGCATGCAACCATCTTTGTAGTAAAGCAACTCATTCCGGGAAGAGAACTAGCTTAATTCACACAGTCCAGTTTCAGCAATGAAGATTTTGTTTTCTAATCAAACTACTTTAGAAAGGAAGCGAATCTACTAAGTTGTACATCGTGTTAGTTTACCCAAACCAGGAAAGTATCAACTTGCTGCACTCAACCGTCTTCGTGTGAGCAACTGATTCTGAGAATAGAACTAGCTTATTTACACACTACAGTTATCGGAAATGAAGATCTTTGTTTTCTAATCAAACTAATTTAGAAATGAATGTACCTACTAAGTTGTACATCATGTTAGATTACACAATCCAGGAAATTTTCAACTTACTGCACTCAACCATCTTCATAGGATAGCAGCTCATTCTGAGAACAGAACTAGCTTATTTCACACTGTACAGTGTTTGGGAGTTAAGATCTTTGTTTTCTAAGCAAACTGCTTTAGAAATGAAACGAACCTACTAAATTGTACATCTTGTTAGATTACACAATCCAGGAAAGTATCAACTTCCTGCACTCAACCATCTTCCTGCGAAAGCAACTCATTCCGAGAACAGAACTAGCTTATTTCACACAGTACAGTGTTCGGCAATGAAGACCTTTGTTTTCTAAGCAAACTCCTTTAGAAATTAAACGAATCTACTAAGATGTACATCTTGTCAGATCACACAAACCAGGAAAGTATCAACTTACTGCACTCAACCGTCTTCGTGGGAAAGCATGTCATTCGGAGAACAGAACTAGCTTATTTCACACTGTACAGTTTTCAGCAATGAATATCTTTGTTTTTTAAGCAAACTACTTTAGAGATGAAACAAATCTACTAAGTTGCATATCTTGTCAGATTACAAAAACCAGGAAAGTTTGAGTTTGCTGCACTCAACAATCTTCATGGGAAAGCAAGACATTCTGAGAACAGAACTAGCTTATTATATCACACGGTACAGTGTTCGGTAATGAAGACCTTCATTTTCTAAGAAAACTACTTTAGAAATTAAACGAATCTACTAAGATATACATCTTGTCAGATTACACAACCCAGGAAAGTTTGATCTTGCTGCACTCAACCGTCTTCGTAGTATAGAAACTCATTCCGAAAAAGGAACTAGCTTATTTCACACAGTACAGTTTTCGGCAATGAAGATCTTTGTTTTCTAAGCAAACTACTTTAGATATGAAACGAATCAGGACTTCCAGTCCAGATGGCGTCAGCCTAACCGCACCTCACCTTACAGGGAAGTAAAACCAAGGTACTTAAACTTTTAAAAGATTTCTTAAAAGGTTTCATGGCCCCTGCATCCAGCTAGTGGGAGGGGGTGGATGAAAAAATAGGGAATCCACTGACTCCCATGCTCTAGCATAGGGACCACCTTACTCTGGGTATACTTCTGGTCCGGGTGACTGCCGGCACTCTGCCATTAGCCCCTAGTACCCAGCACAACCTGACCCAGGACTGCTGCAGACCCTCCTGCTTGTGCAAGTGACCAGCGGAAGTCCGCAATAGTTGCTAGTGCCTGGCGTGGCCCTATCTGGGGAAATTAGCTCCTAGTGCCTGGCCCGACCTGACCTGGGACCGCTGTCGACCCTGCTGCTGGTCCGAGTGACCGGCGGTAGACCACATTAGCTGCTAGTGCCCGGCGTCACCTGAACCGGGACCACCGCAGACACTGCTGGTCCAAGTGACTGGCAGAAGTCCACCATTAGCTGCTAGCACCTGGCGTGGCTTGATCTGGGTCTTCGGGGTACCCTGCCCGTCCCATTGACCAGCGGAAGCTGCCATTAGCCGCTCAGACCCCTCCCTCACTGGCCACATCCCCATCACTGGCCATGTGCCCCCTAGCCTTCCTGAGCCCTATCAGCAATCACGTAACATCACTCCTATCTCACAGGGCAGAGCAGGGCCCCAAGGAGGTAGGCCAGTACTCCCGCACTACCCTGCCTCAGCTCAACTAGGGTGATTGTGGTCCCCCATCCCTCCCACCTACATAAAAAACAGGCCAGTGGCCAGGATTTCCCCCCCCAGCCTACCAGAACTCCAGGGACCACTGCACTGACAATTACCACTGCACCCCACCCCACCCCAGGACAGCAGGCTAACATTCCATACACAAGGTACCTGAATCATTGCGATGGGCAAACTACAGCAAAAAAGAAATAGCATGAAAAAACAGACACAAGTAAATCCACCTAGACTATCCAGTCCTGTAATGGATGTTTCAAATCAAAGCATAGAAGAGACAATAGATTCAGAACCCCAAAATGAAGTGACAAGCTATGCAACCCTGGCCAAGCAAATAGCACAACTCACAGAAACTCAACAAAGAGCCAACAATTGTATGAATGTTATACTTGCTAGATTGGACCTTATAGAAAAGAACCAGGAAGGGCTACAAAGACAGTTAAATGAACTGAAGGAGAATGAAAAAAGAGAGGTCCTCAATTACGAGCTGGCTAAGTTCAATGAAGACATAAAGAAATACAGGGATGAACTCCAAGAAGCATTAAGAAAATCAGAAAATGACACAAAAAGGGAACTAGACAGGGGGATGGAAACTATACATTAAAAAAACCCATAGAAAATATGAACCAAATTGAACAGGTCCAAAACTCTATAGAAGCCCTTAAGAACAGAGTAAGTCAGGTGGAAGATAGAAACTCAGAAGTGGAAGACAGAACAGAAGAAACAGTCCATGAGTCCAAAAATTTCAACAAGTTCAAAAACGTCTGTGAACAGAACATGAGGGAAATATGGGACAGCCTTAAGCGCCCAAACATCAGGATCATGTGTATACCAGAGGGGGAAGAGACACAGACCAAAGGAATGGAAAGCCTATTCAACACAATAATTGAAGAAAACTTTCCTGCTCTCTCAAAAGAAAACTCCATCCAATTACAAGAAGCAAGTAGAACTCCAAACAGACTGGACCAAAGAAGAAATTCTCCAAGACACATTATCTTTAAGACTCTAAATATTAAACACAAAGAGAAAATCCTAAAAGCAGTCAGGGAAAGCAACACATTACATATAAAGGGAACCCCATTCAGAATTACCCCAGACTTCCCAATGGAAACTGTAAAATCCAGAAGGGCCTGGAATTCAACACTGAAAACTCTAAGAACCCATGGTTTCCAGCCCCAACTACTCTACCCAGCAAAAGTATCTCTCATAATAGATGGCGAAAGAAAAACCTTCCATGATAAAACTCATCTTTACAAGTATATGAACACAAAGCCAAACCTACAGAAAGTACTTCAGGGAATTCTCCACACAGAAGAAACATATAACCAACTTCAAGAGCCCTCAAGAAATAGTCCACATTAACCAAACAAACAAAAACAACCCCACAAAGACCACAACCCACGACAATATGGCAGGTATTAAATCAAACCTCAAAATTATATCTCTGAATATTAATGGCCTTAATTCACCCATCAAAAGACAGAAGATAACAGGGTGGATCAGAAAAACGGAACCCTCAATCTGCTGTCTTCAAGAAACCCACCTCACCACTAAAGACAGACACCTCCTCAGGGTGAAAGGGTGGAAAATGATTTTCCAAGAAACACAAACAAGAAAAAAGCAGGTGTAGCTATACTTATATCTGATAAAATAGACTTCAAACCAAAGGTAACTAAAAAAGACAAAGAAGGCCACTTCTTACTTATCAAGGGAACAATCCAACAAGAGGATATCACAGTCATCAATATTTATGCACCAAACACAGGTGCACCACAATTCATAAAGCAAAATCTACTTGGCAACAAAACAGAACTAAACACCAATACCATCATAGTCGGGGACTTTAATACTCCATTATCAACAATGGATAGATAATCCACACAGAAAATTAATAGGGAAGTAAGAGAGCTCAATAACACCATAGAACAACTAGACCTAACAGACATATACAGAACATTCCACCCAAAATCTACAGACTACACATTCTTCTCAGCAGCCCATGGAACCTTCTCTAAAATAGATCATGTACTGGGCCATAAAGCCTGCCTCCATATTTTCAAGAAAATTGATGTAATTTCCTGTGGGATATTAGACCACAATGTGGTAATGCTAGAAATCAACAACAAAAACTACACCAGGAATTCCTCTTCCTCCTGGAAATTGAACAACACACTTTTAAACAATAAATGGGTTGTGGATGATATAAAGAATGAAATTGCAAAATTTCTAGAATTCAATGACAACGAGAACACATCATACCAAAACTTATGGAACACAATGAAAGCAGTCCTTACAGGAAAAATCATAGCACTAAATGCCTTCATAACAAAAACAGAGAGATCCCAAATCAATAACCTAATCATCCATCGAAAGGCATTGGAAAAGCTAGAAGAAGCCAACCCAAAAAGCTCCAGACAGAAAGAAATAATTAAGATCAGAGCAGAAATTAATGAATTGGAAACTAAGAGGACAATTAAGAAAATTGGAAACAAAGAGCTGGTTCTTTGAAAAAATTAACAAGATTGATACACCCCTGGCCAATTTGATCAAGCAGAAAAAAGAAACACTTCAAATCAACAAAATTCGAAATAAAAAGGAGAGATCACAACAGACATGAGTGAAATAGGAAGAGTCATTAGGACTTACTTCAAAAACCTCTACCTTATAAAAAAGTTGAATATGGAAGAAATGGATGAATTCCTAGACACATATCACCTACCAAACCTGAGCCCAGAGCAGATTAATTTCCTAAACTGACCCACAACACCCTTTGAGATTGAAGAGGTAATCAAACACCTCCCCAAAAAGAAGAGTCCAGGACCAGATGGTTTCTAAGCGGAATTCTACCAAACCTTCATGGAAGAACTGAAACCAATTCTTCTCAAACTGTTCCACACAATTGGAAAACAGGGAGAGATCCCCAACTCCTTTTATGAAGCTAGTATCACCCTAATTCCAAAACCAGGCATAGATGCCACAAGAAAGGATAATTATAGGCCCATTTCTCTGATGAACATAGACGCAAAGATCCTGAACAAAATTCTTGCAAACCGAATTCAACAGTACATCAAAAGCATTATCCACCTTGATCAAGTAGGCTTCATCCCTGGGATGCAGGGATGGTTCAACATATGGAAATCTATCAATGTAATAGACCACATAAACAAGCTAAAACACAAAAACCACATGATCATTTCGATAGATGCAGAGGCCTTTGACAAAATACAATATCATTTCATGATCAAAACACTGGAGAGAATAGGCATAGACGGCCCATATCTCAACATAATAAAGGCTATATATAAAGCACCTAAAGCCCAAGTAATTCTAAATGGGGAGGGGCTGAAGGAATTCCCATTGAGGTCAGGAACAAGACAGGGGTGTCCACTCTCACCTCTGCTCTTCAACATAGTGCTAGAAGTATTAGCTCAAGCAATAAGACAGGAGAAAGATATCAAAGGGATACAAATTGGAAAGGAAGAAGTTATGTTAGGCCTATTTGCAGATGACATGATTCTATACATAAGTGACCCGAGAACTTCCATCTCAAAACTGTTAAAGGTGATTAGCGCCTTCAGCAAAGTAGCAGGATATAAAATCAATGCACAGAAATCAATATCCTTTCTGTATGCAAAGGACAAAGAGACAGAAAAAGAAATAACTAACATCATCCCATTTTCAATTGCAACAAAGAAAATTAAACACCTTGGAATAATATTGACTAAGGAATTGAAAGATCTATACAATGACAACATGAAAACTCTCAAAAAAGAAATTGAGGAGGTCCTACAAAAATGGAAAGACCTCCCATTGGTAGAATTGGTAGAATTAACATTGTGAAAATGGCAATCTTACCAAAAGCACTCCATAGATTCAATGCAATGCCGATAAAATCCCCACTTCCTTCTTCAATGAGGTAGAAAAAACTATCTCAAAATTTATTTGGAAAGGCAGAAGGCCTCGGATATCCAAGCTCATCCTCAGCAAAAGAAATACCTCTGGAGGCATCACCATACCTGATCTAAAGCTATACTACAAAGCCATTGTAATAAAAACAACATGGTACTGGCATAAAAACAGGAATATAGACCAATGGAACAGAATTGAAGACCCAGATTTTGGGTCAAATAACTACAGCTACTTGATATTTGACAAAGGCCCGTCCAATGCAGAATGGAGAAATGACAGCATCTTCAACAAATGGTACTGGACAACCATACGTAGGAAAATGAAACTCGACCTGCACATCTCTCCATGCACAAAAACTAAATCCATATGGATCAAAGACCTTAACATAAAACCAGAAACACTGCATCTACTGGCAGAAAAAATAGGAGGAAATTTCCGTGACATAGGAGTGGGAAAAGATTTCCTGAATAAAAACCCCAGCAGCTCAGGAAATTAAACAATCACTCAACCATTGGGATCTCATGAATCTGAACAGCTTTTTCACAGACAAACATACTATAACCAAAGCCAGCAGGTTACCCACAGAATGGGAGAATATTTTCACCAGCTATACAACTGACAAAGCCCTAATTTCTAGAATCTACAAAGAACTCCAAAACCTAAACAATAAATCACCAAACAACCCACTCACAAAGTGGGGCAGAGAACTGCACAGGCAGTTCTCAGAGGAAGAAATACAAATATCAAATGCACATTTAAGAAAATGTTCAAAATCTCAAATCATCAGGGAAATGCAAATTAAAACAACCATGAGATTCCACCTTACCCCAGTAAGGATGGCTAACATAAAAAAAACAATGAAAACAATTGCTGGCGAGGTTGTGGAGAAATAGGAACAAGTTTTCACTGCTGGTGGGAATGTAAAATGGTTCAACCACTATGGACAGCTATATGGAGACTATTGAAAAGGATGACCATAGACCTACCAATGGATCCAGTTATTCCCTTGTTGGGCATTTACCCTAAAGGCTCCAAACCTCAGACAAGAGACATTTGCTCAACCATGTTTATAGCTGCTCAATTCATAATAGCACAAAGCTGGAATCAACCCAGGTGTCCATCACTAAATGAATGGATAACAAAGATGTGGTATATCTACACTATGGAATTCTATGTAGCAGTAAGGAAAGGTGAAATAAGGAAATTTGAAAACAAATGGTCAAACATGGAACAGATCATCCTCAGTGAGCTCACCCAAGAACAAAAAGATAATCGTCTCATGGTCTCGTTTATCTGTCACTCATAACCTGAATCTACGTGACATGCAGCCAAACCTAACAAACACTCTGAGGACCAGACAAGGGGGAGGGTGGGATGGGAGAAGGTAAGGGTGGGAGGGAAAGAGAGGGTGGGTGGAAGGACAAGGGGCGGGGATACAATTGGGACCCAAAAGGAAAAGATGCTATAAAAACCTTCACTCTGAACAACAGGCTAAAACATTGATCCTTCAGTAGGCCCACAGAGGGAACACCCAAATCACAGGACTCTTGAGAGAGCATCATGAAGGCTAACCCTAATCTTGTCCTGCTTCTCTCTCTCTCTTTCCCTCTCACTCTCTCTTCCTACCTCTCCTCTCTATCCTCACTTCCTCTATAATATTATCTCTTTTTCTTCCCTCACCTTTCTAGGTGCAGAATTGAAACTCCCAGTGCCAGCACGGGGTTAAACTCCACAATGAGCTCCTGAACCGAGACACCGACAAGGTTACCCCCCCAAAAAAAGACAGAATTCTGTCAGAGTTCTTGGTGACCCACCAAAGGTTAATGGTAAGACCCTGTCGCGACTGCCTCGACCAGCAAGGAAGACGCAACACTTGGACTCTTCTTTCAGCAGTTTATTCAGGAACCTTGAACAATCTTCTGACCCGGGGAAAAGCCCTCCCAACGCTTAAGAAGCCTTTGAACAGCCAACCCTGGTGTGCCACGTGGTGAATGCAGATAGGTCCACATATGCGGAAGCAAGCCTAGATCACGGCCCAAGCCAAATAAGGACTTGTTTATCTAGGAGAGCACTCGCCATCGGGAAGGCGGAAGGCGGAAGCCAGCGCCATCTTTAAGGCGCGGCACCTTGCAGCTCTCTACAGTTCCCCCTTTTTTTGTTTTAAAACAAGCCACAGGTAAGAGTAGAGGTCTGATCTCTGATGATGCGTATTTTTGCAACCCTGATGTCTTTTTCTCAGAGGCGGGATCTGGGGCATCAACCCGCATGCAATCAAACATGCTCTTCTCTGTAGTTTTAGGGCTAACCCAGAGTGCAGTGCTTAGCCTCACAACCTGAGCAGGAAGAAGATTAACTTTTAATTGTAGCCAGCCAGACTTAGGGGGACTGTGCAGCCTCTATGGCAGTAAAGGCTTGAATGATCATAGCTGCATCCCGTCATTGCATGACCCTGATTTTACACAGACACCACAAGCAAACCAAAGAGACCAGTAACAGAAGGCCTGCTAAAGCCCCCATGCCCGCCCACTCCTTCAGATGATTCATAGCGGAGATCAGCCAAGATGACAATCCGGATGCAAAAGAGAGGTCCATGCGGGTAGAATTAAACTACAGCCAGCCTCAATTCTTTTAAGGTATCTTCAAATTCAAGTGACCAATTCTGTAATAGAAAACTAGACAAAGATCTGGATCAGCCCTAGTATAATTTATATATTGAACAGATGTCACACACACACCCTGCATTTTCCATTCACAGCCTAACTGTGCCGACTGCCAAAGTGTATCTACTTGTTCTTGAACCAGGTCGATGAGCTGATTGAAAATCATCAACCCTCCTTTTATTTGAGAATTAAGGGATGTTTGTAAATCTAAGGCATGAGCCACATTAGCTGATAGGTTATTCAAAGCAGAGGCAGTCTGGACCGTGTTAGACAAGGCAACAGCAGACACTGTAGCCCCAACAGCTGCGAGGGAAATGGCAGCCACAATGGCAGCTGTAATGCCAAAGTCTCTCCGGGGCCTAAGCAATAGAGTTGCACACAAGGAAATTCTTCACTAATATTTTTAATCAAAACAAAGCATAAGCTACCTTTTAAATATATGCTCCTATTCCCTTCTATAGGGCTTATCTCTTCATCGAAGGGCAAATATGCAACACCTAAGCTCCTATTGCTAGCAAAAAAGCGAGGAAAAACTTGAGCATTATACATCACCGGCATTGATTTTGGGAACACTGACAGAATTCCCCATCTCTGCGCTGCCATCCCCAACTGTATCATCATAGGAAAGAGCAGGAGAATCATCACAATGACAGTCATGACGCTCTTCATTTTGGTTTTTTCTAATTAGGCATTCTGGCACCCACACCGGATCTTGTTGGTCCTGTGGGAAAACACAAACAGAACCTCGTGCCCATGTTAGCACGGGATCAGGCCCACGCCATTGGCCTGTCAGAATATCCTTCCATTTAACCATCCCCTTAACTGATCCATGGCCATCGTGATGCCTATCAGCCGCAGATCGGCCTTGAGCATCCAAATTTAAAAAATTAATAGTAAATAGGGCAAGGGAAAGTCTTTCCTTAGGGGTGCGGCCGTGGCCTATTCCCCCTTTTTGTTTTAATAAGCACTCTTTCAGAGTGCGATGAGCCCTTTCCACAATGCCTTGGCCTTGAGGGTTATATGGCAAGCCATGGAGGAGCTGTACTTCCATCTGTTGGCAAAAGGAGGCAAAGCTCCGAGCCGTATAGGCTGGTCCATTATCTGTTTTCAGTTGCTGGGGCTTTCCCCAAGTGGCCCAAGCTTCCAGGCAATGGGTTATAACATTGTGTGCCTTTTCTCCTATTAAAGGCGTGGCGTGTATGACGCCTGAGCAGGTATCCACAGACACATGTATATACTTTAAGCTTCCAAATTCAGATATATGTGTTACATCCATTTGCCAAACTTTTAGAGGGAGCAAACCCCTTGGATTTACTCCCATGCTGGGTGGATGTTGATAAACCACACATTGAGGACAGTCCAGAACCACTTGTCGAGCGTCTGCTCGAGAAAGATGAAATTTTTGTTGTAATGCTCTAGCATTTACATGAAAAGTCTTATGAAAATTCCTTGCCTTTTCCAAGGTGGAACTCAAAAATATGCATTCCATCCTAGTCCATTGATCCACTTTATCATTACCTTCACTCAAAGGGCCTGGAAGACCTGAATGAGCTCGAACATGCTGTATGAAAAAGCAACATCTTCTTTGCCAAATCAGATTTTGTAATTGTTGAAATAAAAGACAAACTGGACTGGTAGTTTTAATTGGTCCAGCTACCTCTATAATCTTAAGAGCATTTACAACATAAGCAGAATCAGACAGCAAATTAAACTCAAAAGGACAGGCTTTAAAAACTTCTACAACTATTTTCAACTCCACAATCTGAGGGGAGCCAGGCTGAAACGGATGCATAACGGGCTCATATCGATCTATCATATAGACCCCACAGCCTGTCTTAGAGCCATCTGTGAATATATTCACCGCATTTGGAAGGGGAACTGATGATGTCATTTTGGGAAAAATAACAGGATGCTCTTTGAAAAATCCTAACAAAGGATGCTTAGGGTAATGATTGTCTATATGGCCATCAAATCCACATTGTAAAATGGCCCAATCATCTACTGTGGCACAAAGAATTTTAACTTGATGGCTGGAATAGGGCACTATAACCATTTTTGGAGTAACTCCAAAATATTGCAAACATTGTTGGATTCCATTCAAAGCCAATGTAGCCACCGCAGTAGGATAATATTCAATAGATCTAGCAGGAGATATTTTAGGATAAATCCAAAGTAGCGGTCCCTCTTGCCATAGCAAGCCTGTGGGTTGATAATATGTAGGAAGAATGCACATAACAATATTTTGACCTTCTGTAAACCTCTGCAAAAAGGCGTTCTGTAAACTTTCTTCTACCTTCTGTAAAGCCTTTCTTGCTTCTACAGTTAGATGTCTAGGAGAATCTAGGGCAGAATCTCCATTCAAAACGTTATACAAAGGTTTTAATTCATAATTTGGTAATTTTAAATAACATCTAATCCAATTTATATCTCCTAACAGCTTTTGAAAGTCATTTAGGGTTTTCAGATTATCTTTTCTTAACTCTACCTTTTGTGGAATAATCTGTTTCTCACTAATCTTAGCTCCTAAATAATTTACAACTTTATCCTTCTGAATCTTTTCAGGAGCTATAAACAACCCCTTCCTTCCAAGTAGCTTAATTAAATATATATAGGCTTGTTCTAACATCAGTTCTTTCTTTGCAGCCAATAAGATGTCATCCATATAATGAATGCACCTTAAGGTGGGAAATTTTTCCCTCAATGGTTTTATTGCTTCCCCTACATAAAGCTGACACATGGTGGGGCTATTGGCCATGCCTTGGGGCAACACCACCCATTCAAACCTCTGATCTGGCTTTTCGTGATTACAAGATGGGACAGTAAAAGCAAATCTCTCACAGTCTTTGCTATATAAGGGAATGGAGAAAAAACAGTCTTTTATATCAATGACAATTATGTGCCAAGAAGCCGGCAATGATGATAGCAGCGGTAAGCCTCACTGCACCAGGCCCATAATTTGCATTTGACTATTGATTGCTCTCAAATCCTGCAGTAGGCGCCATTCTCCAGATTTTTTCTTAATTACAAAAATGGGTGTATTCCACGGTGACACTGACGGCTTGATGTGCCCTAGGGATAATTGCTCAGTCACAAGTTGTTTTGCAGCTTTTAACTTCTCAGAGGACAATGGCCACTGAGGAACCCACACCGGCTCCTCAGTCATCCAGGTGATAGGAATACCCTCCTCAGTGGCCCCTAGGAAAAACCCAGGCCTTGCCTAGCACTTCTTTGCTGAGTTGCAATGGGGTCCTTTCTTCCTTGCAAAAATTTTCCCAGGCCAAAATTAGGATGATAACCCATATCCCTTATTATCCTCTGAGAGGTAGGAGAATAGTCATTACTCAATCTAAAACCCATATCTTTCAAAAGGTCTCTGCCCCACAGGGAAACAGGAAGTTCCAACACATAGGGTTGCACAACTCCCAGTGTCCCTCCCCATCCTTCCATTGTAACTGCCTTGCACTAATGTCTGGCACCTTAGCATAACCCAGACCTTGCAAAGTCTGAGAAGATGTCTGTATAGGCCAGCCAGTAGGCCAATCTTTCTTGGCAATAATGCTTCTATCTGCACCTGTATCCAGCAAGCCTAAAATCCTTTTACCATCCACAACAAGTTCTAAAACTGGTCTCTGATCCAATTCCAAAGACAGGAATGTTAAGTCGGTCCCCGTGGATCCAAACCCTCCTTTTCCTCTCTCTCTGGACTGCGTGGGGAAATGATCATGCAAACTAGGCAAAAGTATCAATTGGGCTATCCTATCTCCGGGGAAAATGGCTGAGATCCCCTTAGGGGACTCCACCATGATTTTCACAACCCCAACATAATCTGGGTCAATAACTCCTGGGTGGATTCTGAGTCCTCTCAGCACTGATGATGACCTTCCTAAGAGCAACCCAACAGTGCCTGGCTCAAGGGGTCCTTTTAAATCTGATTCTATTAATTGGACCCCCATCTGAGGAGTTAATACGAGTCCAATCCTGCTGAACCTGTAGTGGCTCTCCGCGGTCTTTGGGATGACGGAGAGTCGGCCACCTCTCTTGGCTCTGCTCCCTGTCCTGATTCTCTATTGCCCCATATATTTGTGGTCCCTGAGGGCGGGGGCCCCGCTGGCCGTTTTTTGGACGAGCACCATCACAGCCTTGAGTTAAAGGCTGCCCATTAATGTCCTTCACTGAGCGGCACTCATTCGCCCAGTGTTTTCCCTTCTTACATTTAGGACAAAGGCCAGGTTGCCTGGGGCGTTGTCCTTCTTCTGCCTTAGCTATACTTCCTCTTTCAGGACAATGTCGCTTTATATGCCCTGTTTTACCACATTTAAAGCAAGCCCCTGAGTTTCCTCTTTTATTTTGAGTTAACTGAACCACGGCGGCTGCGAGGCCAGCATTGGTCAATGGCCCTCCCAACTCTCTGCAGACTTTCATCCATACCTCCAAACCTTTACTCTTATAGGGAGTAATAGCGGCCCTGCATTCTTTGGTGCATTGTTCATAAACAAGTTGTTTAATCAAAGGCATAGCTGTGTCAGGATCCCCAAACACTCTCTCTGCGGCTTCCACCATGCAAGCAACAAAGTCTGAGAATGGTTCCATAGAACCCTGTAGAATCTTAGTAAGGTTGCCGCTCACTTCCCCTTTGTTGGGCAGAGACTTCCATGCTTTAATGGATATCCTATTAATTTGTTCAAAAACTTGTACTGGGTATCCTGTCTGCTGATTAGCAAAACGTCCCTGTCCCAACAGCATATCTCTGTCCCAGGCCAGGTTTCCTGCAGCCTGATTAGCGGCAGCCTCTTCATTAGCGTACTCAATTAAGAATGCTTTCCAGTCTAAATATTGGCCTGGACTCAGGCAGGTGCGCGCTAACCCTGACCAGTCACTAGGTGTCATGCAATGTCTTTGCAATGCTTCCACCTGAGCCACGGTAAAGGAGGCTGTAATCCCATAAGTTCTCACGGATTCAGCTAAAGACTTAACTACTTTAAAGTCTAGTGGCTCCTCATATCTATTCCCTTGTTGATCCTGAAACACTGGGTAGGCTAACTGTAGCTCCGTCCCCACCGCTTTCCAGACTTCCGGACAAAAAGAACGCCCCGTGCCACTACCCCGTCCCTCTGGGTACAGAGGGGGGGCGGACAGCATAACTTTGCATTGAGACGTTCCTTCCAGACAAAAGAACGCCCCGAACCGCTACCCCATGCCTCTGGGTACAGAGGGGGGGCGGAAGGCATAACTTTGCATTGAGACGTTCCGCAGTAGTCTCCACTTCCGGGATCCCCCTCTCTCTCTTTTTCTCCCTTTTTCTTAATTTTAATCTTTCCATTTGTTCTATGAGAGCCTGCAGCTCCTCGTCAGAATCCGTAGACTCTGAATCTTCTAGCTCAAGTGTTGGATATAAATTGTTCTTTGTTTTTGCCTCTTTTTCACTGTTTGCCTGTTCCGACCTTTCTTCCCGTAACATCTCTAACGCCGCCTGTCCATTTTCCATTGTCTCACTGCATTGTTGGTCCTCGAGGCAGTTCCTCACTAACCTCCAGATCGATCTTACCCCGCCTTTAAGCGTGCCTTGGTCTGCTGCAAAATCAAGATCTTCGCCCAATTTTTCCCATGAAGGGATTGTAAGACTTCCAGAGCACGCAAACCAAGGGGCTATGGCATCACATTCCTCCAGGTACCTCTGCAGGGTACTCCCCTTTATCTTTAAGTTTTTTGAACGAAGCAGCTCATTCAGAGCCAAAAAATTGGGTGCGAGTGAGAAGCGCCCATGGCTAAATGCAAAAAATTCTTTTAAAACTTTTACTTTCGGTTCGCTACACTGCGAACCCTTCCTGCTCCCTCTTTTTCTACCAAGAGGAGCAAAATTCCCCGTTTTGTCGCGGATTCCCACCTTACCTGGGAACTTTCCTGCTCCCTCTTTTTCTACCGAGAAGAGCAAAATCCCCGCTTTTGTCGCGGATTCCCACCTTACCTGGGAACTTACCAGTGCACTGCCCTGGCTGCAGAAAGTTCTGAGTCCCTCTTGAGTGAGCTCCCCATACGGGCCACCATTTGTCGCGACTGCCTCGACCAGCAAGGAAGACGCAACACTTGGACTCTTCTTTCAGCAGTTTATTCAGGAACCTTGAACAATCTTCTGACCCGGGGAAAAGCCCGCCCAACGCTTAAGAAGCCTTTGAACAGCCAACCCTGGTGTGCCACGTGGTGAATGCAGATAGGTCCACATATGCGGAAGCAAGCCTAGATCACGGCCCAAGCCAAATAAGGACTTGTTTATCCAGGAGAGCACTCGCCATCGGGAAGGCGGAAGGCGGAAGCCAGCGCCATCTTTAAGGCGCAGCACCTCGCAGCTCTCTACAAGACCCTACTGTTGAAGATAGCATACGTGTGTGAGACCAAACACAGAGAGACCTGGCCAGAACCTGGAAGAAGGTCAGTCCCCAGACAGTTAGCTAGTCTACTACCAGAGGGTGCTACACGAGCAACTGGGGAAAAATGTCTGACATTGGTCCAAACAACTTGCAGTCTAAGATACCCAGCAGGAAACAACTTGATGTAATGCTCATACAAGTGCAGTAGTGGCAAACAGCCATGGTGGGTAACCAACCGCTCTTGATTTAGCTAACAGATCCACTCAGTGGAATGCAACTCATTGCTGGAACTGGGAAACAAGTCAACACCAGGTCCAAAAATAAGCTCAGTCTCCAAGAGCAAGATACCACCAAATGTGGGGTAGAAGAGAGCCAATGCATATAAAATTCTCTCCAAAACATAGATAGTCATCACTTCTACCTAGTACTAACTTTTCTCTCCGTTGGAGAATTTGCTTATCTTTTTTCAGGTGGACAACGAACCTGAAGGGACGATCAGCTAAACACACCTCACCAGGGCCCCAGCTGAAACCATACAACAACGCAGGGGAAGGGCAAGAGTTCAGCGTTCATGACGATCATGACACCAGAAAAAGGCTGAAGGAGATAAACACAGAGAACATCCAAGTCCAAGTAAGCCAGATATCCAGAGACACAGAGGCTCCCAAAACCTCATCACTGAAACAGAACTAAAATGACCCCAAAGTGGCTCAGGGAAACTCGCGGAAGAGGGGGCGGAAAGATTGTTGGAATCATGAGTTGGGGCATTATGCACAGAGACTGGGGCCTACACCACAGAACTCTTGACTAACCTCCCAATGCACGACCCACATTCTCCATTGATGAGGGTCTCTTTGAAAGTGGGAGGAATGGGAGGAGGACAATGGAACCAATACTATGAATGTAAAATCAGAATAATATTAATTTTAAAAAATGCACAAAAATGCTTTGACCTGGAAAATAGGAAACATACTCCTGAGTGCCAGAATCAACGTTCTGAATGCTCAAGAAATATAGGAATAATTAATATTCTTTTGAAAAAAAAAGAAATGAAACGAATCTACTAAGCTGTACATCTTGTTAGATTACACAATCCAGGAAACTATCAACTTCCTGCACTCAACATTCTTCGTGGGAAAGCAAAGATTTCCAAGAACAGAATTCCCTTATTTTACACAGTACAGTGTTCGGCAATGAAGACCTTTGTTTTCTAAGCAAACCACTTTAGAAATGAAATGAATCTACTAAGCTGTACGTCTTCTTAGATTACACAAACCAAGAAAGAAACAACTTGCTGCACTCAACAGTCTTCGTAGGAAAGCAACTCATTCCTAGAACAGAACTAGCTTATTTCACACAGTACAGTGTTAAGCAATGAAGACCTTTGTTTTCTAAGCAAACTACTTTAGAAATGAAACTAACCTACTAAGATGTACATCTTGTTACATTACACAAACCAGGAAAGTATCAACTTCCCAGCCTCAACCATCTTGGTGGGAAAGCAAGTCATTCCGAGAACAGAACTAGCTTATTTCACACTGTACAGTGTTCAGCAATGAAGATCTTTGTATTCTAAGCAAAATACTTTAGAAATGAAACGAATGTACTAAGTTGTACATCTTGTTAGATTACACAATTCAGGAAAGTACCAACTTCCCAGCCTCAACCGTCCTGGTGGGAAAGCAACTCATTCCGAGAACAGAACTAGCTTATTTCACGTGGAACAGTGTCGGCAAAGAAGAACTTTGTTTTCTAAGAAAACTACTTTAGAAATGAAACCATTCTACTAGGATGGACATCTTGATAGATTACACAAACCAGTAAAGTATCAACTTGCTGCACCCAATTGTCTTCGTAGTAAAGCAACTCATTCCGAGAACAGAACTAGCTTATTTCACACAGTATAGTTTTCGGCAATGAAGATCTTTGTTTTCTAAGCAAACTATTTTAGAAATGAAACGAATCTACTAAGTTGTAAATATTTTTACTTTGCACAATCCAGGAAAGTATCAACTTCCTGCACTCAACCGTCTTCGTGGCAAAGCAACTCATTCTAAGAACAGAACTACATTATTACACAAAGTACAGTGTTCGGCAATGAAGATCTTTGTTTTCTAAACAAACTACTTTAGAAATGAAACGAATCTACTAAGTTGTACATCTTGTTAGATTACACATACCGGGAAAGTACCAACTTGCTACACTCAACCGTCTTCGTAGTCAAGCAAATCATTCAGAGAACAACACTACCTTATTACACACAGTACAGTTGGTGGCAATGAAGATCTTTCTTTTTTTAAGCAAAGTACTATGGAAATGAAACTAATCTACTAAGTTGTACATCTTGTTAGATTACCCCAGCCAGGAAAGGTTCATCTTGTTGCAGTCAACCATCTTCATAGTAAAGCAACACATTCTGAGAACAGAACTAGCTTATATCACACAGTACAGTTTTCAGCAATAAAGATTTTGTTTTCTAGGCAAACTACCTTAGAAATGAAATGAATATACTTAGTTGTTGATCTTGTCAGATTACACAAACCAGGAAAGTATCAACTTCCCAGACTCAACCATCTTCATGCGAAAGCAACTCCTCCCAAGAACAGAACTAGCTTATTTCACACAGTACAGTGTTCAGCAATGAAGGCCTTTGTTTTCTAAGCAAACTACTTTAGAAATGAATCGAATCTACTACGATGTACATCTTGATAGATTACACAAATCAGTAAAGTGTCAACTTGCTGAACTCAACCGTCTTCGTAGGAAAGCATTTCATTCCGAGAACAGAACTAGCTTATTTCACACTGTACAGTGTCCGGCAATGAAGACCTTTGTTTTCTAAGCAAACTACTTTAGAAATGAAACGGATCTACTAAGTTGTACATCTTGTTACATTACACAATCTAGGAAAGTATCAACTTCATGCACTCAACCACCTTCGTTGGAAAGCAACTCATTCTGAGAACAGAACTAGCTTATTTCATACAGTACAGTGTCCGGCAATGAAGACCTTTGTTTTCTAAGCAAACTACTTTAGAAGTGTAAAGACTACTAAGTTGTACATCTTTTTAGAATACATAAACCAGGAAAGTATCAACTTCCCTCACTCAACATTCTTCAAGGGAAAGCAACTCATTCTGAGAACAGAACTAGCTTATTTCACACTGTACAGTGTTTGGCAATGAAGATATTTTTTTCTAAGAAAACTACTTTAGAGATGAAATGAATCTACTAAGTTGTACATCTTGTTAGATTACACAAACCAGGAAAGTATCAACTTGCTGCACTCAACTGTCTTCGTGGGAAAGCAACTCATTCTGAGAATGGAACTAGCTTATTTCCCACAGTACAGTGTTCGGCAATGAAGACCTTTGTTTTGTAAGGAAACTACTTTAGAAATGAAACGAATCTCCTACGTTGTACATCTTGATAGATTACACAAATCAGGAAAGTATCAACTTGCTGCACTCAACCATCTTCGTTTTAAAGCACCTCTTTCCAAGAACAGAATTAATCTATTACACCGTACAGTGTTTGGCAATGAAGACCTTTTTGTTCTAAGGAAACTACTTTATACATGAAACAAATCTACTAAGTTGTACATCTTGTTTGATTATTCAATCAAGGAAAGTTTCAATTTGCTGCACTCAGTGGTCTTCGTAAGATACCAACTCATTCTGAGAACAGACCTAGCTTATTTCACACAGTATACTTTTCGGCAATGAAGATCTTTCTTTTTAAGCAAAGTACTTTAGAAATGAAACAAAGCTACCAAGTTGTACACCTTGTTAGATTACAAAAAGCAGGAACGTTTGGTCTTGCTGCACTCAACCGTCCTCGTAAGAATGCAACTTATTCCAAGAACATAACCAACTTATTTAACACTGTACAGTTTTCGGAAATGAAGATCTTTGTTTTCTTAGCAAACTACTTTAGAAATGAAACGAATCTACTAAGCAGTACATATTGTTAGATTACAAAATCCAGGAAAGTATCAACTTCCTGCACTCAACCATCTTCGTGGGAAAGCAACTTATTCCGAGAAAAGAACTAGCTTATTTCACACAGTACAGTGCTCGGCAATGAAGACTTTTGTTTTATAAGCAACTACTTTAGAAATGAAACAAATCTACCACTTTCTACATCTTGTTAGATTACACAAACCAATAAAGTTTGATCTTGCTGCACTCAACCATCTTCGTAGGACAGCAGGTCATTCCGAGAACAGAGCTAGCTTATTTCACACTGTACAATGTTCGGCAATGAAGATCTTTGTTTTCTAAGGAAAGAACTTTAGAATTGAAGCGAATCTACTAAGTTGTACACTTTGTTCGATTACACAAATCAGGAAAGTATCAACTTGCTGCACTGAAACGTCTTCGTCGGAAAGCAACTCATTTGAGAACAGAAGAAGCTTATTTCACACAGTTCAGTGTTCAGCAATGAAGACCTTTGTTCTCTAAGAAAACTACTTTAGAAATGAAACGAATCTACTAAGTTTTACATCTTTTTAGATTACACAAACCAGGAAAGTATGAACTTCCTGCACTCAACCATCTTTATGGGAAAACAAGTCATTCCGAGAACAGAATTAGCTTATTTCACACAGTACAGTGTTTGGCAATGAAGACCTTTGTTTTCTAATCAAACTACTCTAGAAATGAAACAAATCTACTAAGTTGTACATCTTGTTAGATTACACAAACCAGGAAAGTATCACCGTGCTGCACTGAACCGTCTTCGTGGGAAAGCAACTCATTCCGAGAACAGAACTAGTTTATTTCACACAGTACAGTGTTTGGCAATGAAGACCTTTGTTTTCTAAGCAAACTACTTTATAAACAAAACGAATCTACTGAGTTGTTTATCTTGTTAGATTACACAAACCAGGAAAGTTGGTTCTTGCTGCAATCAACAATCTTCGTAGGAAAGCAACTCATTCCGAGAACAGATCTATCTAATTTCACACAGTACACTTTTTTTTGCAACGAGGATCTTTGTTTTCTAAGCAAACTACATTATGAATGAAACGAATCTAGTACGTTGTACATCTTGTTAGATTACACACACCAGGAAAGTTTGCACTTCCTCCACTCAACCATCTCGGTAGGAAAGCATCTCATTTCACGATCAGAACTAGCTTATTTCACGCAGTACAGTGTACAGCAATAAAGATCTTTGTTTTCGAATCAAACTACTTTAGAAATGAAACGAATCTACTAAGTTGTACATCTTGTTAGATTACACAAACCAGGGAAGTTTTATCTTATTGCACTCATCAATCTTTGTAGGAAAGCAACTCATTCCAAGAACCGAACTAGCTTATTACACAGTACAGTGTTTGGCAATCAAGACCTTTGTTTTCTAAGCAAACTGCTTTATAAATTAAACGAATCTACTAAGTTGTACATCTTGTTAGATTACACAATCCAGGAAACTATCAACCTTCTACATTCAAATATCTTCGAACTAAAGCAACTCATTCCGAGATGAGACCTAGCTTATTTAAAACTGTACAGTTTTCGCCCATGAAGATCTTTGTTTTCTTAGTAAACTACTTTACACATTAAATGAATCTACTCTGTTGTACATCTTGTTAGATTACAAAAACCAGGAAAGTATCAACTTGCTACACTCAACCGTCTTCGTGGGAAAGTAACTCATTCAGAGAACAGAACTAGCATATTTCACACAGTATAGTGTTCGACAATGAAGACCTTTGTTTTCTAAGCAATCTACTTTGTAAATGAAACGAATCTACTGAGTTGTGCATCTTCTTAGATTACACAAATCAGGAAAGTTTGAACTTGCTGCACTCAACAATGTTCGTACCAAAGCATGTCAATCCGAGAACAGAACTATCTTATTTACACTGTACAATGTTCGGCAATGAAGATCTTTGTTTTCTAAGCAAACCACTTTAGAAATGAAACGAATCTATGAAGCTGTATATCTTCTTAGAATACACAATCTAGGAAAGTATCAACATCCTGCACTCAACAATCTTCGTGAGAAAGTATCTCATTGTGAGAACCGAACAACCTTATTTCACAAAGTATAGTGTTTGGCAATGAAGACATTTGTTTTATAAGCAAATTACTTTAGAAATGAAACGAATCTACTAAGGTGTACATCTTGATAGATCACACAAATCAGTAAAGTATCAACTTGCTGCACTCAACAGTCTTCATAGGAAAGCACCCCATTCTGAGAATAGAACAAGCTTATTTCACCCAGTATAGTTTTCGGGAATGAAGATCTTTGTTTTCTAAACAAACTACTTTAGAAATGAAACGAATCTACTAAGTTGT
This sequence comes from Orientallactaga sibirica, assembly GCA_036365145.1. Lineage (NCBI taxonomy): Eukaryota > Metazoa > Chordata > Mammalia > Rodentia > Dipodidae > Orientallactaga > Orientallactaga sibirica. The sequence goes on along the minus strand of JAEOAD010002571.1, from coordinate 140,715 downwards.
ACATCTTGTCAGATTACACAAAACAGGAAAGTTTGATCTTGCTGGACTCCACCGTCTTCGTAGGAAAGCATCTCATTCAGAGAACAGAACTAGCTTATTTCACACTGTACATTGTTCAGCAATGAAGATCTTTGTTTTGTAAGCAAACTACTTTAGTAATGAAACGAATCTACTAAGTTGTAAATCTGGTTATATTACACAAACCAGGAAATTATCAACTTGGTGCACTGAACCGTCTTCGGTGGGATAGCAACTCATTCCGAGAACAGAACTAGCTTATTTCACAAAGTACAGTGTTTGGAAAGAAGATCTTTCTTTTCTCAGCAAACTGCTTTAGAAATGAAACGAATCTACTAAGTTGTACATCTTGTCAGCTTACACAAACCCGGAAAGTTTGATCTTGCTGCACTCCACCGTCTTCGTAGGAAAGCATCTCATTCAGAGAACAGAACTAGCTTATTTCACACTGTACTGTGTTCACCAATGAAACGAATCTACTAAGTTGTAAATCTTGTTAGATTACACAAACCAGGAAATTATCAACATGCTGCACTGAACCGTCTCATAATTTGTACATCTTTTTAGCTTACACAATTCAGGAAACTATCAACTTCCTGCAGTATACCTTCTTTGTGGGAAAGCAACTCATTTCAAGAACAGCACTAGCTTATTTCACACAGTACAGTCAGTGTTCGGCAATGAAGAACTTTGTTTTCTAAGAAAACTACTTTAGAAATGAAACGAATTTACTAAGCTGTACATCTTCTTAGATTACACAATCCACGAAAGTATCAACTTCCTGCACTCAACCATCTTCATGGGAAAGCAACTCATTCCGAGAACAGAACTAGCTTATTTCACACTGTACAATGTTCAGCAACGAGGATCTTTTATTTCTAAGCAAACTACTTTAGAAATGAAATGAATCTACTAAGTTGTACATCTTGTTAGATTACACACACCAGGAAAGTATCAACTTGCTGCACTGAACTGTCGTCGTGGGAAAGCAACTCATTCCGAAAACAGAACAGAACTAGCTTATGTCACAAAGTACAGTGTTTGGCAATGAAGATCTTTGTTTTCTCAGCAAACTACTTTAGAAATGAAACAAAACTGCTAAGTTATACATCTTGTTAGATTACACAATCTAGGAATGTATCAACTTCATGCACTCAACCTTCTTCTTGGGAAAGCAACTCATTCCAAAACAGAACTAGCTTATTTCACAGTGTACAGTGTTCGGAAATGAAGACCTTTGTTTTCTAAGTAAACTATTTTAGAAATGAAACAAATCTACTAAATTGTACATCTTGTTAGATTACACAAACCAGGACAGTATCAACTTTATGCACTCAACCGTTTTCGTAGTAAAGCAACTCATTCCGAGAACAGAAGTATCTTATTTCACACTGTACAGTGTTCGGAAATTAAGATCATTGTTTTCTAAGCAAACTACTTTAGAAATGAACCGTCTTCATGGGAAAGCAACTCATTCCAACAATAGGAGAAGCTTATTTCACAAAGTGCAGTATTCTGCAATGAAGATCTTTGTTTTCTCAACAAACAAATTTAGAAATGAAATGAATCTACTAAGTTGTACCTCTTGTTAGATTACACAAAGTAGGAAAGTTTGATCTTGCTGCACTCAACCGTCTTTGAAGGAAAGCATCTCATTCGGCGAACAGAACTAGCTTATTTCACACAGTACAGTTTTTGGCAATGAAGACCTTTGTTTTCTAAGCAAACTACTTTAGAAAGTTGTACATAATGTTAGATTACACAAACCAGGAAAGAATCAACTTGCTGCACTCAACCGTCTTTGTGGGAAAGCAACTCATTCCGACACCAGAACTAGCTTATTTCACACGGTACAGGGTTCCGCTATGAAGACCTTTGTTTTCTAAGCAAAATACTTTAGAAATGAAACGAATCTACTAAGTTGTACAACTTGTCAGATTACACAAACCATGAAAGTTTGATCTTGCTGCACACAACCGTCTTCGGAGGAAAGCATGTCATTCCGAGAACAGAACTAGCTTATTTCACAATGTACAGTTTTTGGCAATGAACAGCTTTGTTTTTTAAGCAAACTACTTTAGAGATGAAACTAATCTACTAAGTTGCACATCTTGTAGATTACAAAAACCAGGAAAGTTTGATTTTGCTGCACTCCACCTTCTTCGTATAAAGCAACTGATTTCGAGAACAGAACTAGCTTATTTCACACTGTACAGTTTTCAGAATTGAAGATCATTGTTTTCTAAACAAACTACTTTACAAATGAAACGAATCTACTAAGTTGTACATCTTGTTAGATTACATCATCCAGCAAAGTTTCAACTTGCTGCGCTAATCCATCTTCGTGGGAAAGCAACTCATTCCGAGATCGGAACTAGCTTATTTCACACTGTACAGTGTTCGGCAATGAACATCTTTGTTTTCTAAGCAAACTACTGTAGAAATGAAACTAATCTACTAATTTGTACATCTTGTTAGATTACACAAAGCAGGAAAGTTTGATCTTGCTCCACACAACCGTCTTCATAGGAAAGCTTGTCATTCCGAGAATAGAACTAGCTTATTTCACCCTGTACAATGTTCTGAAATGAAGATCTTTGTTTCTAAGCAAACGACTTTAGAAAGGTAACGAATCTACTAAGTTGTACATAGTGTTAAATTACACTAACCAGGAAAGTATCAATTTGCTGCACTGAACCATCTTCATAGGAAAGAAACTCATTCTGAGAACGGAACTACCTAATTTCACAAAGTACACTTTTTGGCTAAGAAGATCTTTGTTTTCTCAGCAAATTATTTTAGAAACGAAACAAATTTACTACGTTGTACATCTTTTTAGATTACACAATCCAGGAAATTATCAACCTGCTGCACTCAACCGTCTTCGTGGGAAAGCAACACATTCCCAGAAGAGAACTAGCATATTTCACAAGGTACAGTATTCGGCAATGAGGATCATTGTTTTCTAAGGAAACTACTTTAGAAACGAAACGAATTTACTAAGTTGTACATGTTTTTATATTACACAATCCAGGAAAATGTCAACTTCTTGCACTGAACCTTCTTCGTGGGAAAACAACTCATTCCAAGAACGGAACTAGGTTATTTCACACCGTACAGTGTTTGGCAATGAAGATCTTTGTTTTCTAAGCAAACTACTTTAGAAATGAAACGAATCTATTAAGCTGTACATCTTGTTAGATTACACAAACCAGGAAAGTATCAACCTGCTGCACTCAACCGTCTTCGTGGGAAAGCAACTCATTCTGAGAACAGAACTAGCTTAATTCACACAGTACGGTGTTCGGCAATGAAAACCTTTGTTTTCTAAGCAAACTGCTTTAGAAACGAAACGAATTTACTAAGTTGTCCATGTTTTTATATTACATAATCTAGGAAAGTATCAACTTCCTGCACTCAACATTCTTCGTGGGAAAGCAACTCATTCCAAGAATGGAACTAGCTTATTTCACACAGTACAGTGTTCGGCAATGAAGACCTATGTTTTCTAAGCAAACTACTTTGTAAATGAAATGAATCTACTAAGATGTACATCTTGATAGATTACACAAACCAGTAAAGTATCAACTTGCTGCACTCACCCATCGTCGTAGTAAAGGAACTCATTCCGAGAACACAACTAGCTTATTTCTCACAGTATTGTTTTCAGCAATGAAGATCTTACTTTTCTGAGCAAACTACATTAACAATGAAACGAATTGACTAAGTGGTACATCCTGTCAGACTACAGAAACCAGGAAATTTTGATCTTGCTGCGCTCAACCATCTACGAAGGAAAGCATCTCATTACGAGAACAGAACTAGCTTATTTCACACTGTACAGTGTTCGGCAAAAAGAACTTTGTTTTCTAAGCAAACTACTTTAGAAATGAAATGAATGTACTAAATTGTACATCTTGATAGATTACACAACCCAGTAGAGTATCAACTTACTGCACTCAAATGTCTTCATAGTAAAGCAACTCATCCCGAGAACACAACTAGCTTATTTCACACAGTACAGTTTTCGCCATGAAGATCTTTGTTTTCTTAGCAAACTACTTTGGAAATGAAACGAATCTACTAAGTTGTACATAGTGTGAGATTACACAAACCAGGAAAGTTTGATCTTGCAGCAATCAACCATCTTCGTAGGAAAGCATCTCATTCCGAGAACAAACTAGCTTATTTCACACTGTACAGTGTTCAGCAATGAAGATTTTTGTTTCCTAAGCAACCTACGTTACTAATGAAATGAATCGACTAAGTAGTTCATCTTCTTAGATTACACAAACCAGGAAAGTTTCAACTTGCTGCACTCAACCATCTCCATGGAAAAGCAACTCATTCGAAGAACAGAACTACCTTATTACACAAAGTACAGTGTTTGGCAATGAAGATCTTTGTTTTCTAAGCAAACTACATTAGAAATGAAATGAATCTACTAAGTTGTACATCTTCTTAGATTACACAAACCAGGAAAGTATCAACTTCCCACATTCAACCAATTTCATGGGAAAGCAAGTCATTCTGAAAACAGAACTAGCTTATTTCACAGTGTACAGTGTTGGGCAATGAAGATATTTGTTTTCTAAGCAAACTACTTTAGAAATGAATCGAATCTTCTATGTTGTACATCTTGTTAGATTACACAAATCTGGAAAGTATCAACTTGCTCCACTCAACCGTCTTCATGGGAAAGCAACTTTTCCGAGAACAGAAGTAGCTTATTTCACACAGTACAGTGTTGGGCAATGAAGATATTTGTTTTCTAAGCAAACTACTTTAGAAATGAATCGAATCTTCTATGTTGTACATCTTGTTAGATTACACAAATCTGGAAAGTATCAACTTGCTCCACTCAACCGTCTTCATGGGAAAGCAACTTTTCCGAGAACAGAAGTAGCTTATTTCACACAGTACAGTTTTCAGAAATGAAGACCTTTGTTTTCTAAGCAAACTGCTTTAGAAATGAAATGAATCTACTGAGTTGTACATTTTGTTACATTACACAATCCAGGACAGTATCAACTTGCTGCACTCAACCGTCTTCGTAGGAAAGCAACTCATTCTGAGAATGGAACTAGCTTATTTCACACAGTACAGTTATCAGCAATGAAGATCTTGTGTTTTAAGCAAATTACGTTAGAAATGAAACGAATCTACTAAATTGTACATCTGGTTAGATTACACAAAACAGGATAGTTTGATCTTGCTGCACTCAAGCATCTTTGGAGGAAAGCATGTCATTCTGAGAAGAGAACTACCTTATTTCACACTGTGCAATGTTTGGCATTGAAGATTTTTGTTGTTTAAGCAAACTACTTTAGAAATGAAAGGAACCTACTAGGTTGTATATCTTGTTACATTACAAAAATCAGGAAAGTATAAATTTGCTGTGCTCAACCGTCTTCGTGGGAAAGCAACTCATTCCGAGAACAGAACTGGCTTATTTCACAAAGTACAGTGTTCGGAAAAGATGATCTTTGTTTTTTCAGCAAACTACTTTAGAAAGGAAATGAATCTACTGAGTTGTACATCTTGTTGGATTACACAATCCAGGAAAGTATCAACTTCCTGCACTCAACCTTCTTTGTGGGAAAGCACCATATTCCCAGAACAGAACTAGCTTATTTCACACAGTACAGTGTTTGTCAATGAAGACCTTTGTTTTCTAAGCAAACTACTTTAGAAATGAAATGAATCTACTAAGTTGTACATCGTTTTAGATTACACAAACTAGGAAAGTATCAACTTGCTGCACTCAACCGTCACCATAGCAAAAGCAACGCATTCCGAGAACAGAACTACCTTATTTCCCACAGTACACTTTTCGGCAATGAAGATCTTTGTTTTTTAACCAAACTACTTGAGAAATGAAATGAATCTACTACGTTGTACATCTTCTTAGATTACACATACGAGGAAAGTATCACTTGCAGCACTCAACCATCTTCATAGAAAAGCAAGTCATTCCGAGAACAGAACGAGCTTATTTCACACAGTACAGTGTTAGACAATAAGATCTTTGTTTTTTAAGCAAACTACCTTAGAAATGAAACGAATCTACTAATTTGTACGTCTTGTTAGATTACACAAGCCAGGAAAGTTTGATCTTGCTGCACTCAACCATCTTCGTAGGAAAGCATATCATTCTGGGAACACAGGTAGCTTATTTCACACTGTACAATGTTTGGCAATGAAGATCTTTGTTTTCTAAGCAAACTACTTTAGAAAAGAAACGAATCTACTGAGTTGTACATCTTGTTAGATTACACAAACCAGGAAAGTATGAACTTGCTGCACTGTACCGTATTTGTGGGAAAGCAACTCATTCTGAGAACAGAAGAAGCTTATTTCACAAAGTGTAGTGTTCAGCAATGAAGATCTTTGTTTTCTCAACAAACTATTTTAGAAATGAGACGAATCTACTACATTGTACATCTTTTTAGATTACACAATCCAGGAAATTATCAACTTCCTTAACTCAACCTTTTTCTTGGGAAAGCAACTCATTCCAAGAACAGAACTAGCTTATTTCACACAGTACAGTGTTTGGTAATGAAAACCTTTGTTTTCTAAGCAAACTACTTTAGAAATAAAACTAATCTACTAAGTTGTAAATCTTGTTAGATTACACAAACCAGGAAAGTTTGATCTTGCTGCACTCAACCATCTTCGTAGGAAAGCATCTCAGTCCGTGAACAGAACCACCTTATTTCACACAGTACAGTGTTCGGCAATGAAGAACTTTGTTTTCAAGGAAACTGCTTAAAAATGAAACAAATCTACAAAGTTGAACATCTTGTTAGATTACCCAAACCAGTAAAGTATCAACTTGATGCACTCAACATTCTTCATACCACACCAACTCATTCCAAGAATAGAACTAGCTTATTTCACACAGTATAGTTTTCGGCAATGAAGTTCTTTGTTTTCTCAGCAAACTCCTTTACAAATGAAATGAATGTACTACGTTGGACATCTTGTTAGCTTACACAATCCAGGAAAGTATCAACTTCCTGCAGGCAACCTTCTTTGTGGGAAAGCAACTCATTCCAAGAACAGAAATAGCTTATTTCACACAGTACAGTGTTCAGCAATGAAGAACTTTGTTTTCCAAGGAAACTACTTAAAAATGAAACGAATCTACTAAGTTGTACATCTTGTTAATTTACACATAACTAGAAGGTATTAACTTGTTACACTCAACCGTCATCGCAGTAAAGCAACTCATGCCGAGAACAGAAGTAGCTTATTACACACAGTACAGTTTTTGGCAATGAAGATCTTTCTTTTTTTAAGCAAACTACTTTGGAAATAAAACGAATCTACTAAGTTGTATATCTTGTTAGATTACAAAAACCAGGAAAGTATCAACTTCCCGCAATCAACCATCTTCATGGGAAAGCAACTCATTCCAAGAACAGAACTTGCTTATTTCACACAGTACAGTTTTCGGCAATGAATACCTAAGCAAACTACTTTAGAAATGAAGCAAATATACTAAGATGTACATCTTGATTGATTACATAAATCAGTAAAGTATCAACTTGCTGCACTCAATCGTCTTCTTGGAAATCAACTCATTCCGAGAACAGAACTAGCTTATTACACACAGTACCGTTTTCGGCAATGAAGATCTTTCTTTTTTTTAAGCAAACTACTTTGGAAATGAAACGAATTTACTAAGTTGTACATCTTGTTAGATTACCCAATCCAGGAAAGTTTCAACTTGCTGCACTCAACTGTCTTCGTAGGAAAGCAACTCATTCCAAGAATAGAACCAGCTTATTTCACAGGGTACAGTGTGCAGTAATGAAGATCTTTGTTTTCTAAGTAAACTACATTAGAAATCAAAAGAATCTACTAAGTTGTACATCGTTTTAGTTTACACAAACCAAGAAAGTATCAACTTCCCGCACTCAACAATCTTCATAGAAAAGCAACTAATTCCAAGAACAGAACTACCGTATTTCACACAGTACATTTTCGGCAATGAAGATCTTTTTTTCTAAGCAAACTACGTTAGCAATGAAACGAATCGATTAAGTTGTACATCTTCTTTGATTATACAAACCAGGAAAGTATCATGCTGCTGCACTCAACCGTCTTTGTGGCAAAGCAACTCATTCCAAGAACAGAACTACCATATTACACAAAGTACAGTGTTTGGCAATGCAGATCTTTGATTTCTAAGCAAACTACTTTTGAAATGAAACAAATCTACTAAATTGTACATCTTTTTAGATTACACAATCCAGGAAAGCATCAACTTCGTCACTGAACCATCTTCATAGGAAAGCAACTCATTCCGAGAACAGAACTACGGTATTTCACACAGTACAGTTTTCGGCACTGAAGACCTTTGTTTTCTAATCAAACTCCTTTATAAATGAAATGAATCTACTAAGTTGTGCATCTTGTTAGATTACCAACACCAGGACAGTATGAACTTGCTGCACTCAACCGTCTTCGTAGGAAAGCAACTCATTTCGAGAACAAAACTAGCTTTTTTCACACAGTACAGTTATTGGAAATGAAGATCGTTGTTTTTTAAGCAAACTACTTTAGAAATGAAACGTATCAACTAAGTTGTACGTCTTGTTGGATTACACAAACCAGGAACGGTTGATCTTGCTGCACTCATCCGTCTTCGTAGGAAAGCATGTCATTCCGACAACAGAACTAGCTTATTTCACACTGTACAATGTTCGGCAATGAAAATCTTTGTTTTCTAAGCAAACTACTTTAAAAATGAAATGAATCTACTAAGTTGTAAATCTTGTTAGATTACACAAACCAGGAAAGTTTGATCTTGCTGCACTCAACCGTCTTCGTAGGAAAGCAACTTATTCCGAGAACAAAACTGGCTTATTTCACACAGTACAGTGTTTGGCAATGAAGACCTTTGTTTTCTAAGCAAACTACTTTATAAATGAAACGAATTTACTAAGCTGTGGATCTTGTTATATTACAAACACCCGGACAGTGTGAACTTGCTGCACTCAACAGTTTTCGTAGTAAAGCAACTCATTCCGAGAACAGAACTAGCTTATTTCACACAGTACATTATTCAACAAACTACTTTAGAAATGAAACGAATCTACTAATTTGTACATCTTGTTAGATTACACAAACCAGGAAACTTTGATCTTACTGCACTCAACCGTCTTTGTAGGAAAGCATCTCATTCCGACAACAGAACCAACTTATTTAACACTGTACAATGATCCGCAATGAAGATCTTTGTTTTATAAGGAAACTACTTTAGAAATGAAAGGAATCTATTGAGTTGTACATCTTGTTAGATTATACAAACCTAGAAAGTATCAACTTGCTGCACTGAACCGTCTGGTTGGAAAGCAAATGAATCGGAGAACAGAACTAGCTTATTTCACAATGTACAGTGTTCAGCAAAGAAGATCTTTGGTTTCTCAGCAAACTATTTTCTAAATGAAACGAATCTAATACGTTGTATATCTTTTTAGATTACACAATCCTGGAAATTATCAACTTCCTGCACTCAACTTTCCTCGTGGGAAAGCAACTCATTCCAAAAACAGAACTAGCTTATTTCACACAGTACAGTGTTTGGCAATGAAGACCTTTGATTTCTAAGCAAACTACTTTAGAAATGAAATGAATCTACTAAGTTGTACATCTTGTTAGATTGCAGAAACCAGGAAAGTTTGATCTTGCTGCACTCAAACGTCTTTGTCGGAAAGCATCTCATTCCGTGAACAGACTAGCTTATTTCACAGAGTACAGTGTTCGGCAATGAAGTTATTTTTTTTCTAAGCAAACTACTTTAGAAATGAAACGAATCTACTAATTTGTAAATCTTGTGAGATTACACAAACCAGGAAAGTTTAATATTGCTGCACTGAACCATCTTTGTAGGAACGTATGTCATTCTGAGAACAGAACTAGCTTATTTCACACAGTACAGTGTTTGGCAATGAAGATCTTTCTTTGTATAATAAAACTACTTAAGAAATTTAAACGAATTTACTAATTTGCAAAACTTGTTAGATTACACAAACCAGAAAAATTTGATCTTGCTGCACTCAACTGTCTTCGTGGGAAAGCAACTCATTCTGAGAACAGAACTATCTTATTTCACAAAGTACAGTGTTCTGCAATGAAGACGTTTGTTTTCTAAACAAACTACTCTAGAAATGAAACGAATCTACTAAGTTTTAAATCTTGTTGGATTACATAAACCAGGAATGTATAACTTACTTCACTGAACCGTCTCCCTTAGGAAAGCAAGATCTTTGTTTTCTCAGCCAACTACTTTAGAAATGAAACGAATCTACTAAGTTGTACATATTGTTAGATTACACAAACCAGGAAAGTATCAATCTGCTGCACTCAACCATCTCTGGAACAGAACTAGCTTATTTCACACAGTACAGTTTTTGGAAATGAAGATTTTTATTTTTTTAAGCAAACTACTTTAGAAATGAAAGGAATCTACTAAGTTGTACATCTTGTTATGTTACACAATCCAGTGAAGTATCAACTTAATGCATTCAACCATCTTCGTGGGAAAGCAACTCATTCTGAGAACCGAACCAGCTTATTTCACAGAGTACAGTTTTTGGAAAGGAAGATCTTAGTTTTCTAAGCAAACTACTTTAGAAATGAAATGAAACTACTAAGCTGTACAACTTCATAGATGACACATTCCAGGAAAGATTCAACTTGCTGCACTCAAACATCTTTGTAGGAAAACAACTCATTCCTAGAACAGAACTAGCTTATTTCACACACTAAAGATTTCGGCAATGAATATCTGTTTTTTAAGCAAACTACTTTAGAAATGAAACTAATCTACCAAGTTGTACAGCTGGTTAGATTACACAAACCAGGAACGTTTGATCTTGCTGCACTTAACCCTCTTCATGGAAACTAACTCATTCCGAGAACAGAACGACCTTATTTCACACAGTACAGTGTTTGGAAATGAAGATCTTTGTTTTCTAAGCAAACGACTTTAGAAATGAAACGAATCTACTTAGTTGTACATCTTGTTAGATTGCACAATCCAGGAAAGTATTAACTTCCTGCACTCAACCACCTTCCTTGGGAAAGCAACTCATTCCGAGCACAGAACTTACTTATTTCACACAGTACAGTTTTTGCCAATGAAGATCTTTGTTTTTAAACAAACTACTTTAGAAATGAAACTAATCTACTAAGTTGTATAACTTGTTAGATTACACACACCAGGAAAGTATCAAATTGCTGCACTCAACCGTCTTCGTGGGAAAGCAAATCATTCCAAGAACAGAACTAGCTTATTTCACACTGTACAGTTTTCGTCAAAGAAGATCTTTGTTTTCTAAGGAAACTAGTTTAGAAATTAAACGAAACTACTAAGTTGTTAGTTGTTAGATTACACAAACCAGGACAGTTTGATCTTGCTGCACTCAACCCTCTTAGTAGTAAAGCAACTCATTCCGAGAACAGAAGTAGGTTATTTCACACTGTACAGTGTTCAGAAATGAGGATCATTTTTTCTAAGCAAACTACTTTAGAAATTAAACGAAACTACTAAGTTGTACATCATGTTAGATTACACCAACCAGGAAAGTATCAACTTCCCACACTCAACCATCTTCGTGGGAAAGCATCTCATCCCGAGAACAGAACTAGCTTATTTCACACAGAACAGTTTTCAGAAATGAAGATCTTTGTTTTCTAAGCAAACAACTTTAGAAATGAAACGAATCTACTACGTTGTTCATATTGTTAGATTACACAATCCAGGAATGTATCAACTTTCTGCCCTCAACTTTCTTCGTAGGAAAGCAACTATATCCAAGAACAGAAGTAGCTTATTTCACACAGTACAGTTTTCGGCAATGAAGACCTTTGTTTTTTAAGCAAACTAATTTGGAAATGAAACGAATCTACCAAGTTGTACTTCTTGTTAGATTACACAGTGCAGGAGAGTTTAATCTTACTGCCCTCAACCATCTTCATAGGAAAGCAACTCATTCCTAGAACAGAACTAGCTTATTTCACACTGTACAGTGTTCAGAAATGTAGATCATTGTTTTCTAAGCAAACTACTTTAAAAATGAAACGAATCTACTAAGTTGTACCAAAAAAGTATCAACTTCCCACAATCAAGCATCTTCATGGGAAAGTAAGTCATTCTTAGAACAGAACTGTTATTTCACACATGTCCAGTGTTTGGCAATGAAGACCTTTGTTTTCTAAGCAAACGACTTTAGAAATTAAACGAATCTTTTAAGATGTACATCTTGTTAGATTACACAATCTACGAAAGATTCAACTTGCTGCACTCAACCGTCTTCATAGGATAGCAATTCATTCTGAGAAGAGAACTATCTTATTTCACACAGTACAGTTTTCAGCAATGAAGATCTTTATTTTTAAAGCAAACTACTTTAGAAATGCAACGAATCTACCAAGTTGTAAACCTTGTTAGATTACACAAAAAAAGAAAGTTTGATTTTGCTGCACTCAATCGTCTTCGTAGGAAAGCCCCTCATTCCAAAAACAGAACAAGCTTATTTCACACTGTACAGTGTTCAGCAATGAAGATCTTTGTTTTCTAAGCAAACTACTTTAGAAATGAAACAAATCTACCAAGTAGTACATCTTGTTAGATTACACAATCCAGGATAGTATCAACTTCCTGCACTCAACCATCTTCGTGGGAAAGCAAATCATTCCGAAAACGGAACTAACTTAGTTCACACAGTACAGTGTTTGGCAATGAAGAACTTTGTTCTCTAAGCAAATGAAACGAATCTACTAAGTTGTACATGTTGTTAGATTACACAAACCAGGAAAGTATCCACTTGCTGCACTCTACCATCCTTGTGGGAAAGCAACTCATTCCTAGAACAGAACTAGCTTATTTCACACAGTACAGTTTTTGGCAATGAAGATCTTTGTTTCCTAATCAAATTGCTTTAGAAATGAAATGATTCTACTAAGTTGTAAATCTTGTTAGATTACACAAACCAGGAAAATTTGATCTTGCTGCACTCAACAGTCTTTGTAGGAAAGCAACTCATTCTGAGAACAGAACTATCTTATTACACACTGTACAGTGTTCGGCAATGAAGATCTTTGTTTTCTAACAAAACTAGTTGATAAATAAAATGAATCCACTACGTTGTACATCTTGTTAGATTTCACAAACCAGGAAAGTATCAAATTGCCACATTGAATCATCTTCATGGGAAAGCAACTCACAACGAGAACAGAACTAGCTAATTTTACAAAGTATAGTGTTCAGCAATGAAGATCTTTGTTTTCTAAGCAAACTACTTTGGAAATGAAACGAATCTACTACGTTGTACATCTTGTTAGATTACACAAACCAGTAAAGTATAAACTTGCTGCACTCAACCGTCTTCTTGGAAAAGCAACTCATTCTGAGAACAGAACTACCTTATTTCACACAGTACAGTGTATGGAAATGAAGACCTTTGTTTTCTAAGCAAACTACTTTATAAATTAAACGAATATAATAAGATGTACATCTTGTTAGATTACACATAACAGGAACGTACAAACTTGCTACACTCAACCGTCTTCGTAGTAAAGCAACTCATTCCGAGAACAGAACTAGCTTATTACACAGAGTACAGTTTTCAGCAATGAAGATCTTTTGTAAAGCAAACTAGTTTAGAAATGAAAAGAAGCTGCTAAGATGTACATCTTCATAGATTACACAATCTAGGAAAGTATCAACTTCCTGTGCTCAACCGTCTTCGTGTGAAAGCAACTCATTCCGAGAACAGAACTAGCTTATTTCACACAGTATAGTGTTCGGCAATTAAGACCTTTGTTTTCTAAGCAAACTGCTTTAGAAATGAAACGAATCTACTAAGTCGTACATCTTGTTAGATTACACAAACCAGGAAAGTATCAACTTGCTGCACGGAACTACCTTAGAAATGAAACGAATCTATTAAGATGTTCATTGTGATATATTACAGAAACTAGGAAACTACCAACTTGCTGCACTCAACTGTCTTCATAGGAAAGCATCTCATTCTGAGAACAGAACCAGCTTATTTCACACTGTACAGTTTTTGGCAATGAAGATCTTTGTTTTCTAAGTAAACTACTTTAGAAATGAAATGAATCTACTAAGTTGTACCTCTTGTTAGATTACACAAACCAGGAAAGCATCAACTTTTTGCCCTCAACCGTCTTCGTGTGAAAGGAACTCATTCCGAGAATAGAAGTAGCTTATTTCACACAATACAGTGTTCGTGAATGAAGATCTTTGGTTTCTAAGCAAACTACTGAAGAAATGAAACGAATGTACTAAGTTGAACATCTTGTTAGATTACACAAACTAGGAAAGTGTGATCTTGCTGCACTCAACCGTCTTCATAGGAAAGCAACTCATTCGGAGAACAGAGCTAGCTTATTTCACAATGTACAGTGTTCGGCAATGAATAACGTTGTTTTCTATGCAAACTACTTTAGTAATGAAACGAATCCAATAAGTTGTATATCATTTTAGCTTACACAATCCTGGAAAGTATCAACTTCCTGCACTCAACCTTCTTTGTGGGAAAGCAACTCATTCCAGGAACAGAACTAGGTTATTACACACAGTACAGTTTTCTGCAATGAATATCTTTCTTTTTTAAGCAAACTACTTTGGAAATGAAATGAATCTACTAAGTTGTACATCTTGATAGATTACACAAACCAGGAATGTTTTATCTTGCTGCTCTCAACCTTCTTCATAGGAAAGCATGTCATTCCGAGAACAGAACTAGCTTATTTCACATTGTAAAGTGTTCGGTAATGAAGACCTTTTGTTCTAGGCAAACTACTCTATAAATGAAACGAATCTACTTAGTTGTGCATCTTGTTAGATTATACAAACCGGGAAAGTATCAACTTGCTGCACTCAATGGTCTTTGTGGGAAAGCAACTCATTCTGAGAACCGAAACAGCTTATTTAACACGGTACAGTCTTCCGCAATGAAGACCTTCGTTTTGTAAGGAAACTACTTTAGAAATGAAAAGAATCTATTAAGTTGTACATATTTTTAAATTACAGAATCCAGGAAGGTATCCACTTCCTGCACTCAACCTTCTTCATGGGAAAGGAACTCATTGCAAGAATGGAACTACCTTATATCACACAGTACAGTGTTTAGCACTGAAGACCTTTGTTTTCTAAGCAAACTACTTTAGAAATGAAACGAATCTACTAAGTTGTAAATCTTGTTAGATTACACAAACCAGGAAATTATCAACTTGCTGAACTCAACCGTCTTCGTGAGAAAGCAAGTCATTCTGAGAACAGAACTAGGTTATTTCACAGTACAATGTTTGGAAATGAAGACCTTTGTTTTCTAAGCAAACTACTTTATAAATGAAATGAATCGACTAAGTTGTACATCTTCTTAGATTACACAAAGCAGGATAGTATCAACTTGCTGCACTGAACCGTCCTGGTGGGAAGCAACTCATTCCGAGAACAGAACTGCCTTATTTCACAAAGTACAGTGTTCGGCAATGAAGATCTTTCTTTTCTCAGCAAACTACTTGACAAAAGAAACGAATTTACTAAGTTGTACATCTTTTTACATTACACAATCCAGGAAAGTATCAACTTCCTGCATTCAACATCCTTCGTGGGAAGGCAAATCACTCCAAGAACGGAACTAGCTTATTTCACACAGTACAGTGTTCGGCAATAAAGATCTTTGTTTTCTAATCAAACTACTTTAGAAATGAAACGAATCTACTAAGTTGTACATCTTGTTAGATTACACAAAACAGGAAAGTGTGATCTTTCTGCACTCAACAGTATTCTTAGGAAAGCAACTCATTCTGAGAACAAAACTAGCATATTTGACACTGTACAGTATTGGGCAATGAAGATCACTGTTTTCTAAGCAAACTACTTTAGAAATAAAATTTATCTACTAAGTTGTACATCTTGTTAGATTACACAAACCGAAAAGTATCAGCTTGCTGCACTGAACCGTCTTTGTGGGAAGCAACTGACTCCGAGAACACAACTAGCTTATTTCACAAAGTATAGTGTTTGGAAAAGAAGATCTTTGTTTTCTCAGAAAACTACTTTAGAAATGAAATGAATTTACTAAGTTATACATCTTGTTAGCTTACACAATCCAGCAAAGTATCAACTTCCGGCAGTCAACCTTCTTTGTCCGAAAGCAACTCATCCCAAAACAGAACTAGCTTATTTCACACAGTACAGTGTTCGGCAATGAAGAACTTTGTTTTCTAAGGTAACTACTTTAGAAAAGAAACGAATTTCCTAAGTTGTACATTTTATTAGATTACAAATACTTGGAAAGTAATAACTTGCTACACTCAACCGTCATCGCAATAAAGCAACTCTTTCCAAGAACAAAACTAGCTTATTTCACACAGTACAGTTTTCGGCAATGAATATTTTTCTTTTTTTTAAGTAACTACTTTGGAAAGGAAACGAATCTGCTAAGTTGTACATCTTGTTAGATTACACAAGCCAGGAAAGTTTTATCTTGCTGCAATCAACTGACTTCGTAGGAAAGCATCTCATTCCGCAAACAGAACTAGCTTATTTCACACAGTACAGTGTTCGGCAATGAAGATCTTTGTTTTCTAGGCAAACTCCTTAAGAATTGAAATGAATCTACTAAGTTGTACATCTTCTTAGATTACACAGACCAAGAAAGTATCAACTTGCTCACTGAACCGTCTTCCTGGGAAAGCAACTCATTCCGAGAACAGAACTAGCTTATATCACACAGTACAGGTTTCGGCAATGAAGATCTTTGTTTTCTGAGTAAACTACTTTAGAAATGAAACGAATCTACTAAGTTGTACATCTTCCTAGATTACACAAACCAAGAAAGTGTGATCTTACTGCATTCAACAGTCTTCGTAGGAAAGCAACTCATTCCGAGAACAGAACTAGCTTATTTCACACAGTACAGTGTTCCGCAATGAAGATCATTGTTTTCCAAGCAAACTACTTTAGAAATGAAATGTATCTAGTAAGTGGTACATCTGGTTAGATTACATAAATCAGGAAAATATCAACTTGCTGCGCTCAACTGTCTTAGTGGGAAAACAACTCATTCCAAGATCAGAATTAGCTTATTTCACAAAGTACAGTGTTTGGCAATGAAGATCTTTGTTTTCTAAGCAAATTACTTTAGAAATGAAACGAATCTACTAGAGTTGTACATCTTGTCAGATTACATGCTCCAGGAAAGTGTCAACTTACTGCAGTCAACCATCTTCCTGGAAAAGCAACTCATTCAGAGAATAGAACTAGCTTATTTCACACTGTACAATGTTTGGCAATAAAGACCTTTTTTTCTAAGAAAACTCCTTTATAAGTTAAACGAATGTACTAAGTTGTACATCTTCTTAGATTACACATACCTAGAAAGTACCAACTTGCTACACTCAACCGTTTTAGTAGTAAAGCAACTCATTCCGAGAACAGTACTAGCTTATTACACACAGAACAGTTTTCAGCAAAGAAGATCTTTCTTTTTTTTAAGCAAACTACTTTGGAAATGAAACGAATCTAAAAATTTGTATATCCTGTTAGATTACACAATCCAGGAAAGTTTGAACTTGCTGCACTCAACCGTCTTTTTAGGAGTGCAACTCATTCTGAGAGCCGAACCAGCTTATTTCACACAGTACAGTGTTTGGCAATGAAGACCTTTGTTTTCTAAGCAAACTACTTTAGAAATGAAATGAATCTACTATGTTGTTCATCTTGTTAGATTACAAAAACCAAGAAAGTATCAACTTGCTGTCCTGAACCATCTTCGTGGGAAAGCAACTCATTCTGAGAACAGAACTAGCTTATTTCACAAATTACAGTGTTCGGAAAAGAAGATCTTTGTTTTCTCAGCAAACTACTTTAGAAATGAAATGAATCTACTAAGTTGTACATCTTGTTAGCTTACACAATCCAGGAAAGTATCAACTTCCTGCAGTCAACCTTCTTTCTGGGAAAGCAACTCATTCCAAGAACAGAACTAGCTTATTTCACACAGTATAGTGTTCAGCAATGAAGAACTTTGTTTTGTAAGGAGACTACTATAGAAATGAAACGAATCTACTAAGTTGTACATCTTATTAGATTACACATACCTGGAAAGTACTAACTTGCTACACTCAACCGTCATCGCAGGAAAGCAAATCATTCCGAAAACAGAAGTAGTTTATTTCACACAGTATAGTTTTCAGCAATGAAGATCTTTGTTTTCTAAAAAACGACTTTAGAAATGAAACAAATCTACTAAGTTGTACATCTTGTCAGATTACACAAACCAGGAAAGTGTCAACTTGCTGCACTCAACCATCTTCGTGGGAAAACAACTAATTCGGAGAACAAAACTAGCATATTTGACACTGTACAGTATTGGGCAATGAAGATCACTGTTTTCTAAGCAAACTACTTTAGAAATAAAATTTATCTACTAAGTTGTACATCTTGTTAGATTGCACAAACAAGGAAAGTTTGATCTTGCTGCACTCAACAGTCTTCGTAGGAAAGCAACTCATTCCGAGAACAGAACTAGCTTATTTCACAAAGTGCAGTGTTCGGAAATGAAGATCTTTGTTTTCTTAGCAAACTACTTTAGACACGAAAAGAATCTACTAAGTTGTACGTCTTTTTAGATTACACAAACCAGGAAAGTATCAATTTCCCGCACTCAACCATCTTCATTGCAAAGCAACTCATTCCAAGAACAGAACTAGCTTATTTCACACCGTACAGTGTTCAGTAATGAAGATCTTTGTTTTCTAAGCAAAGTACTTTAGAAATGGAACGAATCTACTAAGATGTGCATCTTGATAGATTACACAAACCAGTAAAGGATCAACTGGCTGCACTCCACCCTCTTCGTAGTAAAGCAACTTATTCTGAGAACAGAACTACATTATTTCACAAAGTGCAGTGTTCAGAAATGAAGATCTTGCTTTCTAAGCAAACTACTTTAGTAATGAAATGAATCTACTAAGTTGTACATCTTGTTAGATTACACAAACCAGAAGAGTATCAACTTGCTGCACTGAACCGTCTTGGTGAGACACAACTCATTCTGAGAACAGAACTGGCTTATTTCACAAAGTACACTGTTCGGCAATGAAGATCTTTGTTTTCTCAGCAAACTATTTTAGTAAAGAAACGAATTTCCTAAGCTGTACATCTTTTTACATTACACATTCCAGAAAGTATCATCTTCCTGCACTCAACATTCTTCGTGGGATAGCAACTCACTCTAAGAATGGAACTAGCTTATTTCACACAGTACACTGTTCACCAATAAAGATCTTTGTTTTCTAATCAAACTACTTTAGAAATGAAACGAATCTACTAAGTTGTACATCTTGTTAGATTACACAAACCAGGAAAGTGTGATCTTTCTGCACTCAACAGTCTTCTTAGGAAAGCAACTCATTCCGAGAACAGAACTAGCTTATTTGACACTGTACAGTATTCGGCAATGACTGACTCCGAGAACACAACTTGCTTATTTCACAAAGTATAGTGTTCACAAAAGAAGGTCTTTGTTTTCTCAGGAAACGACTTTAGAAATGAAATGAATTTACTAAGTTGTACATCTTGTGAGCTTACACAATCCAGGAAAGTATCAACTTCCTGCAGTCAACCTTCTTTGTCGGAAAGCAACTCATTCCAAGTTGTACATCTTATTAGATTACAAATACTTGGAAAGTACTAACTTGCTACACTCAACCGTCATCGCACTAAAGCAACTCTTTCCGAGTACAGAACTACCTTATTACACACAGTACATTGGAAAGGAAACAAATCTACTAAGTTGTACATCTTGTTAGATTACACAAATCAGGAAAGTTTTATAATGCTGCAGTCAACCGAATTCGTCGGAAAGCATCTCATCCGCAAACAGAAGTAGCTTATTTCACACAGTACAGTGTTCGGCAATGAAGATTTTTGTTTTCTAAGCAAACTACTTTAGAATTGAATGAATCTGCTAAGTTGTACATCTTCTTAGATTACACAGACCAAGAAAGTATCAACTTGCTCATTGAACCGTCTGCGTGGGAAAGCAACTCCTTACGAGAACAGAACTAGCTTATTTCACAAAGTACAGTGTTTGGTAATGAAGAACTTTGTTTTCTCAGCAAACTACTTTAGAAAAGAATCGAATCTACTAAGTTGTACTTCTTTTTACATTACACAATCAAGGAAAGTATCAACTTCCTGCACTCAACCTTCTTCTTGGGAAAGCAACTCATTCCAAGAATGGATTTTGCTTATTTCAAACAGTACAGTATTTGGCAATGAATATCTTTGTTTTCTAAGCAAACTAATTTATAAATGAAAAGAATTGACTAAGTTGTATATCTTGTTAGATTACAGAAACCAGGAAAGAGTCAACTTGCTGCACTCAACTGTCTTCGTAGTAAAGCAACTCATTCTGAGAACAAAACTAGCTTATTTCACACTGTACAGTTTTTGGCAATGAAGATCTTTGTTTTCTAAATAAACTACTTTAGAAATGAGTTGATTCTACAAAGTTGTACATCGTGTTAGATTACAAAAGTCAGGAAAGTATCAACTTGCGGCACTCAACCGTCTTCGTGGGAAAGCAACTCATTCCAAGAACACAACTAGCTTATTTTGCAAAGTGAGTGTTCAGAAATGAAGACCATTGTTTTCTAAGCAAACTACTTTTTAGACACGAAAAGCATCTACTAAGTTGTACATCTTTTAGATTACACAAACCAGGAAAGTATCAACTTCCCACACTCAACCATCTTCTTTGCAAAGCAACTCATTCTGAGAACAGAACTAGCTTATTTCACACAGTACAGTGTTCGGGAATGACAATCTTTGTTTTCTAAGCAAACTACTATAGAAATGGAACGAATCTCCTAAGATGTACCTTCATTCTCGAGAACAGAACTAGATAATTTCACACAGTACAGTGTTCAGCAATGAAGAACTTTTTTTCTAAGCAAACTACTTTAGAATTGAAATGAATCTTCTAAGTTGTACATCTTCTAAGATCACGCAGACCAAGAAAGTATCAACTTGCTGCACTGAACCGTCTTCCTGGGAAAACAACTCATTCCGAGAACAGAACCAGTTTATATCACACAGTACAGTTTTCGGCAATGAAGATCTTTCTTTTCTAATCAAACTACTGTAGAAATAAAACGAATCTAATACGTTGTACCTCTTGTTAGATTACACAAACCAGGAAAGTGTGATCTTGCTGCACTCAACAGTCTTCATAGGAAAGCAACTCATTCCGAGAACAGAACTAGCTTATTTCACACTGTACTGTGTTCGGCAATGAAGATCTTTGTTTTCTAAGCCAACTACTTTAGAAATGAAATGAATTTACTAAGTCTTACATCTTGTTAGATTACACAATCCAAGAAAGTATCAACTTCCTGCACTCAACAATCTTCGTGGGAAAGCAACTCATTCCAAGAACAGAACTACCTTATTTCACATGGTACAGTGTTCAGCAATGATGCCCTTAGTTTTCTAAGCAAACTACTTTATAAATGAAATGAATCTTCTAGGTTGTACACCTTGTTAGATTACACAAACCAGGAAAGTTTGATCTTACTGCACTCAACCGTCTTCATAGGAAAGCATGTCATTCGGAGAAGAGAACTAGCCTATTTCACACTGCACAGTTTTTGGCAATGCATATCTTTGTTTTTTCAGCAAACTACTTTAGAGATGAAACGAATCTACTAAGTTGCACACCTTGTTAGATTACACAAACCAGGAAAGTTTGATCTTGCTGCACTCAACCGTCTTCATAGGAAAGCATGTCATTCGGAGATGAGAACTAGCTTCTTTCACACTGTACAGTTTTTGGCAATGAATATCTTTGTTTTTTAAGCAAACTACTTTAGAGATGAAACGAATTTACTAAGTTGCACATCTTGTTAGATTACAAAAACCAAGAAAGTTTGATTTGGCTGCACTCAACCATCTTCAGAGGAAAACAAGACATTCTGAGAACAAAACTAGCTTATTTCACACAGTACAGTGTTTGGTAATGAATACCTTTATTTTCTAAGCAAACTACTTTAGAAATTAAACGAGTCTACTAAGATGTACATTTTTTTAGATTACACAAACCAGGAAAGAATCAACATGCTGCATTCAACCATCCTCGTGGGAAAGCAACTCATTCCGAGAACAGAAGTAGCTTATTTCACACAGTACAGTGTTCGGCAATTAAGACCTTCATTTTCTAAGCAAACTACTTTAGAAATGAAATGAATCTACTATGTTGTTCATCTTGTTAGATTACAAAAACCAAGAAAGTATCAACTTGCTGTCCTGAACCATCTTCGTGGGAAAGCAACTCATTCTGAGAACAGAACTAGCTTATTTCACAAATTACAGTGTTCGGAAAAGAAGATCTTTGTTTTCTCAGCAAACTACTTTAGAAATGAAATGAATCTACTAAGTTGTACATCTTGTTAGCTTACACAATCCAGGAAAGTATCAACTTCCTGCAGTCAACCTTCTTTCTGGGAAAGCAACTCATTCCAAGAACAGAACTAGCTTATTTCACACAGTATAGTGTTCAGCAATGAAGAACTTTGTTTTGTAAGGAGACTACTATAGAAATGAAACGAATCTACTAAGTTGTACATCTTATTAGATTACACATACCTGGAAAGTACTAACTTGCTACACTCAACCGTCATCGCAGGAAAGCAAATCATTCCGAAAACAGAAGTAGTTTATTTCACACAGTATAGTTTTCAGCAATGAAGATCTTTGTTTTCTAAGCAAACGACTTTAGAAATGAAACAAATCTACTAAGTTGTACATCTTGTCAGATTACACAAACCAGGAAAGTGTCAACTTGCTGCACTCAACCATCTTCGTGGGAAAACAACTAATTCGGAGAACAAAACTAGCATATTTGACACTGTACAGTATTGGGCAATGAAGATCACTGTTTTCTAAGCAAACTACTTTAGAAATAAAATTTATCTACTAAGTTGTACATCTTGTTAGATTGCACAAACAAGGAAAGTTTGATCTTGCTGCACTCAACAGTCTTCGTAGGAAAGCAACTCATTCCGAGAACAGAACTAGCTTATTTCACAAAGTGCAGTGTTCGGAAATGAAGATCTTTGTTTTCTTAGCAAACTACTTTAGACACGAAAAAGAATCTACTAAGTTGTACGTCTTTTTAGATTACACAAACCAGGAAAGTATCAATTTCCCTGCACTCAACCATCTTCATTGCAAAGCAACTCATTCCAAGAACAGAACTAGCTTATTTCACACCGTACAGTGTTCAGTAATGAAGATCTTTGTTTTCTAAGCAAAGTACTTTAGAAATGGAACGAATCTACTAAGATGTGCATCTTGATAGATTACACAAACCAGTAAAGGATCAACTGGCTGCACTCCACCCTCTTCGTAGTAAAGCAACTTATTCTGAGAACAGAACTACATTATTTCACAAAGTGCAGTGTTCAGAAATGAAGATCTTGCTTTCTAAGCAAACTACTTTAGTAATGAAATGAATCTACTAAGTTGTACATCTTGTTAGATTACACAAACCAGAAGAGTATCAACTTGCTGCACTGAACCGTCTTGGTGAGACACAACTCATTCTGAGAACAGAACTGGCTTATTTCACAAAGTACACTGTTCGGCAATGAAGATCTTTGTTTTCTCAGCAAACTATTTTAGTAAAGAAACGAATTTCCTAAGCTGTACATCTTTTTACATTACACATTCCAGAAAGTATCATCTTCCTGCACTCAACATTCTTCGTGGGATAGCAACTCACTCTAAGAATGGAACTAGCTTATTTCACACAGTACACTGTTCACCAATAAAGATCTTTGTTTTCTAATCAAACTACTTTAGAAATGAAACGAATCTACTAAGTTGTACATCTTGTTAGATTACACAAACCAGGAAAGTGTGATCTTTCTGCACTCAACAGTCTTCTTAGGAAAGCAACTCATTCCGAGAACAGAACTAGCTTATTTGACACTGTACAGTATTCGGCAATGACTGACTCGAGAACACAACTTGCTTATTTCACAAAAAGTATAGTGTTCACAAAAGAAGGTCTTTGTTTTCTCAGGAAACGACTTTAGAAATGAAATGAATTTACTAAGTTGTACATCTTGTGAGCTTACACAATCCAGGAAAGTATCAACTTCCTGCAGTCAACCTTCTTTGTCGGAAAAGCAACTCATTCCAAGTTGTACATCTTATTAGATTACAAATACTTGAAAGTACTAACTTGCTACACTCAACCGTCATCGCACTAAAGCAACTCTTTCCGAGTACAGAACTACCTTATTACACACAGTACATTGGAAAGGAAACAAATCTACTAAGTTGTACATCTTGTTAGATTACACAAATCAGGAAAGTTTTATAATGCTGCAGTCAACCGAATTCGTCGGAAAGCATCTCATCCATAAACAGAAGTAGCTTATTTCACACAGTACAGTGTTCGCAATGAAGATTTTTGTTTTCTAAGCAAACTACTTTAGAATTGAATGAATCTGCTAAGTTGTACATCTTCTTAGATTACACAGACCAAGAAAGTATCAACTTGCTCATTGAACCGTCTGCGTGGGAAAGCAACTCCTTACGAGAACAGAACTAGCTTATTTCACAAAGTACAGTGTTTGGTAATGAAGAACTTTGTTTTCTCAGCAAACTACTTTAGAAAAGAATCGAATCTACTAAGTTGTACTTCTTTTTACATTACACAATCAAGGAAAGTATCAACTTCCTGCACTCAACCTTCTTCTTGGGAAAGCAACTCATTCCAAGAATGGATTTTGCTTATTTCAAACAGTACAGTATTTGGCAATGAATATCTTTGTTTTCTAAGCAAACTAATTTATAAATGAAAAGAATTGACTAAGTTGTATATCTTGTTAGATTACAGAAACCAGGAAAGAGTCAACTTGCTGCACTCAACTGTCTTCGTAGTAAAGCAACTCATTCTGAGAACAAAACTAGCTTATTTCACACTGTACAGTTTTTGGCAATGAAGATCTTTGTTTTCTAAATAAACTACTTTAGAAATGAGTTGATTCTACAAAGTTGTACATCGTGTTAGATTACAAAAGTCAGGAAAGTATCAACTTCCTGGCACTCAACCGTCTTCGTGGGAAAGCAACTCATTCCAAGAACACAACTAGCTTATTTTGCAAAGTGAGTGTTCAGAAATGAAGACCATTGTTTTCTAAGCAAACTACTTTAGACACGAAAAGCATCTACTAAGTTGTACATCTTTTTAGATTACACAAACCAGGAAAGTATCAACTTCCCACACTCAACCATCTTCTTTGCAAAGCAACTCATTCTGAGAACAGAACTAGCTTATTTCACACAGTACAGTGTTCGGGAATGACAATCTTTGTTTTCTAAGCAAACTACTATAGAAATGGAACGAATCTCCTAAGATGTACCTTCATTCTCGAGAACAGAACTAGATAATTTCACACAGTACAGTGTTCAGCAATGAAGAACTTTTTTTCTAAGCAAACTACTTTAGAATTGAAATGAATCTTCTAAGTTGTACATCTTCTAAGATCACGCAGACCAAGAAAGTATCAACTTGCTGCACTGAACCGTCTTCCTGGGAAAACAACTCATTCCGAGAACAGAACCAGTTTATATCACACAGTACAGTTTTCGGCAATGAAGATCTTTCTTTTCTAATCAAACTACTGTAGAAATAAAACGAATCTAATACGTTGTACCTCTTGTTAGATTACACAAACCAGGAAAGTGTGATCTTGCTGCACTCAACAGTCTTCATAGGAAAGCAACTCATTCCGAGAACAGAACTAGCTTATTTCACACTGTACTGTGTTCGGCAATGAAGATCTTTGTTTTCTAAGCCAACTACTTTAGAAATGAAATGAATTTACTAAGTCTTACATCTTGTTAGATTACACAATCCAAGAAAGTATCAACTTCCTGCACTCAACAATCTTCGTGGAAAGCAACTCATTCCAAGAACAGAACTACCTTATTTCACATGGTACAGTGTTCAGCAATGATGCCCTTAGTTTTCTAAGCAAACTACTTTATAAATGAAATGAATCTTCTAGGTTGTACACCTTGTTAGATTACACAAACCAGGAAAGTTTGATCTTACTGCACTCAACCGTCTTCATAGGAAAGCATGTCATTCGGAGAAGAGAACTAGCCTATTTCACACTGCACAGTTTTTGGCAATGCATATCTTTGTTTTTCAGCAAACTACTTTAGAGATGAAACGAATCTACTAAGTTGCACACCTTGTTAGATTACACAAACCAGGAAAGTTTGATCTTGCTGCACTCAACCGTCTTCATAGGAAAGCATGTCATTCGGAGATGAGAACTAGCTTCTTTCACACTGTACAGTTTTTGGCAATGAATATCTTTGTTTTTTAAGCAAACTACTTTAGAGATGAAACGAATTTACTAAGTTGCACATCTTGTTAGATTACAAAAACCAAGAAAGTTTGATTTGGCTGCACTCAACCATCTTCAGAGGAAAACAAGACATTCTGAGAACAAAACTAGCTTATTTCACACAGTACAGTGTTTGGTAATGAATACCTTTATTTTCTAAGCAAACTACTTTAGAAATTAAACGAGTCTACTAAGATGTACATTTTTTTAGATTACACAAACCAGGAAAGAATCAACATGCTGCATTCAACCATCCTCGTGGGAAAGCAACTCATTCCGAGAACAGAAGTAGCTTATTTCACACAGTACAGTGTTCGGCAATTAAGACCTTCATTTTCTAAGCAAACTACTTTAGAAATGAAACGAATCTACTAAACTGTACATTATGTTAGATTACACAAACCAGGAAAGTGTGATCTTGCTGCACTCAAATGTCTTCGTAGGAAACCATGTCATTCCGAGAACTGAACTAGCTAATTTCACACTGTATAATGTTCGGAAGTGAAGATCTTTGTTTTCTAAGCAAACTACTTTAGAAATTAAACGAATCTACTAAGATGTACATCTTGTTAGATTACACAAACCAGGAAAGTATCAACTTGCTGCACTCAAAAGTCTTTGTCTCAGCAACTGATTTCGAAAACAGAACTAGCTTATTTCACCCAATACAGTTTTGGAAAATGAAAATCTTTGTTTTCTCTAAAAAACTACTTTAGAAATGAAACGAATCTAGTAAGTGGTACATTTTGTTAGATTACACAATCCAGAAAAGTTTCAACTTGCTGCACTCAAACGTCTTCGTAGAATAGCAACTCATTCCAAAAACAGAACTGGCTTATTTCACACAGTACAGTTTTCAGCCATGAATATCTTTGTTTTTTTTAAGGAAACTACTTTAGAAATGAAACTAATCTACCAAGTTGTACACCTTGTTAGATTACACAAACCAGGAAAGTTTGATCTTGCTGTACTCAACTGTCTTCGTAGGAAAGCATCTCATTCCATGAACAGAACTAGCAAACTACGTTAGTAATGAAACTAACCTACCAAGGTGTACATCTTCTTAGATTAAACAAAGCAGGAAAGTTTTATCTTGCTGCACTCAACCGTCTTCATAGGAAAGCATGTCATTCCGAGAACAGAACTAGCTTATTTCACACTGTACAGTGTTCCGTAATGAAGAACTTTGTTTTCTAAGCAATCTTCTTTATAAATGAAAAGAATCTACTAAGTTGTACATCTTATTAGATTACACAAATCAGGAAAGTATCAACTTCCTGCACTCAACCATCGTCATGGGAAAGCAACTTATTCAGAGAACAGAACTAGCTTATTTCACACAGTACAGTGTTCAGCGATGAAGGCATTTGTTTTCTAAGCACGCTGCTTTAGATATTAAACGAATCTACTAAGATGTAAATCTTGATAGATTACACAAATCAGTAACGTATCAACTTGCTGCACTCAACAGTCTTCGTAGTAAAGCAACTCATTCAGAGAATAGAACAAGCTTATTTCACACAGTATAGTTTTCGGCAATGAAGATCTTTGTTTTCTCATCAAACTACTTTAGAAATGAAACGAATCTATTAAGTTGTACATCTTGTCAGATTACACAAACCAGGAAAGTTTGATCTTGCTGCCCTCAACCGTCTTCGGAGGAAAGCATCTCATTCTGAGTACAGAACTATCTTATTTCACACTGTACAGTGTCCAGCAATGAAGATCTTTGTTTTCTTTGCAAAATACTTCAGTAATGAAACGAATCTACTAAGTTGTACATCTTGTTAGATTACACAAAGAAAGAAAGTATCAACTTGCTGCCCTGAACTGTCTTCATGGGAAAGCAACTCATTCCAACAACAGAACTAGCTTATTTCACAAAGTAAAGTGTTCGGAAAAGAAGATCTTTGTTTTCTCAGCAAACTACTTTAGAAATGAAATGAACCTACTAAGTTGTACATCTTGTTAGCTTACACAATCCAGAAAAGTATCAACTTCCTGCAGTCAACCTTCTTTGTGGGAAAGCACCTCATTCCAAGAACAGAAACAGCTTATTTCACACAGTAGAGTGTTCGGGAATGAAGAAGTTTGTTTTCTAATGACACTACTTTAGAAATGAAACGAATCTACTAAGTTGTACATCTTGTTATATTACACATACCTGGAAAGTACTAACTGGCTACACTCACCCATCATCGCAATATAGCAACTCATTCCGAGAACAGAACTAGCTTATTACACAGAGTACAGTTTTCAGCAATGAAGTTCTTTCCTTTTTTAAGCTAACTACTTTGGAAATGAAATGAATCTACTAAGTTGTACATCTTGTTAGATTATACAAACCAGGAAAGTTTTATCTTACTGCACTCAACCGTCTTTGTAGGAAAGCATGTCATTCAGAGAGCAGAACTAGCTTATTTCACACTATGCAGAGTTCGGCAATGAAGATCTTTGTTTTTACGCAAACTACTTGAGTAATGAAATGAATCTACTAAGTTGTACATATTGTTAGATTACACAAACGAGGAAAGTATAAACTTGCTGCTCTCAACCGTCTTCGTGGCAAAGCAACTCATTCCAAGAACAGAACTTACTTGTTACACAAAGTACAGTGTTCGGTAATGAAGATTTTTGTTTTCTAAGCCAACTACTTTAGAAATGAAACTAATCTACTAAGTTGTACATCTTGTTAGATTATACATACCTGGAAAGTACCAACTTGATATACTCAACCATCTTCGTAGTAAAGAAAATCATTCCAAGTACAGAACAAGCTTATTACACCCAGTACAGTTTTTGGCAATGAAGATCTTTCTTTTTTTCAGCAAACTACTTTGGAAATGAAACGAATCTACTAAAGGGTACATCTTGTTAGATCACACAAACAAGGAAAGTTTGATTTTGCTGCACTCAACCGTCTTCATAGGAACGCAAATCATTCCATGAACAGAACAACCTTATTTCACACAGTACAGTGTTTGGCAATGAACATCTTTCTTTTCTAACAAACTGCTTTAGAAATGAAACGAATCTACTAAGTTGTACATCTTGTTAGATTACACAAACCAGGAAAGTTTGATCTTGCTGCACTCAACAGTCTTAGTAGTAAAGCAACTCCTTCCGAGAATAGACCTAGCTTATTTCACACAGTACAGTTTTCTGAAATGAAGGTCTTTTTTTCTTAAGCAAACTACTTTAGAAATGAAACGAATCTACGAAGTTGTACATCTTGTCAGATTACAGAAAACAGGAAAGTTTGATATTGCTACACTCAACCATCTTCGTATGAAAGCATCTCATTCCGGGAACAGAAGAAGCTTGTTTCACACTGTACAGTGTTCGGCAATGAAGATCTTTGTTTTCTAAGCAACCTACTTTAGTAATGAAACGAATCTACTAAGTTGTACATCTTGTTAGATTAAACAAACCAGGAAAGTTTCAAATTGCTTCACTGAACCATCTTCATGGGAAAGCAAATCATTCCGAGTACAGAACTAGCTTATTTCACAAAGTACAGTGTTTGGAAACGAAGATCTTTGTTTTCTCAGCAAACTATGTTAGAAATGAAATGAATCTACTAAGTTTTACCTCTTGTTAGCTTACACAATCCAGGAAAATATCAACTTCCTGCAGTCAACCTTCTTTGTGGGAAAGCAACTCATTCGAATAACAGAACTAGCTTATTTACACAGTACAGTGGTCTCAAATGAAGAACTTTTTTTTCTAAGCAAACTACTTTAGAAATGAAATGTATCTACTAAGTTGTACATCTTCTTAGATTACACATACCTGGAAAGTACCAACTTGCTACACTCAACCTTCTTTGTAGTAAAGCAACTCATTCCGAGATCAGAACTAGCTAATTACACAGTACAGTGGTTGGCAATGAAGACATTTGTTTTCTAAGAAAACAACTTTATAAGTGAAACGAATCTACAAAGTTGTACATCTTGTTAGATTACACAAACCAGGAAAGTATCATCTTGCTGCATTCACCGTTTTCATGGGAAATCAACTCATTCCGAGAACAGAACTAGCTTATTTCACAAAGTACAGTGTACGGCAAAGAAGATCTTTGTTTTCTAAGAAAACTATTTTAGAAATGCAATGAATCTACTAAGTTGTACATCTTGTTAGATTACACAAACCAGAAAAGTATCAACTTGCTGCACTGAACCTTCTTGGTGGGAAAGCAACTCACTCTGAGAACCAAACTAGCTTATTTCACAAAGTACAGTGTTCGGTAATGAAGATCTTTGTTTTCTCAGCAAACTACTTTAGAAACGAAACGAGTTTGCTAAGTTGCAAATATTTTTCCATTACACAAACCGGGAAAGTATCAACTTCCTGTACTGAACCTTCTTCATTGGAAAGCAAGTCATTCCAAGAACGGAACTAGCTTATTTCACACAGTACAGTTTTTGGCAATGAAGATCTTTGTTTTCTAAGCAAACTACTTAGAAATGAAACGAATCTACAAAGTTGTACATCTTGTTAGATTACACAAACAAGGAAAGTATCAACTTGCTGCACTCAACCATCTTCGTGGGAAAGTAACTCATTCTGAGAACAGAACTACCTTATTACACAGTACAGTTTTTGGCAATGAAGACCTTTGTTTTCTAAGTAAACTACTTGATAAATGAAACAAATCTATTAAGTTGTACATCTTGTTACATCACATAAACCAGGAAAGTATCAACTTGCTGTACTCAACCGTCTTCACAGTAAAGCATCTCATTCCGAGAACAGAACTAGCTTATTTCACACTGTACAGTGTTCGGTAATGAAGATCTTTGTTTTCTAAGCAAACTACTTTAGTAATCAAACTAATCTATTAAGTTGTACATCTTGTTAGATTAAACAAACCAGGAAAGTATCAACTTGCTTCACTGAACTGTCTTCGTGGGAAAGCAGCTCATTCTGATTACAGAACTAGCTCATTTCACAATGTACAGTGTTAGGAAAAGAAGATCTTTGTTTTCTCAGCAAACTACTTTAGAAATGAAACGAATCTACTAAGTTGTACACCTTGTTAGATTACACATACCTGAAAAGTACCAACTCGGTACACTCAACCGTCTTCGTAGTAAACTAAGTTATGTCGAGAACAGAACTAGCTTATGTCTCACAGTACAGTTTTCAGCAATGAAGATCTTTGTATACTAAGCAAACTACTTTAGAATTAAACGAATCTACTAAGTTATACATCTTGTTAGATTACACAATGCAGGAAAGTATGAACTTCCTGCACTCAACCTTCTTCGTGGGAAAGCAACTATTTATAAGAACAGAACTAGCTTATTTCACACAGTACCATGTTCGTCAATGAAGACCTTTGTTTTCTAAGCAAACCACTTTAGAAATGAAACGAATCTACTAAGTTGTACATCTTCTTAGATTACACATAACAGGAATGTATCAACTTGCTGCACTCAACCGTCTTCAAAGTAAAGCAAGTCATTCCGAGAACAGAACTAAATTATTTCACCCAGTACAGCTTTTGGCAATGAAGATCATTGTTTTTTAAGCAAACTACTTTAGAAATGAAACGAATCTACTAAGTTGTATATCCTGTTAGATTACACAAGTCAGGAAAGTTTGATCTTGCTGCACTCAACCGTCTTCGTAGGAAAGCAACTCATATCCTAGAACAGAACTAGCTTATTTCACACTGTACAGTATTCAGAAATGAAGATCTTTGTTTTCTAAGCAAACTACTTTAGAAATGAAAAGAATGTACTAAGTTGTACATCTAGGTAGATTTCAAAACCCAGGAACGTATCAACTTGCCACACGCAACCATCTTCATGGGAAAGCAACTCATTCCGAGAACAGAACTAGCTTGTCACAGTACAGTGTTGGGCAATGAAGGCCTTTGTTTCCTAAGGAAACTACTTTAGAAATGAAACGAATCTACTAAGATGTGCATCTTGGTAGATTACACAAACCAATAAAGTATCAACTTTCTGCACTCAACTGTCTTCATAGTAAAGCAACTCATTCCAAGAAAAGAACTAGCTTATTTCAAACAGTATAATTTTCAGCAATGAAGATCTTTGTTTTCTAAGCAAACTACTTAAGAAATGAAACGAATCTACTAAGTTGTACATCTTGTTGGATAACCCAATCCAGGAAAGTTTCAACTTGCTGCACTCAACTGTCTTCATAGGAAAGCAACTCTTTTCGACAAGAGAACTACATTATTTCACACAGTACAGTGTTCCGACATGAAGATCTTTGTTTTCTAAGCAAACTGCTTTATAAATGAAACAAATATACTAAGTTGTACATCGTGTTAGATTACACAAACCAGGAAAAAATCAACTTGCTTCACTCAACTGTCTTCTGGGGAAAGCAACTCATTCCGAGAATGGAACTAGCTTATTTCACACAGTACAGTGTTAGGCAATGAAGAACTTTGTTTTCTAAATGAACTACTTTAGAAAAGGAATGAATCTACTACGCTGTACATATGTGTAAATTACACAATCCAGGAAAGTAACAACTTGCTGCACTCAACCGTCTTCGTGGGAAAGCAACTAATTCCCAGAAGAGAAGTATAATATTTCACAAACTAAAGTATGCGGCAATGAAGGCCTTGTTTTATAAGAAAACTACTTTAGAAATGAAACGAATGTACGAAGCTGTATATCTTGTTAGATTACAAAATCCAGGAAAGTATCAACTTCCTGCACTCAACCATCTTTTTGTTAAATTAACTCATTCCGAAAACAGAACTAGATTATTTCACACAGTACAGTGTTTGGCAGTGAAGACCTTTGTTTTCTAAGCAAAGTACTTTAGAAATGAAACGAATCTACTAAGTTGTACAGCTTCTTAGATTACACAATCTACTAAAGTATCAACTTGCTGCACTCAACCGTCTTCGTGGGAAAGCAACTCATTCCGAGAAATGAAACAGCTTATTTCACAGAGTACAGTTTTCAGAAATGAAGATCTTAGTTTTCTTTCCAAACTACTTTAGAAATGATATGAATCTACTAGCTGTACACCTTGTTAGATTACACAATCCAGTAATGTTTCAACTTGCTGCACTCAACCGTCTTCGTAGGAAAGCAACTCATTCCGAGAACAGAACTAGTTTATTTCACATTGTACAGTGTTCGGAAATGAAGATTTTTGTTTTCTAAGCAAACTACTTTAGAAATGAAATGAATCTACTAAGTTGTATTTCTTTTGAGATTACACAAACCAGAAAAGTATCAACTTGCTGCACTGCACCGTGTTCGTGGGAAAGCAACTCATTCTGAGAACAGAAATAGCTTATTTCACAAAGTACAGTGTTTGGAAATGAAGATGTCTGTTTTCTCAGCAAACTTCTTTAGAAATGAAACGAGTCAACTAAGTTGTACATATATTTACCTTGCACAATCCATGAAAGTATCAACTTCCTGCACTCAACCTGCTTTGTGGGAAAGCAACTCAATAAAAGTACGGAACTAGCTTATTTCACACAGTCCAGTGTTCGGCAATGAAGACCTTTGTCTTCTCAGCATACTACTTTGGAAATGAATCGAATCTACTATGTTGTACATCTTTTTAGGTTACACAAACCAGGAAAGTATCAACTTGCTGCACTGAACCATCTTCGTGGGAAAGCACCTCATTCCAAAAACAGAACTATCTCATTTCACACAGCACTGTTTTCGACAATGAGGATCTTTGTTTTCTACGCAAACTACATTACAAATGAAACGAATCTACTAAGTTGTACATCTTGTTAGATTACACACACCAGGAAATTTTGCACTTGCTCCACTCAACCGTCTGGGTAGGAAAGCATCTCATTTCACGAACAGAACTAGCTTATTTCACACAGTACAGTCTATGGCAATGAAGATCTTTGTTTTCTAAGCAAAATACTTTATAAATGAAACGAATCTACTAAGTTGTACATCTTGTTTAGATTACACAAACCAGAAAAGTTTGATCTTGCTGCAGTAACCGTCTTCGTAGGAATGCATCTCATTCCAAGAACAGAACTAGCTTATTTTACACAGTACAGTTTTCGGCAATGAAGACATTTGTTTTCTAAGCAAACTACGTTAGAAATGAAACTAATCTACTAAGATGTACATCTTGGTAGATTACACAAACCAGTAAAGTATCAACTTGCTGCACTCAACCGTCTTCATGGGAAAACAACTCATTCTGAGGACAGAACAAGTTTATTACACACAGTACAGTTTTCGGCAATGAAGAACTTTGTTTTCATTTTTTAAATTAAATATATATTTTTATTTACATTATTCTGATTTTACATTCGTAGTATTGGTTCCATTGTCCTCCTCACCGTCCTCCCACTTTCAAAGAGACCCTCATCAATGGGGACTGTGTGTCATGCATTGTGATTTTACTCAAGAGTTCTGGTGTATAGGCCCCATTCTCTGTGCATAATAACCCAACTTGTGACTCTGATAATCTTTCCGC
The DNA here is from genome assembly GCA_036365145.1 of Orientallactaga sibirica. Lineage (NCBI taxonomy): Eukaryota > Metazoa > Chordata > Mammalia > Rodentia > Dipodidae > Orientallactaga > Orientallactaga sibirica. The sequence goes on along the minus strand of JAEOAD010002571.1, from coordinate 105,753 downwards.
CCCCTCTTCTGCCAGTTTCCCTGAGCCTACTTGGGGTCATTTTAGTTCTGCTTCCTTGAGGAGATTTTGGGAGCCTCTGTGTCTCTGGATATCTGCCTTAGTTGGAGTTGGATGTTCTCTGTGTTTATCTCCTTCAGCCTTTTTCTGGTGTTGTGATCACCTTGAATGCTGGATTCTTTCCCTTCCCCTGTGTTGTTCTATGGTTTCAGCTGGTGAGGTGTGGTTAGATGATCCTCCCTTCAGGTTCGTTGTCCACCTGAAAAATGATAAGCAAATTCTCCAACGGAGAGAGAAGTTAGTACTAGATAGAAGGGATAACCATATATGTTTTGGAGGGAATTTTATGTGCTTTGGCTCTCTTCTAGCCCACATTTAGTGGCATCTAGATCTTGGAGACTGAGCTCATTTTTTGTACATGGATTTGACTTATTTCCCAGTTCCAGAAATGAATTCCATTCCACTGAGTGGATTTATTAGTCAAATCAAGAGCAGTTGGTTACCCACCATGGCTATTTGCCACTACTGCACTTGTATGAGCATTACATCAGCTTGTTTCCTGCTGGGTATCTTAGACTGCACGTTTTTTGGACCAATGTCAGACATTTTCCCCCAGTTGCTCGTGTAGCAACCTCTGGTACTAGTCTAGCTAACTGTCTGGGGACTGACCTTCTTCCAGATTCTGGCCAGGTCTCTCTGTGTTTGATCTCACACAAGTATGCTGTCTTTGACAGTAGGGTCTTACCATCAACCTTTGGTGGGTCACCAAGTACTCTGACCGAAGTCTGTCTTTTTTGGGAAACCTTGTAGGTATTTCAGATCAACAGCTCATTGTGGAAGTTAACCCCCTGCTGGCACTGGTAGTTATAGGTCTGCACCTAGGAAGGTGAGGGAGGAAAAAGATAGATAATGTAAAAGAGAAAGTGAGTATCGAGAGGAGAGAGAGAGGGAGAGAGAGAAGAGAAAGAGAAGCAGGACAAGATTAAAGTTGGCCTTCATCATGTTCTCTCCAGGTTCCTGTGGTTTGAGTATTCCCTCTGTTCTCCTGCTGAAGGATCACTGTTTTAGCCTGTTATTCAGAGTAAAGTGTTTTGTAGTTTTTTTTTTCCTTTTGGGTCTCAATTTGTACCCACCTTGTCCTCCCTCCCACCCTCTCATTCCCTCCCACCTTTACCCTCCCTCCATTCCACCCTCCTTCTTGTCTCGTCCTCAGAGTGTTTATTAGGTTTGGCCACATGTCATGTGGAATCCGGTTAGGGGTGACAGATAAATGAGACCATGCGACGATTATCTTTTTGTGCTTGGGTGAGCTCACTGAGGATGATCAGTTCCATGTTTGACCATTTTTTCAAGTTTCCTTATTTCATCTTTCCTTACTGCTACGTAGAATTCCATAGTATAGATGTACCACATCATTGTTATCCATTCATCTAGTGATAGACACCTGGGTTGATTCCAGCTCTTTGCTATTATGAATTGAGTAGTTATAAACACGGTTGAGCAAATGTCTCTGGTCTTAGGCTTGGGGCCTTTAGGGTAAATGCAGAGCAAGGGAATAACTGGATCCATTGGTAGGTCTATGGTCATCCTTTTCAATATTCTCCATATAGATGTCCATAGTGGTTGAACCATTTTACATCCCCACCAACAGTGAAGACTTGTTCCTATGTCTCAGCAGCCTAGCCAGCATTTGTTTTCATTGTTTTTTTTAATGTTAGCCATCCTTACTGGGGTAAGGTGGAATCTCATAGTTGTTTTAATTTGCATTTCCCTGATAATTATGGATGTTGAACATTGTAGCAGACAGCTTCAGGTTCGCTGAGATGAACTTCCAGACCAGGCACAGTTATGGAGGAAGGGATATTATTTATTGAAGCTTACAGATCCAGGGGAAGTTCCATAATGGCAGAAGAAGCGGCCTGCTCTCCTCAGGGCCAAGCAGAGAGAGCAACCAACCATACACCACACCACACAGAGCAAAAAATCTGCCAAAAAGTCACACAGCACACTTCAGGAACTCCTGCTAGGCACATTTGCATATCTTTACAATGGAATCTCAAACCCACACCATTAACACCATAAGACCAGCCCCCAGTGACATTGCCTCTAGCAAGGTGATTTCAGATGCAAAGTATAAGTAGTAAAACACTGAATATATTGGGGGACATATATTAAAACTACCACAAACATTTTCTTAAAAGTGTGTTTGCTATTTGTATTTCTTCCTCTGAGAACTCCCTGTGCAGTCCTCTGCCCCACTTTGTGAGTGGGTTGTTTGGTGATTTATTGTTTAGGTTTTGTAGTTCATTGTAGATTCTAGAAATTAGGCCTTTGTAAGTTGTATAGCTGGTGAAAATTTTTTCCCATTCTGTGGGTATTCTGCTGGCTTTGGTTATATTTTTCTCAGTGGAAAAGCTTTTCAGCTTCATGAGATCCCAATGGTTGAGTGATTGTTTAATTGCCTGAGCTGCTGGGGTTTTGTTCAGGAAATCTTTTCCCACTCCTATATCGCGGAAGGTTCCTCCTATTTTTTCTTCCAGTAGTAGTAGAGTTTCTGGTTTTATATTAAGGTCTTTTATCCATTTGGACTTAATTTTTGTGCATGGAGAGATGTGTGGGCCATATTTCATTTTCCTACATATGGTTTTCCAGTTTGTCCAACACCATTTGTTGAAGATGCTGTCTTTTCTCCATTCTGCATTGGTAGGGCCTTTGTCAAATATCAAGTAGTGGTAGTTTCTTGACCCAAAGTCTGGATCTTCAATTCTGTCCCATTGGTCTATATTCCTGTTTTTATGCCAGGACCATGTTGTTTTTATTACAATGGCTTTGTAGTATGGCTTTATGTCAGGTATGGTGATGCCTCCTGAGTCGTTTCTTTTGATGAGGATGAGCTTGGATATCCGAGGCCTTCTTCCTTTCCATATGAATTTTGAGATAATATTTTCTATCTCATTGAAGAAGGTAGTTGGGATTTTTATTGGCATTGCATTGAATCTATAAAGTGCTTTTGGTAAAATTGCCATTTTCACAATGTTAATTCTACCAATTCAGGAGCATGGGAGGTCTTTCCATTTTTGTAGGACCTCCTCAATTTCTTTTTTGAGAATTTTTATGTTTTCATTGTATAGATCTTTCACTTCCCTAATTAATGTTATTCCAAGGTATTTTATTTTCTTTGTTGCAATTGAAAATGGGACGATGTTAGTTATTTCTTTTTCTGTCTCTTTGTCCTTTGCATACAAAAAGGTTACTGATTTCTGTGCATTTATTTTGTATCCTGCTACTTTGCTGAAGGTGCTCATCACCTTTAAGAGTTTTGGGATGGAAGTTCTCGGGTCACTTATCTATAGAATCATGTCATCTGCGAATAGAGATAACTTAACTTCCTCCTTTCCAATTTGTATCCCTTTGATTTTTTTCTCCTGTGTTATTGCTTGAGCTAATACTTCTACCACTATGTTGAAGAGCAGAGGTGAGAGTGGACAGCCCTGACTTGTTCCTGACCTCAATGGGAACTCCTTCAGTCTCTCCCCATTAAGAATTACTTGGGCTTTAGGTGCTTTATATATAGACTTTATTATGTTGAGATATGGGCTGTCCATACCTATTCTCTCCAATGTTTTCATCATGAAGTGATGTTGTATTTTGTCAAAGGCCTTTTCTGCATCTATCTAAATGATCATGTGGTTTTTGTGTTTCAGCTTGTTTATGTGGTATATTACATTGACAGATTTCAGTACGTTGAACCACCCCTGTATTACAGGGATAAAGCCTACTTGATCAAGGTGGATAATGCTTTTGACGTACTGTTGAATTCGGTTTGCAAGAATTTTGTTCAGCATCTTTGCATCTATGTTCATCAGAGAAATGGGCCTATAATTTTCTTTCTTGTGGTGTCCCTGCCTGGTTTTGGGATTAGGGTGATACTAACTTCATAAAAAGAGTTAGGGATCTCTCCCTGTTCTCCTATTGTGTGGCACAGTTTGAGAATTGGTTTCAGTTCTTCCATTAAGGTTTGGTAGAATTCTGCTGAAAAACCATCTGGTCCTGGACTCCTCTTTTTTGGGGGGTGTGTTTGATTACCTCTTCTATCTTGAAGGGTGTGATGAGTTTGTTTAGGAAATTAATCTGCTCTGGGCTTAGCTTTGGTAGGTGGTATGTGTCTAGGAATTCATCCATTTCCTCCATATTTTCCTGTTTTATGGAGTAGAGGTTTTTGAAATAAGTCCTAATAACTCTTCCTATTTCATTCATGTCTGTTGTGATCTCTCCCTTTTCATTTCTAATTTTGTTGATTTGAAGTGTTTCTTTTTCCACTTGATCAAATTGGCCAGGGGTGTATCAATCTTGTTAATTTTTTCAAATAACCAGCTCTTTGTTTCGTCAATTTTCTTAATTGTCCTCTTAGTTTACAATTCATTAATTTCTGCTCTGATTTTAATTATTCGTTTCCATCTGGAGCTTTTTCGTTGCCTTATTCTAGCCTTTCCAATGCCTTTAGGTGAATGGTCAGGTTATTGATTTGGGATCTTTCTATTTTTCTTATGATGGCATTTAGTGCAATGATTTTCCACCTAAAGGACTGCTTTCATTTGTCCCACAAGTTTTGGTATGATGTGTTCCCATTGTCATTGAGTTCTAGATATTTTGCAATTTCATTCTTTATTTCATCCACAACCCATTTATTGTTTAAAAGTGTGTTGTTCAATTTCCAGGAGGTAGAGGGATTCCTGGTGTACTTTTTGTTGTTAATTTCTAGCATTACAGCATTGTGGTCTGATATCATACAGGAAATTACTTCAATTTTCTTGAAAATATGGAGGCAGGCTTTGTGGCCCAGTACATGACCTATTTTAGAGAAGGTTCCATGTGCTGCTGAGAAGAATTTGTAATCTGTATATGTGGGGTGGAATGTTCTGTATATGTCCGTTAGGTCTAGTTGCTCTATGGTGTTGTTGAGCTCTCTTTCTTCTCTATAAATTTTCAGTTTGGATGATATATCCATTGTTGATAGTGGAGTATTGAAGTCCCCGACTATGATGGTTTTGGTGTTTATTTCTGTTTTGTTGCCAAGTAGATTTTGCTTTATCAATTGTGGTGCACCTGTGTTTGGTGCATAAATATTGATGATTGTGACGTCCTCTTGGCGGATTGTTCCCTTGATAAGTAAGAAGTGGCCTTCTTTGTCTTTTTTGGTTAATTTTGGTTTGAAGTCTATTTTATCTGATATAAGTATAGCTACCCCTGCTTTTTTCATATTTGTGTTTGCTTGGAAAATCATTTTCCACCCTTTCACCCTAAGGAGGTGTCTGTCTTTAGTGGTGAGGTGGGTTTCTTGAAAACAGCAGATTGAGGGGTCCAGTTTTCTGATCCACCCTGTTAGCTTATGTCTTTTGATGGGTGAATTGAGGCCATTAATGTTCAGAGATATTAGTTTGAGGTTTGATTTAATACCAGCCATATTGTGGTGGGTTGTGGTCTTTGGGGTTTTTTTTTTGGAGGTTTAAGGGGTTAATGTGGACTGCTTCTTGAGGGCTCTTGAGGTTGGTTATTTGTTTCTTCTGTGTGGAGAATTCCCTGAAGTACTTTCTGTAGGTTTGGCTTTGTGTTCATATATTTGTAGAGATGAGTTTTATCGTGGAATGTTTTTCTTTCTCCATCTATTATGAGGGATACTTTTGCTGGATAGAGTAGTTGTGGCTGGAAACCATGGGTTCTTAGAGTTTTCAGTGTTCCATTCCAGGCCCTTCTGGCTTTTAGGGTTTCCATTGAGAAATCTGAGGTAATTCTAATGGGGTTCCCTATATATGTAATGTGTTGTTTTTCCCTGGCTGCTTTTAGGATTTTCTCTTTGTGCTTGATGTTTAGAGTCTTAAAGATAATGTGTCTCAGAGAATTTCTCCTTTGGTCCAGTCTGTTTGGAGTTCTGGTAGCTTCTTGTAACTTGATGGGATTTTCTCTTGAGAGGGTGGGAAAGTTTTCTTCAATTATTTTGTTGAATAAGCTTTCCATTCCTTTAGTCTGTGTTTCTTCCCCCTCTGGTATGCCCATGATCCTAATGTTTGGAAGCTTCGGGGTATCCCACATTTCCCTCATGTTCTGTTCACAGTAATTTTTGAACTTGTTGAAGTTTCTGGACTCATGAACTGTTTCTTCTGTTTTGTCTTCCAGTTCTGAGTTTCTATCCTTTACTTGGCTGACTCTATTCTTAAGAGCTTCTATAGAGTTTTGAGTTTGTTCAATTTGGTTAATATTTTCTACTGTTTTTATGTATAGTTTCCATCCCTCTGTCTAGTTCCCTTTTCACGTCATTTTCTGACCTTCTGAATGCTTCTTGGAGTTCATCCTTGCATTTTTTTTGGTGTCTTCATTGAACTTAGCCATCTGGTTATTGAGGACTTCTTTTTTGTCACTCTCCTTCGGCTCATTTAACTGTTTTTGGAACCCTTCCTGGTTCTTTTCTGTTAGGTCTAATCTAGCAAGGATAACATTCATACAATTATTGGCTCTTTGTTCACTTTCTGAGAATTGTGCTATTTGCTTGGCCATGGTTGCATAGCTTGTCTCTTCATTTTGGGGTTCTGAATCTAATGTCTCTTCTATGATTTGATTTGACGCATCCATTGTAGGACTGGATAGTGTAGCTGAATTTACTTGTATCAGGTTTTTCTTGCTATTCCTTTTTCACTGTGATCTGCGCATCACACTGGTTCAGAGACCTGAGATGGTGCACCGGGGCTCTGGCCGGGGAGCCAGAGTGGGACGAATATGTCTTGCTCAGCGGATCCACAGACCCAAGCAATTGGCTGCAATGGCGAGCTCAGGGGCTCTGGCCAGGGATCAGGAAGTGGGAAGAATCTGTCTCACTCAGCAGATCCACAGGCTCAGGCACCCCACTGCAATGGCTCACTCAGGGGCTTTGGCCGGGGAGCAGGACATGGGACAAATCTGTCTCACTCATTGTATCCACAGACCCAGACACACCTAACTCTATTGCTCCGCCCGGGGGCTCTGGACGGGAGCAGGAAGTGGGGCGAATCTGTTTCACTTGGCAGATCCACAGACCCAAGCCCCCAACTGCCTTGGCACACCTAGGGGCTCTGGCCTGGAGCAAGAAGTGGGACGAATCTGTCTCACTGTGCCACTGTGCAGGACCACAGCCCCAGGCACCTAACCCAGGGGTTCTGGGTGGGGAGCAGGAAGTGGGATGTATCTGTCTCACTGTGCCACTGTGCGGGACCACAGACCCAGGCTCCTAACTGTATTGCTGTGCCCCGGGGCTCAGGAATCCGTCTCACTGTGCAGACACAGGCACCTAACTGTATTCGTGCACCCAGGGGCTCTGGCTGGGTGCAGGAAGTGGGACGAATATGTCTCACTGTGCCACTGTGTGGGACCAGAGCCCCAGGCACCTAAGTGTATTGCTGCGCCAATTGGCTCTGGCTGGGGAGCAGGAAGTTTGACGAATATGTCTCACTGTTCCACTATGTGAGACCACAGCCCCAGGCACCTAAGTGTATAGCTGCACCCAGGGGCTCTGGCTGGGGAGCAGGAAGTGGGACAAATCCATCTCACTGTGCGGACACAGGCACCTAACTGTATTGGCAAACCCAGGGGCTCTGGCCGGGGAAGTAGGGCGGATCTAGCTCGCTCGGTGTGTCCACTGACTTGGGGACCTGGCTGCAACAGTGCCCCATTTCTGGCTGGCCAGGGGGCTCAGGCAGGTCCAGTGGGACCTTTCTGGCAGTGGTGCCTGCCAAGAGCTTGGGAATCATTGGTTTCCTTATTTTGAAAATCCACCCCCTCCCTCTGGAAGAATGCAGAAGCCAGCAAACCCTTTAAAATGGTCTCTTTATCATTAAGTATTCTTCTCTTTTCTTCCCAGTGAAATGAGGTGAGATTAGGTAGCTGTGATCTTGACCGGAGGTCCAGAACGTTGTTTTCCAAGGAAAGTACTTTAGAAATGAAACTAATGTACTAAGTTGTACATCTTGTTAGAATACACATACCTGGAAAGTACCAACTTGTTACACTCAACGGGCTTCGTAGTAAAGCAACTCATTCCGAGAACAGAAGTAGTTTATTACACACACTACAGTTTTTGGCAATGAAGATCTTTGTTTTCTAAGTAAACTACTTTAGAAATGAAAAAAATCAACTAAGTTGTACATCTGGTTAGATTACACAATCCAGTAAAGTACCAACTTGCTGCACTCAAGCGTCTTCGTGGGAAAGCAACTCATTCGGAGAACAGAAATAGGTTATTTCACAAAGTACAGTGTTCGGTAATGAAGAGCTTTGGTTTCGCAGCAAACTACTTTAGAAATGAAACGAATCTACTACTAAGGGGTACATCTTATTATATTACACAATCCAGGAAAGTATCAACTTCGTGCACTCAACCATCTTCATGGGAAAGCAACTCATTCCGAGAAGAGAACTAGCTTAATTCACACTGCACAATGTTTGACAATGAAGATCTTTTCTTTCTAAGCAAACTACTGTAGAAATGAAAGGAATCTACTAAGTTGTACATCTTGTTAGATTACACAAAACAGGAAAGTATCAACTTGCTGCACTGAACCATCTTCGTGGGAATGCAAATCATTCCAAGAACAGAACTCGCTTATTACACACAGTACAGTGATCGGCAATGAAGACGTTTGTTTTCTAAGCAAACTACTTTAGAAATGAAACGAATCTACTAAATTGTACATCTTTTTAGATTACCCAATCCAGGAAAGTTTCAACTTGCTGTACTCAACAATCTTCGTAGGAAAGCAACTCATTCCGAGAACCGAACTAGCTTATTTCACATGGTCCAGTGTTCGGAAATGAAGATCTTTGTATTCTCTGCAAACTACTTTAAAAATGAAAAGAATCTACTAAGTTGTACATCTTTTTAGATTACACAAACCAGGAAAGTATCAACTTCCCGCTCTCATCCATCTTCATTGGAAAGCAACTCATTCCGAGAACAGAACTAGCTTATTTCACACAGTACCATGTTCGGAAATGAAGACCTTTGTTTTCTAAGCAAACCTCTTTAGAAATGAAACGAATATAGTAAGATGTACATCTTGATAGAATACACAAACCAGTAAAGTATCAACTTGCTGAACTCAACTGTCTTCATAGTAAAGCAACTCATTCCAAGAACAGAACTAGCTTATTTCATAAAGTACAGTGTTCGGAGAAGAAGGTCTTTGTTTTCTAAACAAACTAGAAATAAAGCGAATCTACGAAGCGGTATATCTTGTTAGATTACACAAACCAGGAAAGTATCAATTTCCTGCCCTCAACCATCTTCATGGGAAAGTAACTCATTCCGACAACAGAACTACCTTATAGCACATAGTACAGTGTTTGACAATGAACACCTTTGTTTACTAAGCAAACTGCTTGAGAAATGAAACGAATTACTGAGTTGTACATATTGTTAGATTACCCAATCCAGGAAAGTTTCAACTTGCTGCACTCAGCCGTCTTCGTAGGAAAGCAACTCATTCCGAGAACAGAACTAGCTTATTTCACAGTGTATAGTGTTCGGCAATGAAAATCTTTGTTTTCTAAGCAAACTACTTTAGAAATGAAATGAATCTTCTAAGTTGTACATCTTGTTAGATTACACAAACCAGAAAAGTATCAACTTGCTGCACTGAACCGTCTTAGTGGGAAAGCAACTCATTCCAAAAAGAGAACTAGCTTATTTCACAAAGTACAGTATTCGGCAATGATGATCTTTGTTTTCTCCGCAAACTACTTTAGAAATGAAATGAATTTACTAAGTTGTACATGTTTTTATATTACACAATCCAGGAAAATGTCAACGTCCTGCACTCAACCTTCTTCGTGGGAAAGCAACTCATTCCAAAAATGGAACTAGCTTATTTCATACCGTACAGTGTTCGGCAATGAAGATCTTTGTTTTCTAAGCAAAGTACTTTAGAAATGAAACGAATATACTAAGCTGTACATCTTGTTAGATTACACAAACCAGGAAAGTATCAAACTGCTGCACTCAACCGTCTTTGTGGGAAAGTAACTCATTCCCGGAAGAGAACTAGCATATTTCACAAAGTACAGTATTCGGCAATGAGGATATTTGTTTTCTAAGGAAACTACCTTAGAAATGAAACGAATCGACTAAGGTGTACATGTTGTTAGATTACACAATCCAGGAAAGTGTCAACTTCCTGCACTCAACCATCTAGGGGGGAAAGTAACTCATTCTGAGAACAAAATGACCTTATTTCACACTGTACAGTGTTCGTCAATGAAGACCTTTGTTTTTTAAGCAAACTACTTTTGAAATGAAACGAATCAATTAAGTTATACATGTTGTTAGATTAACCAATCCAGGAAAATTTCAACTTGCTGCACTCAACCGTCTTTGTAGGAAAGCAACTCATTCCGAGAACGGAACCAGCTTCTTTCACATGGTACAGTGTTCGGAAATTAAGATCTTTTTTTTCCAAGCAAACTACTTTAGAAATGAAAAGAATCTACTAAGTTGTACACCTTTTTAGATAAAACAAACCAGGAAAGTATCAACTTTCCGCTCTCAACCATCTTCATTGGAAACCAACTCATTCCGAGAACAGAACTAGATTATTTCACACAGTACAGTGTTCGGCAATGAAGACCTTTGTTTTCTAAACAAACTACTTTGTAAATGAAATGAATTTAATAAGATGTACATGTTGATAGATTACACAAACCAGTAAAGTATCAACTTGCTGCACTCAAGCGTCGTCGTAGTAAAGGAACTCATTCCGAGAACAGAACTAGCTTATTTCTCACAGTATTATTTCCAGCAATGAAGATCTTACTTTTCTGAGCAAAATAAGTTAGTAATGAAATGAATCGACTAAGTTGTACATCCTGTCAGATTACAGAAACCAGGAAAGTTTGATTCTGCTGCACTCAACCGTCTTCGAAGGAAAGCATCTCATTACGAGAACAGAACTAGCTTATTTCACACTGTACAGTGTTTGGCAAGAAGAACTTTGTTTTCTAAGCAAACTACTTTAGAAATGAGACAAATCTACTAAGTTGTACATCTTGATAGATTACACAACCCAGTAGAGTATCAACTTGCTGCACTCAAACGTCTTCATAGTAAAGCAACTCATTCGAAGAACAGAACTACTTTATTTCACACAGTACAGTTTTTGGCAATGAAGATCTTTGTTTACTTAGCAAACTACGTTGGAGATGAAATGAATCTACTAAGTTGTACATCGTGTGAGATTACACAAACCAGGAAAGTTTGATCTTGCAGCAATCAACGGTCTTCATAGGAAAGCATCTCATTCTGAGAACAGAACTAGCTTATTTCACACTGTACAGTGTTCAGCAATGAAGATCTTTGTATCCTAAGCAACCTACGTTACTAATGAAATGAGTCAATGTAGCAGACAGCTTCAGGTTCGCTGAGATGAACTTCCAGACCAGGCACAGTTATGGAGGAAGGGATATTGTTTATTGAAGCTTACGGATCCAGGGGAAGTTCCATAATGGCATGAGAAGTGGTCTGCTCTCCACAGGGCCAAGCAGAGAGAGAGAGAAACCAACCAGCCACCACAGCACACAGAGCCAAACTACAGCCAAAAGGTCACACAGCACACTTCAGGAACTCCTGCTAGGCACATTTGCATATCTTTACAATGGAATCTCAAACCCACACCTTTAACACCTTAACACCAGCCCCCAGTGACATGATCTCTAGCAAGGTGATAGCAGATGCAAACTATAATTAGTAAAACACTGAATATATTGGGGGACATATATTCAAACTACGACAATCAACTAAGTAGTACATCTTCTTAGATTACACAAACCAGGAAAGTTTCAACTTGCTGCACTCAACCGTCTCCGTGGCAAAGCAACTCATTCGAAGAACAGAACTACCTTATTACACAAAGTACAGTGTTTGGCAATGAAGATTTTTGTTTTCCAAGCAAACTACTTTAGAAATGAAAGGAATCTACTAAGTTGTACATCTTTTAAGATTACACAAACTAGGAAAGTATCAACTTGCTGCACTCAACATCGTTCATAGTAAAGCAACTCATTCTGAGAACAGAACTAACTTATTTCCCACAGTACATTTTCGGCAATGAAGATCTTTGTTTTTTAACCAAACTGCTTTAGAAATGAAACGAATCTACTAAGTTGTACATCTTCTTAGATTACATAAACCAGGAAAGTATCAACTTCCCACATTCAACCAATTTCATGGGAAAGCAAGTCATTCCGAGAACAGAGCTAGCTTATTTCACACTGTTCAGTGTTGGGCAATGAAGACCTTTGTTTTATAAGAAAACTATTTTAGAAATTAAACGAATCTACTAAGATGTACATCTTGTTAGATAACACAAACCAGGAAAGTATCAACTGGCTGCACTCAACCATCTTCGTGGGAAAGCAACTTATTCTGAGAACAGAACTACCTTATTTCACGCAGTACATTGTTCGGCAATGAAGACCTTTGTTTTCTGAGCAAACTACTTTATAAATGAAACGAATCTACAAAGTTCTTCATCTTGTTAGATTACATACACCACGACAGTACCAACTTGCTGCACTCAACCGTCTTCGCAGTAAAACAAGTCATTCCGAGAACAGAACTAGCTTATTTCACACAGTACAGTTATCGGCAATGAAGATCTTGTGTTTTAAGCAAATTACTTTAGAAATGAAACAAATCTACTAAATTGTACATCTTGTTAGATTACACAAACCAGGATAGTTTGATCTAGCTGCGCTGAAGTGTCTTCGTAGGAAAGCATGTCATTCTGAGAACAGAACTAGTTTATTTCACAATGTACAATGTTCAGCAATGAAGATTTTTGTTGTTTAAGCAAACTACTTTAGAAATGAAAGGAATCTACTAGGTTGTATATCTTGTTAGATTACAAAAATCAGGACAGTATCAACTTGCAGTTCTCAACCATCTTTGTAGGAAAGCAACTCATTTCAAGAACAGAACTAGCTTATTTCACAAAGTACAGTGTTCAGAAAAGATGATCTTTGTTTTCTCAGCAAACTAGTTTAGAAAGGAAATGAATCTACTAAGTTGTACATATTCTTACCTTACACAATCCAGGAAAGTATCAACTTCCCACACTCAACCATATTCATGGGAAAGCAACTCATCCCGAGAACAGAACTAGCTTATTTTACACAAAACAGTTTTCAGAAATGAAGATCTTTGTTTTCTAAGCAAACAACTTTAGAAATGAAACGAATCTACCAAGTTGTTCATATTCTTAGATTACACAATCCAGGAATATATCAACTTTCTGCACTCAACTTTCTTCGTAGGAAAGCAACTATATCCAAGAACAGAAAGAACTAGCTTATTTTACACAGTACAGTGTTCGGCAATGAAGACCTTTGTTTTCTAAGCAAACTACTTTAGTAATGAAACAAATCTACTAAGTTGTACATCTTGTTAGATTAAACAAACCTGGAACCTATCAACTTACTTCACTGAACCGTCTTCGTGGGAAAGCAACTCATTCAGAGAACAGAACTAGCTTATTTCACAAAGTACAGTGTTAGGAAAAGAATATCTTTGTTTTCTCAGCAAACTACTTTAGAAATGAAACGAATCTACTAAGTTGTACATCTTGTTAGATTACACGTACCTGGAAAGTACTAACTCGCTACACTCAACTGTCTTCGTAGTAAAGCAAGTTGTTTCGAGAACAGAACTAGCTTATTACACACAGTACAGTGTTTGGCAATGAAGATCTTTGTTTTCTAAGCAAACTACTTTAGAAATGAAACGAATCTACTAAGTTGTACATATTGTTAGATTACACAAAACAGGAAAGTATCACCTTGCTGCACTCAACAGTCTTCGTAGTAAAGCAACTCATTCCGAAAACAGAAGTAACTTATTTCACACAGTACAGTTTTCGGCAATGAAGATCTTTGTTTTTTAAGCAAACTACTTTAGAAATGAAACGAATCTACTAAGTTGTAATTCTTCTTAGATTACACAATGCAGGACAGTTTGATCTTACTGCCCTCAATCATCTTCATAGGAAAGCAAATCATTCCTAGAACAGAACTAACTTACTTCACACTGGACAGTGTTCAGAAATGAAGATCATTGTTTTCTAAGCAAACAACTTTAAAAATTAAACAAAACTACTAAATTGTACCAAAAAAGTATCAACTTCCCAAAATCAAGCATCTTCACGGGAAAGCAAGTCATTCTTAGAACAGAACTGTTATTTCACACATGTACAATGTTTGGCAATAAAGACCTTTGTTTTATAAAAAAACGACTTTAGAAATTAAATGAATCTTCTACGATGTACATCTTGTTAGATTACACAATGTAGTAAAGATTCAATTTGCTGCACTCAACCGTCTTCGTAGGATACCAATTCATTCAGAGAAGAGAATGATCTTATTTCACACAGTACAGTTTTTGGCAATGAAGATCTTTGTTCTTTAAGCAAACTACTTTAGAAATGCATGAACCTACCAAGTTGTACACCTTGTTAGATTACACAAAAAAAGAACATTTGATCTTGCTGCACTCAATCGTCGTCGTAGGAAAACCCCTCATTACAAAAACAGAACAAGCTTATTTCACACTGTACAGTGTTTGGCAATGAAGAGCTTTGTTTTTTAAGCAAACTACTTTAGAAATGAAACCAATCTACTAAGTAGTACATCTTGTTAGATTACACAATCCAGGATAGTATCAACTACCTGCAATCAACCAACTTCGTGGGAAAGCAACTCATTCCGAGAACAGAACTAGCTTACTTCACACTGTACAATGTTTGGAAATGAAGATCTTTTCTTTCTAAGCAAACTACTTTAGAAATGAAACGAATCTACTAAGTTGTACACATTGTCACATTACACAAAACAGAAAAGTTTGATCTAGCTGCATTCAACCATCTTCGTAGTATAGAAACTCATTCCGAGAACAGAACTAGCATATTTCATACAGTACAGTTTTCAGCAATGAAGATCTTTGTATTTTAAGCAAACTACTTTAGAAATGAAATGAATCAACTAAGTCGTACTTCTTGTTAGATTACACAATCCAGGACATTTTGATCTTGCTGCACTCAACAGTCTTCGTAGGAAAGCAACTCATTCCTAGAACAGAACTAGCTTATTTCACACTGTACAGTGTTTGGAAATGAAGATCTTCTTTTCTAAGCGAACTACTTTAGAAATGAAACGAATCTACAAAGTTGTACATCTTGTTACATTACACAATCCAGGAAAGTATCAACTTCTGCACTCAACCATCTTCGTGGGAAAGCAACTCATTCTGAGAAAAGAACTAGCTTATGTCACACAGTACAGTGTTCACCAATGAAGAACATTGTTTTCTAGACAAACTACATTAGAAATGAAATGAATCTACTAAGTTGTACATCTTGTTAGATTACACAAACCAGTATAGTATCAACTTGCTGAACTCAACCGTCTTCGTGGGAAAGCAACTCATTCCGAGAAAAGATCTAGCTTATTTGACTCTGTACAGTTTTCAGCAATGAAGATCTTTGTTGTCTAAGTAAACTACTTTAGAAATGGAATGAATCTATTAAGTTGTACATCTTGTTTGATTACACAAACCAGGATAGTATCAACTTGCTGAACTCAACCGTCTTCGTGGGAAAGCAACTGATTCCTAGAACAGAACCAGCTTATTTCACACAATACAGTTATCCGCAAAGAAGATCTTTGTTTTCTAAGCAAACTAATTTAGAAATGAAACGAATCTACTAACTTGTACATCCTCTTATATTACAAAAAACAGTAAAGTATCAACTTGCTGCACTCAACCGTCTTTGTAGTAAAGCAACTCATTCCGAGAACAGAACAAACTTATTTCACACAGTACAGTTTTCGGCAATGAAGATCTTTGTTTTTTAAGCAAACTACTTTAGAAATGAAATGAATCTACGAAGTTGTATATTATCTTAGATTACACAAACCAGGAAAGTATCAACTTGCTGCACTCAACCATCTTCGTAGTAAAGCAACTCATTCTGAGAACAGAACTAACTTATTTCACACAGTACAGTTTTCGGCAATGAAGATCTTTGTTTTTTAAGCAAACTACGTTAGAAATAAAACGAATCTACTAAGTTGTACATCTTCTTAGATTACACAAACCAGGAAAGTATCAACTTTCTGCGCTCAACCATCTTCGTAGTAATGCAAATCATTCCGAGAACAGAACTAACTTTTTTCAGACAGTACAGTTTTCAGCAATGAAGATCTTTCTTTTTAAGCAAACTACTTTAGAGATGAAATGAATCTACTTAGTTATACATCTTGTTAGATTACACAATCCAGGACATTTTGATCTTGCTGCACTCATCCGTCTTTGGAGGAAAGCAACTCATTCCTGGAAACAGAACTAGCTTATGTCAAACTGTACAGTGTTCAGAAATAAAGATATTTGTTTTCTAAGCACACTACTTGAGAAATGAAATGAATATACTAAGTTGTACATCTTGTTACTTTACACAAACCAGGAAAGTATCAACTTCTCACACTCAACCATTTTCATGGGAAAGCAAAACATTCCAAGAACAGAACTAGCTTATTTCACACTGTACAATGTTTGGCAATGAAGATCTTTTCTTTCTAAGCAAACTACTTTAGAAATGAAACGAATCTACTAAGTTGTACTTTTGTTAGATTACACAAACCGCAAAAGTATCAACTTGCTGCACTCAACCGTCTTCGTGGGAAAGCAACTCATTCCGAGAACAGAACTAGCTTATTGCACACTGTACAATGTTCGGCAATGAAAATCTTTTCTATCTAAGCAAACTACTTTATAAATGAAACGAATCTACTAAGTTGTACAACTTGTTAGATTAAACAAACCAGGAAACAAACCAGGAAAGTCTTCGTGGGAAAGCAACTCATTCCGAGAACAGAACTAGCTTATTACACAGTACAGTGCTTGGCAATGAAGACCTTTGTTTTCTAAGTAAACTATTTTATAGAGGAAACGAATCTACGAAGTTGTAAATCTTCTTAGATTACACAAATCAGGAGAGTATCAACTTGGTGCACTCTACCGTCTTCGTCGTAATGCAACTCATTCTCAGAATAGAACTAGCTTATTTCAAAAAGTACAGTATTTGGCAATGAAGATCTTTGTTTTCTAATTAAACTACTTTAGAAATGAAATGAATCTACTAAGTTGTACATCTTGTTAGATTTCACAAACAAGGAAATTATAACTTCCTGCACTCAACTGTCTTCGTTGGAAAGCAACTCATTCTGAGAATAGAACTAGCTCATATCACACTGTTCAATGTTCGGCAATGAAGATCTTTTCTTTAAAAGCAAACTACTTTAGAAATAAAATGAACTATTAACTTGTTCATCTTGTTAGATTACAAAAACCAGGAAAGTGTCAACTTGCTACACTGAACGGTCTTTGTGGGAAAGCAATTCATTCCGAGAACAGAACTACATTATTTCACAAAGTACAGTGTTCAGAAAAGAAGGTCTTTGTTTTCTCCGCAAATTACTTTAGAAATAAAATGAATCTACTAAGTTGTATATCTTGTCAGCTTACACAATCCAGGAAAGTATCAATTTCCTGCAGTCAACCTTCTTTGTGGGAAAGCAACTAATTTCAAGAACAGAACTAGCTTATTTCACACGGTACAGTGTTTGGCAATTAAGACCTTTGTTTTCTAAGCAAACTACTTTAGAAATGAAACGAATCTACTAAGTTGTACATCTTGTTAGATTACACATATCTGGAAAGTACCAACTTGCTATACTCAACCGTCTTCATTGTAAAGCCAATCATTCCGAAAACAGAACTAGCTTATTACACACATTACAGTTTTCGGCAATGAAGATCTTTCTTTTCTTTAAGCAAACTACTTTGGAAATGAAACGAATATACTAAGTTGTATAACTTGTAAGATTACCCAATCCAGGAAAGTTTCAACTTGCTGGACTCAACCATCTGCGTAGGAAAGTAACTCATTCTGAGAACCAATTCAGCTTATTTCACACGGTACAGTGTTCAGAAATGAAGATCTTTTTTTTCTAAGCAAACTACTTTAGAAATGAAAAGAATCTACTAAGTTGTACATCTTCTTAGATTACCCAGACCATGAAAGTATCAACTTGACGCACTCAACCATCTTCATGGGAATGCAACTCATTCTGAGAACAGAACTAGCTTATTATACACAGTACAGTTTCGGCAATGAAGATCTTTCTTTTTTAAGCAAACTACTTTAGAAATGAAATGAATCTACTAAATTGTACATCTTGTTAGATTACACAAACCAGGAAAGTGTCAACTTCCTGCACTCAAACATCTCCGTGGGAAATTAACTCATTCTGAGAACAGAACGACCTTATAGCACACAGTACAGTTTTTGGCAATGAAATTCTTTGTTTTTTAAGGAAACTAGTTTAGAAATGATATGAATCTACTAAGTTGTACATCTTGTTAGATTACACAATTGTGGACATTTTGATCTTGCTGCACTCAACCGTCTTTGGAGGAAAGCAACTCATTCCTAGAAACAGAACTAGCCTATGTCAAACAGTACAGTGTTCAGAAATAAAGATCATTGTTTACTAAGCAAACTACTTCAGAAATGAAACGAATCTACAAAGTTGTACATCTTGTTAGTTTACACAAATCAGGAAAGTATCAACTTCCCACACTCAACCATCTTCATGGGAAAGGAACTCATTCCGAGATCAGAACTAGCTTATTTCAAACTGTACAATGTTCAGCAATTAAGATCTTTTCTTTCTAAGGAAACTACTTTAGAAATGAAACAAATCTACTAAGTTGTACATCTTGTTAGATTACACAAACCGGGAAAGTATCAACTTGCTGCACTCAACCGTCTTCGTGTGAAAGCAACTCATTCCGAGAACAGAATGAGCTTATTTCACAAAGTACAGTGTTCAGAAAGAAGATCTTTGTTTTCTCAGCAAACTACTTTAGAAATGAAATGAATCTAGTAAGGTGTACATCTTGGTAGATTAAACAAACCAGGAAAGTTTCAACTTCCTCGACGCAACCATCTTCATGGGAAAGCTACTCATTTCAAGAACAGAACTAGCTTATTTCACACAGTACAGCGTTTGGCAATGAAGACGTTTGTTTTCTAAGGAAACGACTTTGGAATTGAAACGAATCTACTAACATGTACATACTGATCGATCACACAAAGCTAGAAAGTATCAACTTGGTGCACTCAACCGTCTTTGTAGTAAAGCAACTCATTCCGATCACAGAACTAGCTTGTTTCACACAATACAGTTTTCAGCAATGAAGATCTTTGTTTTCTAATTAAACTACTTTAGAAATGAAATGAATCTACTAAGTTGTACATCTTGTTGGATTACACAAACCAGGAAAGTTTGATCTGGCTGCACTCAACCGACATCGTAGGAACGCATCTAATTTCGTGAACAGAACTAGCTCATTTCACACAGTACAGTGTTTGGCAATGAACATCTTTGTTTTCTAAGCAAAGTACTTTACAGATGAAACGAGTCTACTAAGTTGTACATCTTGTTATATTACACAAACCAGGAAAGTATCAACTTCTGCACTCAACCATCTTCGTGGGAAAGCAACTCATTCCGAGAGCAGAACTAGCTTATTTCACAAAGTACAGTGTTCGGCAATGAAGATCTTTGTTTTCTAAGCAAACTACTTTAGAAATGAAATGAATCTACTAAGTTGTACGTCTTCTTAGATTACAAAAACCTGGAAAGTTTAATCTACCTGCACTCAACTGTCTTTGTAGGAAAGCAACTCATTCTGAGAACAGATCTAGCTTATTTCACACAGAACAGTTTTTGAAAATGAAGATATTTGTTTTCTAAGCACACTACATTATAAATGAAATGAATCTACTAATTTGTACATCTTCTTAGATTACACACACCAGGAAAGTTTGAAATTGCTCCACTCAACCATCTCGATTTCAAAGCATTTCATTTCATGAACAGAACTAGCTTATTTCACACAGTACAATGTTCAGCAATGAAGATCTTTGTTTTCTAAGCAAAATACTTTAGAAATGAAACAAATCTACTAAGTTGTACATCTTGTTAGATTACACAAACCAGGAAAGTTTGATCTTGCTGCAATCAACCGTCTTTTGAGGAAAGCAACTCATTCTGAGAACAGAGCTAGCTTATTTCACACTGTACAGTGTTCAGCAATCAAGATTTTTGTTTTCTAAGCAAACCAGTATAGAAATGAAACGAATCTACTAAGTTATACATCTTGTTAGGCTACACAAACCAGGAAAGTATCAACTTGCTGCACTGAACCGTCCTGGTGGGAAAGCAAGTCATTCCATGAACAGAACAAGCTTATTTCACACAGTACAGTGTTTGGCAATGAAGACCTTTGTTTTCTAAGCAAACTACTGTTATCCGCATAGTACAGTTATTGGCAATGAAGATCTTTGTTGTTTAAGCAAAGTTCTTTAGAAATGAAACGAATCTACTAAGTTGTACATCTTGTTAGATTACACAAACCAGGAACTTTGATCTTGTTGCACTCAACTGTTTTCGTAGGAAGGCAACTCATTCTGAGAACAGAACTTCCTTATTAGACACTATATGGTACTAGGCAATGAAGATCTTTGTCTTCCAAGTAAACTAATTTAGAAATGGAATTAATCTACTAACTTGTACATCTTCTTAGATTACAAAAACCAGGAAAGTATCACCTTGCTGCACGCAACCGTCTTCTTGGGAAAGCAACTCATTACCAGAAGAGAACTAGCTTATTTCACAAAGTACAGGGTTTGGCAATGAAGATCTTTGTTTTTTAAGCAAACTACTTTAGAAATGAAACGAATCTATTAAGTTGTACATCTTGTTAGATTACAAAAACCAGGAAAGTTTGATCTTGCTGCACTCAACTGTCTTTGTAGGAAAGCAACTCATTTTGAGAACAGATCTAGATTATTTCACACAGAACAGTTTTTGGCAATGAAGATCTTTGTTTTCTAAGCAAACTACATTATAAATGAAACAAATCTACTAAGTTGTACATCTTATTAGATTACACACACCAGGAAAGGCTGAACTTGTTCCACTCAACCATCTCGATAGGAAAGCATCTCATTTAGTGAACAGAACTACCTTATTTCACACAGTACAGTGTTCAGCAATGAAGATGTTTGTTTTCTAAGAAAAACACTTTAAAAATGAAACGAACCTACTAATTTGTTCGTCTTATTAGATTACACAAACCAGGAAAGTTTGATCTTGCTGCCCTTAACTGTCTGCGTAGGAAAGCAACTCCTTCCGAGAAGAGGACTAGTTTATTTCATCCTGTACCATGTTCGGCAATGACGATCTTTGTTTTCTAAGTAAACTACTTTAGAAATGAAGTGAATCTACTAAGTTGTATATCTTGTTAGATTACACAAACCAGGAAAGTATCAACTTGCTGCACTCAACCGTCCTCGTGGGAAAGCAACTCATTCCCAGAACAGAACTAGCTTATTTCACAAAGAACAGTGTTTGGCAATGAAGATCTTTGTTTTCTAAGCAAACTACCTTTAAAATGAAAATAATCTACTAAGCTTTATGACTTGTTAGATTACACCATCCAGGAAAGTATCAACTTCCTGCACTCAACCATCTTCGTGGGAAAGCAAGTCATTCCAAGAACAGAACTAGCTTATTTCACACAGGACAGTGTTCGGCAATGAAGACCTTTGTTTTCTAAGCAAACTACTTTATAAATGAAACAAATCTACTACTTTGTACATCATGATAGATTACAAAAACCAGGAAAGTTTGATCTTGCTGCATCCAACCGTCTTTGTAGGAAAGCATGTCATTCCAAGAACAGAACTAGCTTATTACACACTGTATAATGTTTGGCAATGAAGACCTTTGTTTTCTAATCAAACTACTTTAGAAATGAAAGGAATCTACTAAGATGTACATCTTGTTAGATTACACAAACTTGTAAAGTATCAACTTGCTGCACTCAACCATCTTCATGGGAAAGCAACTCATTTCGAGAATAGAACTAGCTTATTTCACAAAGTACAGTGTTCGGAAAAGATGATCTTTGTTTTCTCAGCAAACTACTTTAGAAAGGAAATAAATCTACTAAGTTGTACATCTTATAAGCTTACACAATACAGGAAAATATAAACTTCCTGCACTCAGTCTTTTTTGTGGGAAAGCAACTTATTCCAAGAACAGAACTTGCTTATTTCAAACAGTACAGTGTTCAGCAATGAAGACCTTTGTTTTCTAACCAAACTACTTTAGAAATGCAATGAATATCCTAAATTATACATCTTGTTAGATTACACAAACCAGGAAAGTATCACCTTGCTGCACGCAACCGTCTTCTTGGGAAAGCAACTCATTCCCAGAAGAGAACTAGCTTATTTCACAAAGTACAGTGTTCGGCAATGAAGATCTTTGTTTTCTAATCAAACTACTTTAGAAATGAAACAAATCTACTAAGTTGTACATCTTGTTAGATTACACAAATCAGGAAATTATAAACTTGCTGGACTCAGCAGTCTTCGTAGTAAATCAACTCATTTTGAGAACGGAACTATTTATTTCACACAGTACATTTATTGGCAATGAAGATCTTGTTTTTAAAGAAAAGTACTTTAGAAATGAAATTAATCTACTAAATTGTACATCTTGTGAGATTACACAAAGCAGGAACGTTTGAACTTGCTGCACTCAACCGTCTTCGTGGACAAGCAACTCATTCCAAGAACAGAACTAGCTTATTTAACAAAGCACAGTGTTCAGAAATGATCTTTGTTTTCTCAGCAAACTACTTTAGAAATGAAATGAATCTATTAATTGCACATAGTGTTAGCTTACATAATCCAGGAAAGTATCAACTTCCTGCAGTGAACCTTCTTTATGGAAAGCAAATCATTCCGAGAACAGAACTACCTTATTGCACACAGTAGAGATTTCCGAATGAAGATCTTTCTTTTTTTAAGCAAATTACTTTGGAAATTATACGAATCTGCTAAGTTGTACATCTTGTTAGATTACCCAATCCAGGAAAGTTTCAACTTGCTGGACTCAACCGTGTTCGTAGGAAAGCAACTCATTCCGAGAACTGAACCAGCTTATTTCACACCGTACAGTGTTCGGAAATGAAGATCTTTGTTTTCTAAGCAAACTATTTTAGAACTGAAAAGAATCTACTAAGTTGTACGCCTTTTTAGATTACACAAACCAGGAATGTATCAACGTCCCGCACTCAACCATCTACATAGGAAAGCAACTCATTCAAAGAACAGAACTAGCTTACTTCACAGAGTACAGTGTTCGGCAATGAAGACCTTTTTTTCTAAGCTAACAACTTTAGAAATGAAACGAATCTACTAAGATGTACATCTTAATAGATTACACAAACCAGTAAAGTATCAACTTGCTGCACTCAACCGTCTTTGTACTAAAGCAACTCATTCCGAGAACACAACTAACTACTTTAGAAATTGAACAAATCTACTAAGATGTACATCTTGTTAAATTACACAAACCAGGAAAATATGAAGTTCCAACACTCAACCATCTTCATAGGAAAGCAAGTCATTACGGAAACAGAACTAGCTTATTTCACACTGTACGGTTTTCAGCAATGAAGATCTTTGTTTTCTAAGGAAACTACTTTAGAAATGGTATTAATCTCCTAAGTTGTACATCTTGTTAGATTACACAATACAGGAAAGTATCAACTTATGCACTCAACCATCTTCGTGGGAAAGCAACTCATTCCAAGAATAGAACTAGCTTATTTCACAAAGTACAGTGTTTGGCAAACAAGATCTTTGTTTTCTAAGCAAACTACTTTAGAAATGAAACGAATCTACTAAGTTGTATATCTTGTTAGATAACACACCCAGGAAAGTGTCAACTTGCTGCACTCAAACGTCTTTGTGGGAAAGCAACTCATTCTGAGAACAGAACTTGCTTATTTAACAAAGTACAGTGTACGGCAATGAAGATCTTTGTTTTCTAAGGAAACTACTTTAGAAATGAAACGAATCTACTAAGCTGTATATCTTGTTAGATTATACAATCCAGGAAAGTATCAACTTCCTGCACTCAATCATCTTCGTGGGAAATCAACTCATTTTGAGAACAGAACTAGCTTATTCACAGTTTACAATGTTTGGCAATGACGATCTTTTATTTCTAAGCAAACTAATTTAGAAATGAAACGGATGTACTAAGTTGTACATCGTGGCAGATTACACAAACCAGGGAAGTTTGATCTTGCGGCTCTCAACCGTCTTCGTAGTATTGAAACTCATTCTGAGAATAGAACTAGCTTATTTCACACAGTACAGTGTTCGGCAATGAAGATCTGTGTTTTCTAATAAACCTACTTTAGAAATGAAATGAATCTACTAATTTGTATATCTTGTTAGATTACACAAACCAGGAAAGTTTGATCTTGCTGTTCTCAACCTTCTTCATGGGAATGCAACTCATTCCGAGAGCAGAACTAGCTTATTACACAGTACACTGTTTGGCAATGAAGACCTTTGTGTTCTAAGCAAACTATTTTATAAATAAACGAATCTACTAAGTTGTACATCTTGTTATATTAAACAAATCAGGAAAGGATCAACTTGCTGCACTCAACCGTTTTCGTTGTAAAGCAAATCATTCCGAGAACAGAACTAGCTTATTTCACACTGTACAGTTTTCGGCAATGAAGATCTTTGTTTTCTAAGTAAACTTCTTTAAAAATGAAATGAATCTACTAAGTTGTACATCTTGTTCGATCACCCAAATGAGGAAAGTATCAACTTCCTGCCCCCAAAATATCTTCGTGGCAAAGCAACTCATTCCGAGAACAGAACTAGCTTATTTCACACAGTACAGTATTCGACAATGAAGATCTGTGTTTTCTAATCAAACTACTTTAGAAATGGAATTAATCTACGCAGTTGTATATCTTGTTAGATTACACAAACCATGAAAGTTTGATCTTGCTGCACTCAACAGTCTTTGTAGGAAAGCAACTCATTCTGAGTACAGAACTAGCTTATTTCACACTTTACAGTGTTTGGCAATGAAGAACTTTGTTTTCTCAGCAAACTACTTTAAAAATGAATTGAATCTACTAAGTTCTACATCTTGTTATTTTACACAATCCACGGAAGTGTCAGCTTCCTGCAGTCAACCTTCTTTGAGGGAAAGCAACTCATTCCTAGAACAGAACTAGCTTATTTCACACAGTACAGTGTTAGGCAATGAATAACTTTGTTTTCTAAGGAAACTAGTTTATAAATGAAACAAATCTACTAAGTTGTGCATCTTGTTAGATTACAAATACCGGGAACGTACCAGCTTGCTAAACTCAGCCGTCTTCGTGGGAAAGCAACTCATTCTGAGAACAGAACTAGCTTATTACACACAGTACAGTTTTTGGCAATGAAGATATTTTTTTAAGCAAATTACATTGGAAATCATACAAATCTACTAATTTGAGCATCTTGTTAGATTAGACAAACCAGGAAAGTATCAACTTGCTGCACTCAACTGTCTTCATGTGAAAGCAACTAATTGCCAGAAGAGAACTAGATTATTTCACAAAGTATATTATTCGACAATGAAGATCTTTGTTTCCTAAGCAAACTACTTTAGAAGTGAAACAAATCTACTAAGCTGTACATCTTGTTAGTTTACACAAACCAGGAGTGTTTGATCTTGCTGCACTCAACAGTCTTCGTAGGAAAGCCACTCATTCCGTGAACAGAACCAGCTTATTTCACACTGTACAGTGTACGGCAATGAAGATCTTATTGTTCTAAGCAAACTACGTTAGAAAAGAAATGAATCTACTAAGTTGTACATCTTGTTAGATTACACAAACCAGGAAAGTATCAACTTGCTGCGCTCAACCGTCTTCATGGGAAAGCAACTCACTCTGAGAACCGAACTAGCTTATTTCACACTGTACAGTGTACGGCAATGAAGATCTTATTGTTCTAAGCAAACTACCTTAGAATGAAACGAATCTACTAAGTTATGCATCTTGTTATATTTCACAATGCAGGAAAGTATCAACTTCCAGCACTCAACCTTCTTCGTGGGAAAGCAACTATTTCCAAGAACAGAACTAGCATATTTCACACAGTACAGTGTTCATCAATGAAGACCTTTGTTTTCTAAGCAAACCACTTTAGAAATGAAACGAATCTACTAAGTTGTACATCTTCTTAGATTACACAAAAAAGGAATGTATCAACTTGCTGCACTCAACTATCTTCATACTAAAGCAACTCATTCCCAAACAGAACTACCTTATTTCACACAGTAGTTTTTGGCAATGAAGATCTTTGTTTTCTAAGTAAACTACTTTAGAAATGAAATGAATCCACTAAGTTGTACATCTTGTTAGGTTACACAACCTAGGAAAGTATCAACTTGCTGCACTCAATCGTCTTCGTAGTAAAGCAACTCATTCTGAGACCAGAACGTGCTTATTTCACACAATGTAGTTTTCGGCAATGAAGATCTTTTTTTTTCTAAGCAAACTACTTTAGTAATGAAACGAATCTACTAAGTTGTACATTTTGTTAGATTAAACAAACGTGGAAACTATCAACTTACTTCACTGAACCATCTTCGTGGGAAAGCAACTCATTCAGAGAATGGATCTAGCTTATTTCACAAAGTACAGTTTTTGGCAATGAAGATCTTTGTTTTGTAATTAAACTACTTTAGAAATAAAATGAATCTACTAAGTTGTACATCTTGTTAGTTACACAAACCAGGAAAGTAACAACTTTCTGCACTCAATTGTCTTCGTGGGAAAGCATCTCATTCTGAGAACAGAGCTAGCCTATTTCACACAGTACTGGGTTCTGCAAAGAAGATCTTTGTTTTCTAAGCAAAATATTTTAGAAAGGAAATGAGTGTACTAGTTGTACATCCTGTCAGATTACACAAACCTGGAAAGTTTGACCTTGCTGCACACAACGGACTTCGTAGGAACACATCTCTTTCCGCGAACGGAAGAAGCTTATTTCACACAGTACAGTGTTCGGCAATGAAGAACTTTGTTTTATAAGCACACTACTTTACAAATGATATGAATCTACTAAGTTGTACATCTTGTTAGATTACACAACCTAGGAAAGTATCAACTTGCTGCACTCAATCGTCTTCGTAGTAAAGAAACTCATTCTGAGACCAGAACGTGCTTATTTCACACAATGTAGTTTTTGGCAATGAAGATCATTGTTTTCTAAGCAAACTACTATAGAAAGAAACGAATCTACTAAGTTGTACATCTTGATAGATTACACAAACCAGGAAAATATCAACTTGCTGCACTCAACCGTCTTCGTGGGAAACCAACTCATTCCGAGAAGAGAACTAGCTTATTTCACAAAGTACAGTTTTAAGAAAATAAGATCTTTGTTTTCTTAGCAAACTACTTAAGAAATGAAATGAATCTACTACGTTGTCCATCGTCGTAGATTACACAATTCTGGAAAGTAACAACTTCCCGGACAAACCATCTTCTTGGGAAAAGCAACTCATTCCGAGAACAGAACTACCTTATTTCACACAGCACAGAGTTCGACAATCAAGACCTTTGTTTTCTAAGCAAACTACTTTAGAAATGAAACGAATCTACTAAGATTTACATCTTGATAGATTACACAAACCAGTAAAGTAACAACTTGCTGCACTAAATCATCTTCGTAGTAAAGCAACTAATTCTGAGAACAGAACTAGCTTATTTCACACAATATAGTTTTCGGCAATGAAGATCTTTGTTTTCTAAGCAAACTACTTTGGAAATGAAACGAACCTACTAAGTTGTACATCTTGTTACGGTACACAATCCAGGAAAGTTTCTTCTTCCTGCACCAAACCGTCTTCGTGGGAAAGCAACTCATTCCGAGAACAAAACAAGCTTATTACACACTGTACAGTTTTCGGCAATGATGGTCTTTGTTTTTTTAAACAAACTGCTTTGGATATGAAACGAATCTACTAAGTTGTACATCTTGTTAGATTCCAAAAACCAGGAAAGTATCAACTTGCTGCACTCAAACATCATCATGGGAAAGCAACTCAATCCCAGAAGAGAACTAGCTTATTTCAGAAAGCACAGTTTTTAGCAAAGAAGATCTTTGTTTTCTAAGCAAACTACTTTAGACATGAAAAGAATCTAGGAAGCTGTACATCTTCTTAGATTAGACAATCCAGGAAAGTATAAATTTCCTGCACTCAACCATATTTGTGGGAAAGTAACTCATTCCGAGAACTCAACAACCTTATTTCACAGTACAGGGTTCGCCAATGAAGACCTTTGTTTTCTAAGGAAACTACTTTAGAAATGAAACAAATCTGCTAAGTTGTATATCTTTTTTACATTACCCAATCCAGGAAAATTTCAACGTGCTGCACTCAAACGTCTTAGTAGGAAAGCAACGCATTCCGAGAAACAAACTAGCTTATTTCACACAGTACAATGTTTGGAATTGGAGATCTTTGTCTTCTAAGCAAACTACTTTAGAAATGAAAAGAATCTACTAAGTTGTACATCTTTTTAGATTAAACAAACCAGGAAAGTATCAACTTCCCGCACTCAGCCATTTTCATGGGAAAGCAACTCATTCTGAGAATAGAACTAGCTTATTTCACACTGTACAGTATTCGCAATGAAGATCTTTGTTTTCTAAGCAAACTAATTTAGAAATGGAATGAGTCTACTAAGTTGTATATCTTGTTTGATTACAGAAACCGGAAAAGTATCAACTTGCTGCACTGAAACGTCTTCGTGGGAAAGCAACTCACTCTGAGAAAAGAACTAGCTTATTTCACAAAGTACAGTGTTCGGCAATAAAGATCTTTGTTTTCTCAGCAAACTACTTTAGAAATGAAACGAATCTACTAAGTTGTACATCTTTTTAAATTACACAATCCAAGAAAGTATCACCTTCCTGCAATCAAACTTCAAAGAATGGAACTCGCTTATTTCACAGAGTACAGTGTTCGGCACTGAACAGCTTTGTTTTCTATGCAAAATACGTTAGAAATGAAATGAATCTACTAATTTTACACCTTGTTAGATTACACAAACCAAGAAAGTTTGACCTTGCTGCACTCAACCGACTTCGTAGGAACGCATCTCATTCTGCGAACAGAACTAGCTTATTTCCGACAGTACAGTGTACGGAAAAGAAGATCTTTTTTTTCTAAGCAAACTACTTTAGAAATGAAACTAATCTACGAAGCTGTACTTCTTGTTAGTTTACACAAACAAGGAAAGTATCCACTTGCTGCACTCAACCGTCTTCGTAGTAAAGCAACTCATTCCGAGAACACACCTAGCTTATTTCACACAGTACAGTTTTTGGCAATGAAGATATTTGTTTTCTAATTAAACTACTTTAGAAATGAAATGAATCTACTAAGTTGTACATCTTGTTAGATTACACAATCCAGGAAAGTAACAACTTGCAGCACTCAACTGTCTTTGTGGGAAAGCAACTAATTCTGAGAACAGAACTAGCCTATTTCACACAGTACAGTGTTCGGCAATGAAGATCTTTGTTTTCTAAGCAAAATACTTTAGAAAGGAAACGAGTCTACTAGTTGTACATCCTTTCACATTACACAAACCTGGAAAGTTTGATCTTTCTGCACTCAACCGACTTTGTAGGAATGCATCTCATTCCACTAACAGAACTAGCTTATTTCACACAGTACAGTGTTCGGCAATGAAGACCTTTGTTTTCTAAGCAAACTACTTTATAAAAGAATTGAATCTACAATGATGTACATCTTGTTACATTACACAAACCAGGAAAGTATCAACTTGCTGCACTCAACTGTCTTCTTGGGAAAGCAACTCATTCCAGAACAGAACTAGCTTATTTCACAAAGTACAGAATTCAAAAAAGGAGATCTTTGTTTTCTCAGCAAACTTCTTTAGAAATGAAATGAATGTACTAAGTTATACATCTTGTTAGCTTACACAATGCAGAAAGGTATCAACTTCCTGCAGTTAACCTTCTTTGTGGGAAAGCACTTCATTGCAAGAAGAGAACTAACTTATTTCACATAGAACCGTGTTCTGCAATGGAGATCTTTGTTATCTAAGCAAACTCCTTTAGAAATGAAACGAATATACTACGTTGTACATCTTGTTAGATTACACAAACCAGGAAAGTATCAAATTGCTGCACTCAACCGTCTTCGTAGTAAAGGAACTCATTCTGAGAATAAAACTAGCTTATTTCACACAGTACAGTTTTCGGCAATGAAGATCTTTGTTTTCTAAGTGAACTGCTTTAGAAATGAAATGAATCAACTAAGTTGTACATCTTGTTAGACTACACAAACAAGGAAAGAATCAACTTGCTGCCCTTAACCGTCTTCGTGGGAAAGCAACTCATTCGGAGAACAGAACTAGGTTATTTCACACTGTACAATGTTCAGCAAAGAAGATCTTTTATTTCTAAGCAAACTACTGTAGAAATGAAACGAATCTACTAAGTTGTGCATCTTGTTAGATTACACACACCAGGAAAGTATCAACTTGCAGCACTCAACCGTCTTCGTCGTAAAGCAACTCATTCCGAGAACAGAACTAACTTATTTCACACAGTACAGTTTTCGGCAATGAAGATCTTTGTTTTTTAAGCAAACTACTTTAGGAATGAAACGAATCTACTAAGTTGTATATCATGTTAGATTACACAATCCAGGACAGTTTGCTCTTGCTGCACTCAATCGTATTCGTAGTAAAGCAACTCATTCTGATAACAGAACTAGCTTATTACACACAGTACAGTTTTTGGTAATGAAGATCTTTCTTTTTTTAAGAAAAATAGTTTGGAAATGAAATGAATCTACAAAGTTGTACATATTGTCAGATTACACGAACCAGGAAAGTTTGATCTGGCTGTACTCAACCGTCTTTGTAGGAAAGCAACTCATTCCTAGAACAGACTAGCTTACTTCACACTGTACAGTGTTAGGCAATGAAGATTTTTGTTTTCCAAGCAAACTACTTTAGAAATGAAATGAATCTACTAAATTGTACAACTTGTTTTATTACACAAACCAGCAAAGTATCAGCTTGCTGCACTGAACCATCTTCGTGGGAAAGCAACTCACTCCGAGAACAGAACTAGCTTATTTCACAAAGTACAGTGTTCGGCAATGAAGATCTTTGTTTTTTAAACAAAGTATTTTAGGATTGAAACGAATCTACTAAGTTGTATATCACATTAGATTACACAATCCAGGACAGTTTGATCTTGCTGCACTCAACCGTATTCGTAGTAAAGCAACTTATTCTGAGAACAGAACTAGCTTACTACACACAGTACAGTTTTCAGCATTGAAGTTCTTTCTTTTTTAAGAAAACTCCTTTGGAAACGAAACGAATCTACTAAGTTGTACACCATGTTAGTTTACACAATCCAGGAAAGTATCAACTTCCTGCACTTAACTGTCTTTGTGGGAAAGCAACTCATTCCCAGAAGAGAAGTATCATATTTTACAAAGTACAGTATTCAGTAATGAAGACCTTGTTTTCTAAGCAAACTATGTTAGAAATGAAACAAATTTACCAAGATGTACATCTTGTTAGATTACCCAATCCAGTAAAGTATCAACTTCCTGCACTCAACCACCTTTGTGGGAAAGTAACTCATTCCGAGAACAGAATGACCTTATTTCACACAGTACAGTGTTCGGCAATGAAGATCTTTGTTTTCTCAGCAAACTACTTTAGAAACAAACCGAATCTACAAAGTTGTATATATTTTTACATTACACAATCCAGGAAAATATCAACTTCCTGCACTCAACCATCTTCGTGGGAAAGTGACTCATTCCGAGAACAGAATGACCTTATTTCACACACTACAGTGTTCGGGAATGAAGACCTTTTTGTCTAAGCAAACTACTTTAGTAATGAAACACATCTACTAAGTTGTACATCATTTTGGATTACCCAATCCAGGAAAGTTTCAACTTCCTGCACTCAACCGTCTTCGTAGGAGAGCAAGTCATTCCGAGAACCGAACCAGCTTATTTCACACAGACGTGTTCAAAAATGAAGATCTTTATTTTCTAAGAAATCTACTTTAGAAATGAAAAGAATCTACTAAGTTATACATCTTGTCAGAATACACAATCCAGGAAAGTATCAACTTCCTGCACTCAATCTTCTTCGTTGGAAAGCAAATATTTCCAAGAACAGAACTAGCTTATTTCACACAGTACAGTGTTCTGCAATGAAGACCTTTGTTTTCTAAGCAAACCACTTTAGAAATGGAACGAATCCACTAAGTTGTACATCATGTTAGATTACACAATCCAGGACAGTTCAATCTTGGTGCACTCAACCGTATTTGTAGGAAAGCAACTCATTCCTAGAACAAAACTAGCTTATTTCACACTGTACAGTGTTCCGAAATGAAGATCTTAGTTTCCTAAACAAACAACTTTAGAAATGAAAAGAATCTACTATGTTGTACATCTTTTTAGATTACACAAACCAGGAAGGTATCAACGTCCCACACTCAACCTTCTTCATGGGAAAGCAACTCATTCTGAGAACAGAACTACCTTGTTACACAAACTACAGTGTTCAGCAATGAAGATCTTTGTTTTCAAAGCAAAGTAGTTTAGAAATGAAACGAATCTACGAAGTTGTACATCTTGTTAGATTAAACAATCCAGGAAAGTATCAACTTCTGCTCTCAACCATCTTCGTGGGAAAGCAACTCATTCCGAGAACAGAACTAGATAATTAAACAGTACAGTGTTTGGCAATGAAGACCTTTGTTTTCTAAGCAAAGCACTTTATAAATGAAACAAATCTACTAAGTTGTACATCTGGTTAGATTACACAAACCAGGAAAGTATCAACTTGCTGCACTCATCCATATTCGTGGGAAGTCAACTCATTCCGAGAACAGAACTAGCTTATTTCACACCGCACAATGTTTGGCAACGAAGATCTTCTCTTTATAAGCAAACTACTTTAGAAATGAAACGAATCTACTCAGTTGTATATCTTGTTAGATTACACAAACCAGGATCATATCAACTTGCTGCACTGAACCGTCTTCGTGGGAAAGCAACTCATTCCGAGAACAGAACTAGCTTATTTCATAATGTACAGTGTTTGGAGAAGAAGATCTTTGTTTTCTAAGCGAACTTCTTTAGAAATGAATTGAATCTACGAAGCTGTACATCTTGTTAGATTACACAAACGAAGAAAGTATCAATTTGCTGCACTCAACCGTCTTCATGGCAAAGCAACTCATTCCAAGAACAGAACTACCTTATTACACAAAGTACAGTGTTAGATTACACAAACCAAAAAAGTATCAACTTGCTGCACTGAACCGCATTTGGGGGAAGCAACTCACTCCGAGAACAGAACTAGCTTATTTCAAAAGTACAGTGTTCGTCAATGAAGATCTTTGTTTTCTCAGCAAACTACTTTAGAAACAAAACGAATCTACTAAGTTGTACATATTTTTACATTACACAATCCAGGAAAGTATCAACTTCCTGCACTCCACCTTCTTCTTGGGAAAGAAAAACATCCCAAGAACAGAACTAGCTTATTTCACACAATACAGTGTTCGGCACTGAAGACCTTTGTTTTCTAAGCAAAATACTTCAGAAATGAAATGATTCTACTAGTTGTACATATTGTTAGATTACACAAACCAGGAAAGTTTGCTCTTGCTGCACTCAACAGACTTCACAGGAACGCATCGCATTCCGTGAACAGAACTAGTTTATTTCACACAGTACAGTGTTCGGCAATGAAGATCTTTGTTTTCTAAGAAAACTACTTTATAAATGAAATGAATCTACTGAGTTGTATATCGTGTTAGATTACACAAACCAAGAAAGTATCAACTTGCTGCACTCAACCTTCTTCGTGGGAAAGCAACTCATTCCGAGAATAGAACTACGTTATTACAAAGTACAGTGTTTGGCAATGAAGACATTTGTTTTCTAAGCAAACTACTTTATAAATGAAACGAACCTACTAAGTTGTACATCTTCTCAGATTACACAAACCAGGAAAGTTTGATCTTGCTGCACTCAACCGTCTTCATAGTATAGATACTCATTCCCAGAACTGAACTAGCTTATTTTACAAGTACAGTTTTCAGCAATGAGGATCTTTGTTTTCTAAGTAAACTACTTTAGAAATGAAATGAATCTACTAAGTTGTACATCTTGTTAGATTACACAAACCAGGACACTATCAACTTGGTGCACTCAACCGTCTTCATGGGAAAGCAACTGATTCCGATAACTGAACTAGCTTATTTCACACAGTACAGATTTCAGCAATGAAGATCTTTGTTTTCTAAGCAAACTGCTTTAGAAATGAATCGAAGGTACTAAGTTGTATATCTTGTTAGATTACTGAATCCAGGAAAGTATCAACTTTTTCACTCAACCTTCTTCATGGCAAAGCAACTATTTCCAAGAATAGGACTAACTTATTTCACACAGTATAGCGTTTGGCAATGAAGACCTTTGTTTTCTAAGCAAACCAGTTTAGAAATGAAACGAGCCTACTAAGTTGTGCATGTTGTTAGATTACAAAATACAGGAAAGTTTTAACTTGCTACACTCAACCCTCTTCATAGGAAAGCAACTCATTCCGAGAACAGAAGTAGATTATTTCACACTATACAGTGTTCGGCAATGAAGATCATTGTTTTCTAATCAAACTTCTTTAGAAATGAAACGAATCCACTACGTTGTACATCTTGTTAGATTACACAAACCAGGAAAGTATCAACTTGCTGGACGCAACCATCTTCGTGGGAAAGCAACTCATTCTGAGAACAGAACTAGCTTATTTCACACTGTACAGTATTCGACAATGAAGACGTTTGTTTTCTAAGCAAACTACTTTACAAATTAAATGAATCTACTAAGTTGTAGATCTTGACAGATTACACAAACCAGGAAAGTATAAACTTGCTTTACTCAACCATCTTTGTGGGAAAGCAACTCATTCCGAGAACAGAACTGGCTTATTTCACACAGTGCAGTGTTCGGCAATGAAGATCTTTGTTTTCTAGGCAAACCACTTTAGAAATGAAACATATCTACTATGTTGTACATCTTGTTAGATTACACAAACCTGGAACTCTTGATCTTGATGCACTCAATCATCTTCGAAGGAAATTAAAATCATTTCCAAAACAGTACTAGCTTATTTCACACAGCACAAACCAGGAAAGTATCAACTTGCTGCACTCAACCTTGTTCGTGGAAAAGCAACTCATTCCAAGAACAGACCTAGCTTATTTCACATAGTACAGTGTACAGAAATTTAGACCTTTGTTTTCTAAGCAATCTACTTTAGAAATGAAACAAATCTACTAAGATGTACATCTTGTTAGATTACACAATCCAGGAAAGTTTCAACATGCTGCACTCAACCGTCTTCTTAGGAAAGTAATTCACTCCGAGAACAGAACTAGCTTATTTCACACAATACAGTTTTCGGCAATGAAGATCTTTGTTTTCTAAGCAAACTACTTTAGAAATGAAACGAATCTACTAAGTTGTACATCTTCTTACATTACACAAACCAGGAAAGTATCAACTTCCTGCACTTAACATTCTTCTTCGGAAAGCAGCTCATTCCAAGAACAGAACTAGCTTATTTCACACAGTACAGTGTTTGGCAATGCAGATCTTTGTTTTCTAAGCAAACTACTTTAGAAATGAAAAGAATCTACTAACTTGTACATCTTGTTAGATTACACAAATCATTTAAGTTTGATCTTGCTGCACTCAACTGTCTTCGTAGGAAAGCTACTCATTCCGAGAACAGAGCTAGCATATTTCACACTGTACAGTGATTGGCAATGAAGATCTTTGTTTTCTAAGCAAACTACTTTAGAAATGAAATGATTCTACTAAGTTGTACATCTTGTTAGATTTCACAAACCAGGAAAGTATCACCTTGCTGCACTCAACCATCTTCGTAGGAAAGCAACTTATTCTGAGAACAGAACTAGCTTATTTCACACTGTACAGTGATTGGCAATGAACATCTTTGTTTTCTTAGCAAACTACTTTAGAAATGAAACGAATCTACTAAGTTGTACATCTTGGTAGATTTCACAAACCGAGAAAGTATCAGCTTGTTGCACTCAACCATCTACGTGGGAAAGCAACTCATACCGAGAACATAACTAGCTTATTTCACACAGTACAGTGTTTGGCAATGAAGACCTTTTTTTCTAAGCAAACTACTATAGAAATGAAATGAATCTACTAATCTGTACATCTTGTTAGATTACACAAACCAGGAAAGTTTGATCTTGCTCCACTCAACTATGTTCGTATGAAAGCTTGTCATTCCGAGAACGGAGCTAGCTTATTTCACACTGTACAATGTTCAGCAATGAAGATCTTTGTTTTCTAAGCAAACTGTTTTAGAAATGAAACGAATCTGCTAAGTTGTATATCTTGTTAGATTACAATAACCAGGAAAGTATTAACTTGCTACACTGTACGGTCATCGTGGGAAATCAACTCATTTCGAGAACAAAAGAAGCTTATTTCACAAAGTGTACTGTTTGGCAATGAAGATTTTTGTATTTTCAACAAACTATTATAGAAATGAAACGAATCTAAATCATTGTATATCTTTTTAGATTACACAATCAAGGAAATTATCAACTTCCTGCACTCAACCTTTTTGCCTGGGAAAGCAACTCATTCCAAGAATAGAACTAGCTTATTTCACACAGTACAGTGTTGGTCAATGAAGACCCTTGTTTTCTAAGCAAATTACTTAAGAAATGAAACGAATCTGTAAAGTTGTAGATCTTGTTAGATTACACAAACAAGGAAAGTTTGATCTTGCTGCACTCAACCGTCTTCGTAGGAAAGCATGTCATTCCGAGAAAAGAATTAGCTTATTTCATACCGTACAGTATTTGGCAATGAATATCTTTGTTTTTTCGGGAAACTACTTTAGTAATGAAACGAATCTACTAAGTTGCACATCTTGTTAGATTACACAAACCAGGAATATATCAACTTCTGAACTCAACCATCTTCGTGGGAAAGCAAAACATTCTGAGAACAGAAGTATCTTATTTCACACAGTACAGTTTTCAGCAATGAAGACCTTTGTTTTCTAAGCAAATTACTTTAGAAATGAAACGAATATACTAATTTGTACGTTTTATTAGATTACATAAACCAGGAAAGTTTGTTTTTGTTGCACTCAACCGACTTCGTAGGAAAGCATGTCATTACGAGAACAGAACTAGCTTATTTCACACTGTACAATGTTCTGCAATGAAGACATTTGTTTTCTAAGCAAACGACATTAGAAATGAAACGAAAACACTGAGTTGTACATCTTGTCAGATTACACAATCCAGGAAAGTATCATCTTGCTGCACTGAACCGTCTTCTAGCGAAAGCAACTCATTCCGAGAACAGAACTAGCTTATTTGACAAAGTAGAGTGTTCGGCAAAGAAGATTTTTGTTTTCTCAGCAAACTATTTTAGAAACTAAACGAATCGACTACGTTGTACATTTTTTTAGATTACACAATCCAGGACAGTTTGATCTTGCTGCACTCAACTGTCTGCATAGTAATGCAACTCATTCCGAGAACATAACTAGCTTATTTCACACTGTAAATTGTACGGCAATGAAGATCTTTGTTTTCAAAGTAAACTACTTTAGAAATGAAATGAATCTACTAAGTTATATATCTTGTTCTATTACAAAATGCAGGAAAGTTTCAACTTCCTGCACTCAACCATCTTCATGGGAAAACAACTCATTCCAAGTGCAGAAGTAGCTTATTTCACACAGGATAGTGTTAGGCAATGAAGACCTTTGTTTTCTAAGCAAACTACTTTAGAAATGAAACCAATCTACTAAGTTGCATATCTTGTTAGATTATACAAACCAGGAAAGTTTGATCTTGCTGGACACAACGGTCTTCGTAGGAAAGCAGGTCATTCTGAGAACAGAAATAGC
Source organism: Orientallactaga sibirica (assembly GCA_036365145.1). Taxonomy (NCBI): domain Eukaryota; kingdom Metazoa; phylum Chordata; class Mammalia; order Rodentia; family Dipodidae; genus Orientallactaga; species Orientallactaga sibirica. The sequence goes on along the minus strand of JAEOAD010002571.1, from coordinate 67,676 downwards.
TCATTTCACACTGTACAATGTTTGGCAATGAAGATCGTTGTTTTTTAACCAAACTACTTCAGAAATGAAACGAATTTATTAAGTTGTACATCTTCTTAGATTACTCAAACCGGGAAAGTATCAACTTCCCACATTCCACCATCTTCATTGGAAATCAAGTCATTCCAAGAACAGAACTAGCTTATTTCACACAGTACTGTGTTTGACAATGAAGATCTTTGTTTTTTTAGAAACTGCTTTAGAAATGAAACGAATCTGCTTAGTTGTACACCTTGTTAGATTACACAACCCAGGAACGTTTGATCTTGGTGCACTCAACCGTCTTCATAGGAAAGTAACTCATTCTGAGAACAGAACTAGCTTATATCACACTGTACAGTGTTCGGCAATGAAGATCTTTGTTTTCTAAGCAAACTACTTTAGAAATGAAACTAATCTACTAAATTGTACATCTTGTTACATTACACAATCCAGTAAAGTTTCAACTTGCTGCACTCAACCCTCTTCGTAGGAAAACAACTCATTTCGAGAACAGAAGTAGCTTATTTCACATAGTACAGTGTTCAGCAAAGAAGACCTTTGTTTTCTAACCAAACTACTTTAGAAATGAAACGAATCTAAGTTGTGCATCTTGTTAGATTACACAATCCAGGAAAGTATCAACTTGCTGCATTAAACCGTATTCGTGAGAAAGCAACTCATTCTGAGAACAGAAGTAGCTTATTTCGCACAGTACAGTGTTTGGCAATTAAGACCTTTGTTTTCTAAGCAAACTACTTTAGAAATGAAACAAATCTACTAATTTGTACATCTTGTTAGATTACACAAACCAGGAAAGTCTGATCTTGCTGCACTCAACCATCTTCATAGGAAAGCATCTCATTCTGCAAACAGAACTAGCCTATTTCACACAGTACAGTGTTCAGCAAAGAAAACATTTGCTTTCTAACCAAACTACTTTAGAAATGAAAAGAATCTACTAAGTTGTACATCTTGTTAGATTACACAAACCAGGAAAGTATCAACTTGCTGCACTCAACCGTATTCATGAGAAAGCAACTCATTCTGAGAACAGAACTAACTTATTTCACACAGTACAGTGTTAGGCAAAGAAGACCTTTGTTTTCTAGGCAAAATACTTTAGAAATGAAACGAATCTACTAAGTTGTAGATCTTGGCAGATTACAGAAACGAGGAAAGTTTGATCTTGCTGCACTCAACTGTCTTCATAGGAAAGGATCTCATTCCGAAAACAGAACTAGCTTATTTCACACTCTACAGTTTTCGACAATGAATGTCTTTGTTTTGTACGCAAACTACATCACAAATGAAACGAATCTACTAAGTTGCACATCTTGTTGGAATACACAAACCAGGAAAGTATCAACTTCTTGCACTCAACCATCTTCGTGGGATAGCAACTCATTCCGAAAACAGAACAAGCTTATTTCACACAGTAAAGCGTTCGGCAAAGAAGACCTTGGATTTCTAAGCAAATTACTTTAGAAATGAAACGAATCTACTAATTTGTACGTCTTATTAGATTACACAAACCAGTAAAGTTTGATCTTGCTGCACTCAACCGTCTTAGTGGGAAAGCAACTCATTCCGAGAACAGAACTAGCTTATTTGACAAAGTACAGTGTTCGGCAAAGAAGATCTTTGTTTTCTAAGCAAACTACTTTAGAAATGAAACGAATCTACAAAGTGGTACATCTTGTTAGATTACACAAACCAGAAAGGATCAATTGGCTGGGCTCAACCATCTTCGTGGGAAAGCAATTCATTCCGAGAACAAAACTAGCTTATTTCACAAAGTACTGTGTTCGGATAAGATTATCTTTGTTTTCTCAGTATACTCCTTTAGAAAGGAAATGAATCTACTAAGTTGTATATCTTTTTAGCATACACAAACCAAAATGTATCAACTTCCTACACTCAACCATCTTCGTGGGAAAGCAATTCATTCTGAGAACAAAACAAGCTTATTTCACACAGTACAGTGTTTGGCAATGAAGACCTTGGATTTCTAAGCAAATTACTTTAGAAATGAAAAGAATCTACTAATTTGTACGTCTTATTAGATTACACAAACCAGGAAAATTTGATCTTGCTACACTCAACCATCTTCGTGGGAAAGCAACTCATTCCGAGAAAAGAACTAGCTTATTTGAAAAAGTACAGTGTTGGGCAAAGAAGATCTTTGTTATCTAAGCAAATTACTTTCGAAATGAAAGGAATTTACTAATTAGTTGGTCTTATTAGATTACACAAACCAGGAAAGTTTGATCTTGTTGCACTCAAACTTCTTCGTGGGAAAGCAAGTAATTCTGAGAATAGAACTAGCTTATTTCACACTGTACAGTGTTCGGCAATGAAGATCTTTGTTTTCTAAGCAAACTACTTTAGAAATGAAACGAATCTACTAAGTTGTACATCTTGTTAGGTTACACAATCCAAGAAAGTATTAACTTCCTGCACTCAACCATATTCGGGATTAAGCAACTGATGCCGAGAACAGAACTAGATTATTTCACACAGTACGGTGTTTGGCAATGAAGACCTTTGTTTTCTAAGCAAACTACTTTAGAAATGAAACGAATCTACTATTTTGTACATCTTGTTAGATTACACAAGCCAGGAAAGTTTGATATTGCTGCACTCAACCATCTTCGTAGGAAAGCATGTCATTCCGAGAACAGAGCTAGCTTATTTCCCACTGTACAATTTTTGGCAATGAAGATCTTTGTTTCCTAAGCAAACTATTTTAGAAATTAAACGAATCTACTAAGTTGTACATCTTGTTAGATTACACAAACGAGGGAAGTATGTACTTGCTGCACTGTACCGTCTTAGTGGGAAAGCCACGCATTCCGAGAACAGAAGAAGCTGATTACACAAAGTATAGTGTTCAGCAATGAAGATCTTTGTTTTCTCAACAAACTATTTTAGAAATGAAACGAATCTACTACATTGTACATCTTTTTAGATTTCGCAGTCCATAAAAGTATCAACTTCCTAAACTCAACCTTCTTCGTGGGAAAGCAACTCATTCCAAGAACAAAAATAGCTTATTTCACACTGTACAGTATTCGGCAAAGAAGACCTTTGTTTTCTAGGCAAACTACATTAGAAATGAAATGAATCTACTGAGTTATAGATCTTGTTAGATTACACAAACCAGGAAAGTGTGATCTTGGTGCACTCAACCGTCTTGGTAGGAAAACATGTCATTCCAAGAACAGAACTAGCTTATTTCACACTGTACTGTTTTTGGCAATGAATATCCTTGTTTTTTAGGCAAACTACTTTAGAAATGAAACAAATCTACTAACTTGCACATATTGTTAGATTACACAAACCAGGAAAGTATCAACTTCCTGCACTCAACCATCTTCATGGGAAAGCAACCCATTCCAAGAACAGAACTAGTTTATTTCACACAGTACAGTGTTCGACAATGAAGACCTTCGATTTTGAAGCAAATTACTTTAGAACTGAAACGAATCTACTAATTTGTACGTCTTATTAGATTACACAAGCCAAAAAGTTTGTTCTTGCTGCTCTCAACTGTATTCATGGAAAAGCAACTCATTGCGAGAACAGAACTAGCTTATTTCACAAACTACAGTGTTCGGCAAAGAAGATCTTTGTTTTCTGAGCAAACTATTTTAGAAACGAAACGAATCTACTAAGTTGTACATCTTGTTAGGTTACACAAACCAGGAACGTTTGATCTTGCTACACTCAACCGTCTTTGTAGGAAAGCATGTCATTCCGAGACTGAGCTAGCTTATTTCAAACAGTACGGTGTTTGACAATGAAGATCTTTGTTTTCTAAGTAAACTACTTTAGAAATGTAATGAATCTACTAATTTGTACATCTTGTTAGATTACACAAGCCAGGAAAGTTTGATCTTGCTGCACTTAACCATATTCGTAGGAAAGCATGTAATTCCGAGAACAGAGCTACCTTATTTCACACTGTACAATGTTCGGCAATGAAGATCTTTGTTTTATAAGCAAACTACTTTATGAATGAAACGAATCTATTGAGTTGTACATGTTGTTAGATTACACAAACCAGGAAAGTATCAACTTGCTGCACTGTACCGTCTTAGTGAAAAACCAACTCATTCCGAGAACAGAAGAAGCTTATTACACAAAGTATAGTGTTTGGTAATGAAGACTTTTTTCTCAACAAACTATTTTAGAAAGGAAACGAATCTACTACATTGTACATCTTTTTAGATTGCACAATCCAGGAAAGTATCAACTTCCTGAACAGAATTAGCTTATTTCACAAAGTACAGTGTTCGAAAAAGATGATCTTTGTTTTCTCAGCAAACTACTTTAGAAAGGAAATGAATCTACTTCGTTGTACATCTTGTTAGCTTAAACAATACAGGAAAGTATCAACTTCCTGCACTCAACCTTCATTGTGGGAAAGGAACTCATTACAAGAACAGAACTAGCTTATTTCACACAGTACAGTGTTCAGCAATGAAGACCTTCTTTTTCTAACCAAACTACTTTAGAAATGAAACGAATCTACTAAGTTGTAAATCTTGTTAAGTTACACAAACCATGAACGTTTCATAATGCTGCACTCAACCGTTTGCATAGGAAAGAAACTCATTCCGAGAACAGAACTAGCTTATTACACAGTGTACAGTGTTCAACAGTGAAGATCTTTTTTTCTAAGTAAACTACTTTAGAAACAAAATGAATCTACTACGTTCTGCATCGTTTTTGATTACACAAACCTGGAAAGTATCAACTTGCGGCACTCAACTGTCCTCGTGGGAAACCAACTCATTCCCAGAACAGAACTAGCTTATTTCACAAGGTACATTGTTTGGCAATGAAGACCTTTGTTTTCTAAGCAAAATACCTTAGAAATGAAATGAATCTACTAAGTTGTACATCTTGTTAGATTACACAAACCAAGAAAGTATCAGCTTGCTGCGATCAATCGTCTACGTGGGAATGCAACTCATTCTGAGAACAGAACTATCTTATTTCACATTGTACAATGTTCGGCAATGAAGATCTTTGTCTTCTAAGAAAACTACTTTTGAAATGAAACGAATGTACTAAGTTGTACATCTTGTTACAGTACACAAATCAGGGAAGTATTAACTTGCTGCACTCAACCATCTTCGTGGTAACGCAACTCATTCTGAGAACAGAAGTACCTTATTTCACACAGTACAGTTATCGACAATGAAGATCTTGTTTTTTAAGCAAAGTACTTTAGAAATGAAACGAATCTACAAAGCTGTACATCTTCTTAGATTACACAATCCAAGAAAGCATCAACTTCCTATACTCAACCATCTTCGTGGGAGAGCAACTCATTCCGAGAACAGAAGTAGCTTATTTCACACTCTACAATGTTCAGCAATGAATTTCTTTGTTTCCTAAGTAAACTCCTTAGAAATGAAATGAATCTACTAAGTTGTACATCTTGTTAGATTACAGAAACCAGGAAAGTATCAACTTGCTGCACTGAACCATCTTCATGGGAAAGCAACTCATTCCTAGAACAGAACCAGCTTATTTCAAAAAATACAGTGTTCGGCAATGAAGACCTTTGTTTTCTAAGCAAACTACCTTAGAAATGAAATGAATCTACTAAGTTGTACATCGTGTTAGATTACACAAACCAAGAAGATATAAACTTCTTGTACTCAACCATCTTAGTGGGAGAGCAACTCTTTCTGAGAACAGAACTAGCTTATTACACACAGTACAGTTTTTGGCAATGAAGATCTTTGTTTACTAAGCAAACTACGTTAGTAATGAAACGAATAGAGTAAGTTGTACACCTTCTTTGATTACACAAACCAGGAAAGTATCAACTTGCTGCACTCAACCGTCTTCGTGGGAAAGCAACTCATTCCGAGAACAGAACTAGTTAATTTCACACAGTAGAGTGTTCGGCAATGAAGAACTTTGTTGTCTAAGCAAGCTACTTTATAAATGAAACGAATCTACTAAGTTGGACATTTTCTTAGATTACACAAACCAGGAAAGTATCAACTTCCTGCACTCAACCGTCTTCCTGGGAAAGCAACTCATTCTGAGCACCGAAACAGCTCATTTCACACGGTACAGTGTTCTGAAATGAAGACCTTTGTTTTCTAAGCAAACAACTTTACAAATGAAACAAATCTACTAAGATGTACATCTTGATAGATTACACAAACCAGCAAAGTATCAACGTGCTGTACTCAACTCTTTTCGTAGTACAGCAACTCATTCCGACAACAGAACTATCTTATTTCACACAGTATAGTTTTCGACAATGAAGATCTTTATTTTCTAACAAACTACTTAAGAAATGAAACGAATCTACGAAGTTGTACACCTTGTCAGATTACTCAAACCAGGAAAGTTAGATCTTTCTTCACTCAACCGTCTTTGTAGGAAAGCATCTCTTTCCGAGAAAAGAACTAGCTTATTTTACACTGGACAGTGTTTGGCAATGAAGATCTTTGTTTTCTAAGCAAACTACTTTAGAAATGAAACGAATCTACTAAGTTGTACATCTTGTTAGATTACACAATCCAGGAAAGTATCAACTTGCTGCACTCAACCGTCTTCATGCCCAAGCAACTCATTCCAAGAACAGAACTACCTTATTGCACAAAGTACAGTGTTTGGCAATGAAGATCTTTGTTTTCTCAGCAAACTTCTTTAGAAATAAAACGAGTCTACTAAGTTATACATCTTTTTAAATTACACAATCCAGGAAAGTATCAACTTCCTGCACTCAACCTTCGTGGGAAAGCAACTCATTCCAAGATTGGAACTACCTTATTTCACACAGTACAGTGTTCGGCAATGAAGACCTTTGTTTTCCACCCAAAACACTTTAGCAATGAAACGAATCTACTAGTTTTACATGTGGTTAGATTACACAAACTAGGAAAGTTTGATCTTGCTGCACTCAACCGACATCATACGAACTCATCTCATTCCGCGAACAGAACTAGCTTATTTCACACAGTACAGTGTTTGGCAATGAATATCTTGGATTTCTAAGCAAACTACTTTAGAAATGAAATGAATCTACTAAGTTCTACATCTTTTTATATTACACAATCCAGGAAAATATCAACTTCCTGCATTCAACCTTCTTCATGGGAAAGCAACTATTTCCAAGAACCAAACTAGCTTATTTCACACAGTATAGTGTTCGGCAATGAAGAGCTTTGTTTTCTAAGGAAACTAATTTAGAAGAGAAAAGAATCTACTACGCTATACATCTTGTTATATTACACAAACCAGGAAAGTATCAACTTGATGCACTCAACCGAATTCGCAGTAAAGCAACTCATTCTGAAAACAGAACTAACTTATTTCACACAGTCCAATTTTTGGCCATGAAGATATTTCTTTTTTAAGAAAACTACTGTAGAAATGAAACGAATCAACCAAGTTGTACACCTTCTTACATTACACAAACCAGGAACGTGTGATATTGCTGCACTCAACCCTCTTCGTAGGAAAGCAACTCACTCCGAGAACAGAACTAGCTTATTTCACACAGTACAGTGTTTGGCAATGAAGATCTTCGTTTTCTAAGCAAACTAATTTAGTAGTGAAAAGAATCTACTACGCTGTACATCTTGTTAGATTACACAATCCAGGAAAGTATCAATTTGCTCACTGAACAGTCTTTGTGGGAAAGCAACTCATTCCGAGGACAGAAGTAGCTTATTACACACTATAGTGTTTGGCAATGAAGATCTTTGTTTTCTAAGCAAACTACTTTATAAATGAAACGAAGCTACTAAGTTGTAGATCTTGTTAGATTACACAAGCCAGGAAAGTATCTACTTGCTGCACTCAACCATATTCGTGGGAATGCTACTCATTCCAAGAAGAAAACTAGCTTATTACACACAGTACAGTTTTTGGCAATGAAGATCTTTCTTTTTTAAGCAAACTACTTTAGAAATGAAACAAATCTAATAAATTGTACATCTTGTTAGATTACACAAACCAGGAAAGTATCAAATTGCTGCACTCAAACTTCTCCGTGGGAATGCAACTCATTCCAAGAACAGAACTAGCTTATTACACAAGTACAGTTTTCGGCAATGAAGATCTTTCTTTTTTTAAGCAAACTACTTTTGAAATGAAACGAATCTTCTAAATTGTACATCTTGATAGATTACACAAACTAGGAGACTATCAACTTGCTGCAATTAACCTTCTTTGTGGGAATTCAACTCATTCCAAGAACAAAACTAGCTTATTACACACAGTACAGTTTTCGTCAATGAAGATCTTTCTTTTTTATAAGCAAACTACTTTAGAAATGTAACGAATCTACTAAATAGTACATCTTCTTAGATTACACAAACCAGGGAATGATCAACTTGCTGCACTCAACCGTCTTCGTAGTAAAGCAAATCATTCTGAGAACAGAACTAGCTTATTTCACACAGTACAGTACAGCAATGAAGGTTTGTGTTTCTAAGCAATGAAAAACTTTCTACTGTTGTACTAAGATTACACAAACCAGGAACTACTTTACTCAAATCTTTGTGGGAAAGTAACTCATTCCCAGAACACAACTCTTATAGCACAAAGTACAATGTTTGGCAAGGTACACCTTTGTTTTCTAGATTAAAACTGCTTTAGAAATGAAACAAATCTACTAAGTTGTACATCTTGAGATTACCCAATCCAGGAAACTTTCAACTTTCTGCACTCAACCGTCTTTGTGGGAAAGTAACTCACTGAACCAGAACACAAGTACTGTGTGGCAATGAAGATCTTTGTTTTCTAAGTAAACTACTTTAGAAATGAAAATAATCTACTAAAGTACAATTTTTGGATTACACAAACCAGGAACAATCAAATTGTTCATCCATCTTCACTGCAAAACTGCTTTAGAAATGAAACAAATCTATTTCACACAGTACATCTTGATAGATTACCCAATTTTCTAAGCAAACTTTTAGAAATGAAACGAATCTACTAAGTTGTACATCTTGATAGATTACCCAATCCAGGAAACTTTCAACTCTGCACTCAACCGTCTTAGAACAACTCATTCCGAGAACTGAACCAGCTTATTTCACACAGTACACTGTGTGGCAATGAAGATCTTTGTTTTCTAAGTAAACTACTTTAGAAATGAAAATAATCTACTAAGTGGTACATCTTTTTAGATTACACAAACCAGGAAAGAATCAAATTCCCACATTCATCCATCTTCACTGGAGAGCAACTCATTCTGAGAACAGAACTAGCTTATTTCACACAGTACAGTGTTTGGCAATGAAGACCTTTGTTTTCTAAGCAAACCACTTTGGAAATGAAACGAAACTACAATGATGTACATCTTGATAGATTACACCAACCAGTAAAGTATCAACTTGCTGGACTCAACCATCTTCGTAGTAAAGCAACTCATTCTAAGAACAGAACTAGATTATTTCACACAGTATAGTTTTGGACAATGAAGATCTATGTTTTCTAAACAAACTAGTTAAGAATCAAAACGAACCTACTCAGTTGTACATATTTTTACATTACACAATCCAGGAAAGTATCAACTTCCTGCACTCTACCATCTTCGTGGGAAAGCAATACATTCTGAAAAGAGAACTAGCTTATTTCACACAGTACAGTTTTCGGCACTGAAGATCTTTGTTTTCTAAACACTTTAGAAATGAAACGAATCTACTAAGTTGCACATCTTGTTAGATTACACAAACCAGGAAAGTTTGATCTTGCTGCTCTCAAATTCTTAGTAGGAATGTAACTCATTCGGAAAACAGAACTAGCTTATTTCACACTGTACCATGTTAGGCAATGAAGATCTTTGTTTTGTAAGCAAAATACTTTAGAAATGAAATGAATCGACTAAGTTGTACATCTTGTTAGATTACACAAACCAGGATAGTATCAACTTGCTGCACTCAACCATCTTCGTGGGAAAGCAACTGAATCCGAGAACAGAACTAGCTTATTTCACACAGTACAGTTTTCGGCAATGAAGATATTTGTTTTCTAAGCAAACTGCTTTAGAATGAAACAAATCTACTAAATTATACATCTTGTTAGATTACACAATAAAGGAAAGTATCAACTGCCTGCACTCAACTTACTATGTGGGAAAGCAACTCATTCCAAGAACAGAACTATCTTATTTCACACATTAGAGTGTTCAGCAATGAAGACCTTTGTTTTCTAAGCAATCTACTTTAGAAATGAAACGAATCTACTAAGTTGTACATTTTCTCAGATTACACAAACAAGGAATGTTTGACCTTACTGCACTCAACCATATTCGTGGGAGAGCAACTCATCCTGGGAACCGAACTAGCTTATTTCACACAGTATAGTTTTCGACAATAAAGATCTATGTTTTCTAAGCAAACTACTTAAGAATCAAAACGAATCTACTAAGTTGTACATATTTTTACATTACATAATCCAGGAAAGTATCAACTTCATGAACTCAACCATCTTTGTGGGAAAGCAACTAATTCCGAGAACAGAACTAGCTTATTTCACACAGTACAGTGTTCAGCAATGAAGAAGTTTGGTTTCTAAGCAAGTTACTTTAGAAATGAAACACATATACTAAGTTGTACATCTTCACAAAGCATGAAAGTATCAACTTGCTGAAACAGAACAGAACTAGCTTATTTCACACAGTACAGTGTTCAGCAATGAAGAAGTTTGGTTTCTAAGCAAGTTACTTTAGAAATGAAACACATCTACTAAGTTGTACATCTTCACAAAGCATGAAAGTATCAACTTGCTGCACTAAGCCATCTTTGTGGGAAAGCAACTCATTCCGAGAACAGAACTAGCTTATTTCACACAGTACAGTTTTTGGCAATGAAGATATTTGTTTTCTAATAAAACTACTTTAGAAATGAAACGAATCTACTAAATTGTACATCTTGTTAGATTACACAAACTAGGAGAGTTTGAACTTACTGCACTCAGCAGTCTTCGTAGGAAAGCAACTCAGTCCGAAAACAGAACTACCTTATTGCACACTGTATAGTGTTAGGCAATGAAGATCTTTGTTTTCTAAGCAAACTACTTTAGAAATGAAATGAATCTACTAAGTTGTACATCTTGTTACTTGTACAAACCAGTATGTACATCTTCACAACACAGTACATTTTCAGCAATGAAGATCTGTGTTTCATAATCAAACTACTTTAGAAATGAAATGAATCTACTAAGTTGCACATATTGTTAGATTACACAAACCAGGAAAGTTTTATCTTGCTGCACTCAACAGTCTTCGTAGGAAAGCAAATCATTCCAAGAACAGAACTAGCTTATTTCACACAGTACAGTTTTTGGCAATGAAGATCTTTGTTTTCTAATCAAACTACTTTAGAAATTAAACGAATCTACTAAGTTGTACATCTTGGTACATTACACAAACCAGGAAAGTTTGATCTTACTGCACTCAGCAGTCTTCGTAGGAAAGCAACTCAGTCCGAAAACAGAACTACCTTATTTCACACTGTACAGTGTTAGGCAATGAAGATCTTTGTTTTCTAAGCAAACTACTTTAGAAATGAAATGAATCTACTAAGCTGTACATCTTGATAGATTACACAAACCAGGAAAGTATCAACTTTCTGCCCTCAACCGTCTTCTTGGGAAAGCAACTCGTTCCGAGAACAGAACAACCTTATTTCACACAGTACATTTTTCAGCAATGAAGATCTGTGTTTCCTAATCAAACTACTTTAGAAATGAAACGAATCTACTAAGTTGCACATGTTGTTAGATTACACAAACTAGGAAAGTTTGATCTTGCTGCACTCAACAATCTTTGTAGGAAAGCAAATCATTCCAAGAACAGAACTAGCTTATTTCACACTGTGCAATGTTCGGAAATAAAGATCTTTGTTTTCTAAGCAAACTACTTTAGAAATGAAATTAATGTACTAAGTTGTACATCTTGTTAGATTACACAAACCAGAAAATATCAACTAGCTGCACTGAACCGTCTTCGTGGGAAGCAACTCACTCGTAGACCAGAACTAGCTTATTTCACACAGTACAGTGTTTGGCAATGAAGACCTTTGTTTTCTAAGCAAACTACTTTAGAAATGAAACGAATCTACTAAGTGGTACATCTTGTTAGATTACACAATTCAGGAAAGTATCAACTTCCTGCACTCAACCACATTCGTGGAAAAGCAACTAATTCCGAGAAGAGAACTAGGTTATTTCACACGGTCCAATGTTTGGCAATGATGACCTTTGTTTTCTAAGCAAACTATTATATAAATTGAATAATCTACTAAGTTGTACATCTTGATAGATTACACATACATGGAAAGTACCAACTTGCTAAACTCAACCGTCTTCGTAGTAAAGCAACTCATTCTGAGAACAGAACTAGCTTATTCCACACAGTACAGTTTTCGACAGTGAAGAACTTTCTTTTTTTAAGCATACTACATTGGAAATGAAACGAACGTACAAGTTTGTATATCTTGTTAGATTACACAATCTAGGAAAGTTTCAACTTGCTGCACACAACCATCTTCATAGGAAAGCAACTCATTTCTAGAGCCGAACCAGCTTATTTGACACGGTACAGTGTTCGGAAATGAATATCTTTTTGTTCTAAGTAAACTACTTTAGAATTGAAAAGATTCTAAGTTGTACATCTTTATAGAATACACATCCAGGAAAGTATCAACACCTGGCACTCAACCATCTTCATTGGAAAGCAAATAATTCCAAGAACCGAACTAGCTTATTTCACACAGTACAGTGTTCGGCAACGAAGGTGTTTGTTTTCTAAGCAAACTACTTTAGAAATGAAACGAATCTACTAAAATGTACATCTTGATAGATTACACAAACCAGTAAAGTATCAACTTGCTGCACTCTACACTCTTCGCAGTAAAGCAACTCATTCCAAGAACCGACCAGGCTTCTTTCACACGGTACAGTGTTCAGAAATGAAGATCTTTGTTTTTTAAGCAAACTACATTAGAAATTAAAAGAATCTACTAAGTTGTACATCTTTTTAGATAACACAAATGAGGAAAGTATCAATTTCCTGAACTCAACCATCTTCATGGGAAAGCAACTCATTCTGAGAACAGAACTAGCTTATTTCACACAGTACAGTGTATGGCAATGAAGAACTTTGTATTCTAAGCAAACTGCTTTATAAATGAAACGAATCTACTAAGTTGTGCATCTTGTTAGATTACACATACCAGGAAAGTACCAACTTGCTACATTCAACCGTATTCATAGTAAAGCAACTCATTCTGAGAACAGAACTAGCTCATTTCACACAGTACAGTGTTTGGCAATGAAGACCTTTGTTTTATAATCAAACTACTTTAGAAATGAAAGGAATCTACTAAGTTGTGCATCTTGTTATATTACACAAACCAGGAAAGTTTGAGCTTGCTTAACTCAACCGTCTTCGTGGGAAAGCAACTCATTCTGAGAATAGAACTAGCTTATTTCACACTGTACAAAGTTCGGCAACGAATATCTTTGTTTTCTAAGCAAACTACTTTAGGAATGAAACGAATATACTAAGTTGTACAACTTGTTAGATTACACACATCAGGAAAATATCAACTTGCTGTACTCAACCGTTTTCTTGGGAAAGCAACTCATTCCGAGAATAGAACTAGATTATTTCACAAAGTACAGTGTTTGTCAATGAAGGACTTTGTTTTCTAAGCAAACTACTTTATAAATGAATCGAATACAGAAAGTTCTTCATCTTGTTAGATTACACACACCAGGAAAGTATCAACTTGCTGCACTCAACCGTCTTCGTAGTAAAGCAACTCATTCCAAGAACAGAGCTAGCTTATTTCACACTGTACAGTTATCAGCAATGAAGATCTTGTGTTTTGGCCAAAGTACTTTAGAAATGAAACGAATCTACTTAGTTGTACATCTTGTTAGGTTACACAAACCAGGAAAGTATCAACTTGCTGCACTGAACCGTCTTCGTGGGAAAGCAACTCACTCTGAGAACAGAAGAAGCTTATTTCAGAAAGCATAGTTTTAGGTAATAAAGATCTTCATTTTCTCAACAAAATATTTTAGAAATGAAACGAATCTACTACATTGTACATCTTTTTAGATTACACAATCCAGGAAAGTATCAACTTCCTGAACTCAACCTTCTTCGTGGGAAAGCAACTTATTCCAAGAACAGAACTAGCTTATTTCACACAGTACAGAGTTCGGAAATGAAGACCTTTGTTTTCTAAGCAAAATACTTTAGAAATGAAATGAATCTACTAAGTTGTACATCTTGTTAGATTGCACAAACCAGAAAAGTATCAACGTGCTGCACTGAACCGTCTTTGTGGGAAAGCAACTCACTCTGAGAACTGAACTAGCTTATTTCACAAAGTACAGTGTTTGGCAATAAGGATCTTTGTTTTCTCCGCAAACTACTTTAGAGACGAATTTGCTAAGTTGTACATGTTTTTATATTACACAATCCAAGAAAGTATCAACTTCCTGCACTGAACCTTCTTCGTGGGAAAGCAACACATTCAGGAACGGAACTAGCTTATTTCACACAGTACATTGTTCGGCAATGAAGATCTTTGTTTTCTCTGCAAACTGTGTTAGACATGAAATGAATCTACTAAGTTGTACCTCTGGTTACCTTACACAAGTCAGGAAAGCAACTCATTCCGAGAACAGTACTAGCTTAATTCACACGGTACAGTATTCGTCTATGAAGATCTTTGTTTTCTAAGAAAACTCCTTTAGAAATGAAACGAATCTACTAAGTTGTACATCTTGTAAGATTCCACAAACTAGGAAAGTATCAACTTCCTGCACTCAACAATCTTCATGGGAAAGGAACTCACTATGAGAAGAAACTTGCTTATTTCACACAGTACAGTGTTTGGCAGTGAAGACCTTTGTTTTCTGAGCAAACTACTTTAGAAATTAAACGAATCTACTAAGATGTACATATTCTTAGATTACATAAACCAGGAAAGTATCAACTAGCTGCACTCAACCATCTTCGTAGTAAAGCAACACATTCCAAGAACAAAAGTAGCTCATTTCACATAGTAAAGTTTTCAGCAATGAAGACCTTTGATTTCTAAGCAAAGAACTTTAGAAATGAAACGAATCTCCTAAGTTGTACATCTTGTTAGATGACACAAACCAGGAAAGTATCAGCTAGAACAGAACTAGCTTATTTCACAAAGTACAGTGTTCAGCAATGAAGATCTTTGTTTTCTAAGCAAACTATTTTAGAAATGAATCTACTACATTGTATATCTTTTTATTTTATTTATTTTATTTTTTTAATTTTATTTTCTTTTTTTTAATCAATATATATTTTTTATTTATATTATTCTGATTTTACATTCATAGTATTGGTTCCATTGTCCTCCTCCCCTTCCTCCCACTTTCAAAGGGGCCCTCATCAATGGGGAATGTTTATCATGCATTGTGAGTTTGCTCAAGAGTTCTGGTGGATAGGCCCCAGTCTCTGTGCATAATGCCCCAACTTGTGACTCTAACAATCTTTCCTCCCCCTCTTCTGCGAGTTTCCCTGAGCCACATTGGGGTCATTTTAGTTCTGCTTCCCTGATGAGGTTTTGGGAGCCTCTGTGTCTCTGGATATCTGGCTTATGACTGGTGTTGGATGTTTTCTGTGTTTATCTCCATCAGCCTTTTTCTGGTGTTGTGATCGCATTGAGCGCTGTATTCTTGCCCTTCCCCTGCATTGTTCTATGGTTTCAGCTGGTGAGGTGTGGTTAGCTGATCCTACCTTCAGGTTCGTTGTCTACCTGAAAAGAGATAAGCAAATTCTCCAACGGAGAGAGAAGTTAGTACTAGATAGAAGGGATAACCGTATATGTTTTGGAGGGAACTTTATATGCATTGGCTGTCTTCTAGCCCACATTTGGTGGCCACTAGATCTTGGAGACTGAGCTCACTTTTTGTACATGGCTTTGACTTATTTCCCAGTTCCAGCAATGAGTTCCATTCCACTGAATGGATTTATTAGCCAAATCAAGAGCAGTTGGTAACCCACCATGGCTGTTTGCCACTACTGCACTTGTATGAGCATTGCGTCAGATTGTTTCCTGCTGGGTATCTTAGGCTGCAAGTTGTTTGGACCAATGTCAGACATTTTCCCCCAGTTGCTCGTGTAGCACCCTCTGGTACTAGACTAGCTAACTGTCTGGGGACTGCCCTTCTTCCAGATTCTGGCCAGGTCTCTCTGTGTTTGGTCTCACACACGTATGCTGTCTTCGACAGTAGGGTCTTACCATTAACCTTTGGTGGGTCACCAAGTACTCTGACAGAAGTGTCTTTTTTGGGAAACCTTGTAGGTGTTTCAGATCAACAGCTCAATGTGGAAGTTAACCCCTTGCTGGCACTGGGACTTAAAAGTCTGCACCTAGGAAGGTGAGGGAGGAAAAAGATATATAATGTAAAAGAGAAAGTGAGTATAGAGAGGAGAGGGAGAGAGAGAGAGGGAGGGAGAGAGAGAGAAGAGAAAAAGAAGCAGGACAAGATTAAAGTTGGCCTTCATCATGTTCTCTCCAGGTTCCTGTGGTTCGAGTATTCCCTCCGTAGGCCTGCTGAAGGATCACTGTTTTAGCCTGTTGTTCAGAGTAAAGGGTTTTGTATTATTTTTCCCTTTTGGGTCCCAATTTGTATCCCCCCCTTGTCCTCCCTCCCACCCTCTGATTCCCTCCCACCATTACCCTCCCTCCATCCCACCCTCCTTCTTGTCTCGCCCTCAGAGTGTTTATTAGGTTTGGCCGCATGTCACGTGGAATCTGGTTAGGGGCGACAGATAAATGAGACCATGCGACGATTATCTTTTTGTGCTTGGCTGAGCTCACTGAGGATGATCTGTTCCATGTTTGACCATTTTTTTTCAAATTTCCTTATTTCATCTTTCCTTACTGCTACGTAGAATTCCATAGTATAGATATACCACATCTTTGTTATCCATTCATCTAGTGATGGACACCTGGGTTGATTCCAGCTCTTTGCTATTATGAATTGAGCAGCTATAAACATGGTTGAGCAAATGTTTCTGATCTGAGACTTGGGTCCTTTAGGGTAAATGCCCAATAAGGGAATAACTGGATCCATTGGTAAGTCTATGGCCATCCTTTTCAATAGCCTCCATATAGCTGTCCATAGTGGTTGAACCATTTTACATTCCCACCAAAAGTGAAGACTTGTTCCTATTTCTCCACAGCCTCGCCAGCATTTGTTTTCATTGTTTTTTTTTTTAATGTTAGCCATCCTAACTGGGGTAAGGTGGAATCTCATAGTTGTTTTAATTTGCATTTCCCTGATGATTAGGGATGTTGAACATTTTCTTAAATGTGTTTGCTATTTGTATTTCTTCCTCTGAGAACTCCCTGTGCAGTTCTCTGCCCCACTTTGTGAGTGGGTTGTTTGGTGATTTATTGTTTAGGTTTTGGAGTTCTTTGTAGATTCTAGAAATTAGGCCTTTGTCAGTTGTATAGCTGGTGAAAATTTTCTCCCATTCTGTGGGTATTCTGCTGGCTTTGGTTATAATATTTTTGTCAGTGAAAAAGCTTTTCAGCTTCATGAGATCCCAATGGTTGAGTGATTGTTTAATTTCCTGAGCTGCTGAGGTTTTGTTCAGGAAATATTTTCCCACTCCTATATCATGGAAGGTTCCTCCTATTTTTTCTTACAGTAGTAGCAGAGTTTCTGGTTTTATATTAAGGTCTTTTATCCATTTGGACTTAATTTTTGTGCATGGAGAGATGTGTGGGTCAAGTTTCATTTTCCTACATATGGTTGTCCAGTTTGTCCAGCACCATTTGTTGAAGATGCTGTCCTTTTTCCATTCTACATTGCTAGGGCCTTTGTCAAATATCAAGTAGCTATAGTTTCTTCACCCAAAGTCTGGGTTTTCAATTCTGTTCCATTGGTCTATATTCCTGTTTGTGTGCCAGTACCAGGTTGGTTTTATTTAATCAATATATATTTTTTATTTATATTATTCTGATTTTACATTCATAGTATTGGTTCCATTGTCCTCCTCCCCTTCCTCCCACTTTCAAAGGGACCCTCATCAATGGGGAATGTTTATCATGCGTTGTGAGTTTGCTCAAGAGTTCTGGTGGATAGGCCCCAGTCTCTGTGCATAATGCCCCAACTTGTGACTCTAACAATCTTTCCGCCCCCTCTTAAGCGAGTTTCCCTGAGCCACATTGGGGTCATTTTAGTTCTGCTTCCTTGATGAGGTTTTGGGAGCCTCTGTGTCTCTGGATATCTGGCTAATGACTGGAGTTGGATGTTCTCTGTATTTATCTCCTTCAGCCTTTTTCTGGTGTTGTGATCACCTTGAGCGCTGTATTCTTGCCCTTCCCCTGTGTTTTTCTATGGTTTCAGCTGGTGAGGTGTGGTTAGCTGATCCTCCCTTCAGGTTCATTGTCCTGAAAAGAGATAAGCAAATTCTCTAAAGGAGAGAGAAGTTAGTACTAGATAGAAGAAATAACCATATATGTTTTGGAGGGAACTTTATATGCATTGGCTCTCTTCTAGCCCACATTTGGTGGCCACTAGATCTTGGAGACTGAGCTCATTTTTTGTACATGGCTTTGACTTATTTCCCACTTCCAGCAATGAGTTCCATTCCACTGAATGGATTTATTAGCCAAATCAAGAACAGTTGGTAACCCACCATAGCTGTTTGCCACTACTGCACTTGTATGAGCATTACGTCAGATTGTTTCGGTTTCCCAAACAAGACAGACTTCTGTCAGAGTACTTGGTGACCCACCAAAGGTTAATGGTAAGACCCTACTGTCGAAGACAGCATACGTGTGTAAGAATATCTGTGTTTTCTAAGGAAAATACTTTAGAAATAAAAGGAATCTACTAAGTTGTACATCTTGTAAGATTACACAAGCCATGAAAGTTTGATCTTGCTGCACTCAACCGTCTTTGTAGGAACGAATCTCATTCCGCGAACAGAACAAGCTTATTTCAGAGTGTACAGTGTTCTGCAATGAAGATCTTTGTTTTCTAAGCAAACTACATTAGAAATGAAACGGATTTACTAATTTGCACATCTTGTTAGATTATACAAACCAGGAAAATTTGATCCTGCTGCACTCAACTGTCTTCGAGGGAAAGCAACTCATTCCTAGAACAGAACTAGCTTATTTCACAAAGTACAGAGTTCAGCAATGGAGCCACTTGTTTTCTAAACAAACTACTTTAGAAATGAAACGAATCTACTAAGTTTTACATCTTGTTAGATTACACAAACCTGGAAAGTATAACTTGCTTCACTGAACTGTCTCCCTTAGGAAAGCAACTCATTCCGAGAATAGAACTAGCTTATTTCACAAAGCACAGTGTTCAACAATGAAGGTCTTTGTTTTCTCAGACAATTACTCTGGAAATGAAACGAATCTACTAAGTTGTACATCTTGTTACATTGCACAAACCAGGAAAGTATCAACTTGTTGCACTCAACCGTCTCGAAGGAAAGCAAATAATTCCCAGAACGGTACTAGCTTATTTCACACAGTGCAGTGTTCGGCAATGAAGACTTTTGTTTTCTAAGCAAAGTACTTTAGAAATGAAACGAATACACTAAGTTGTACATCTTCTTACATTATACAATACAGTATAGTTTCAACTTGCTGCACTCAACCGTCTTCGTAGGAAAGCATTTCATTACGAGAACAGAACAAGCTTATTTCACACAGTACAGTTTTCGGCAATGAAGATCTTTATTTTCTCACAAACTACTTTAGAAATGAAACGAATCTACTAAGTTGTATATCTTGTTAGATTACACAAACCAGGAACGTTTGATCTTGCTGCATTCAACCATCTGCATAGGAAAACAACTCATTCCGAGAACAGAACTAGCTTATTTCACACTGTACAGTGTTCGGCAATGAACATTTTTGTTTTAAAAGTAAACTACATTAGAAATGAAATGAATCTACTAAGTTGTGTATCTTGTTAGATTACACAATGTAGGAAATTATCAACTTCCTGCACTCAACCATCTTCCTGGGAAAGCAACTCATTCCGAGAACAGAACTAGATATTTCACACAGGATAGTGTTCGGAAATGAAGACCTTTGTTTTCTCAGCAATCTACTTTAGAAATCGAACGAATCTACTAAGTTGTACATCTTGTTAGATTACACAAACCATGAAAGTTTGATCTTGCTGCACTCAACCGTCTTCATAGGAAAGCATGTCATTCCGATAACAAAATTAGTTTTTTTTACACTGTACAATGTTCGGAAATAAAGATCTTTTTTTTCTAAGCAAACTATTTAGAAATGAAATGAATCTACTAAGTTGTACATCTTGTTAGATTACACAAACCTGTAAAGTATCAACTTGCTGGGCTCAATCGTCTTTGTGGAAAGCAACTCATTCCGAGAACAGAATTACCTTATTTCACACAGTAAATAGTTTGGCGATGAAGACCTTTTTTTCTAAGAAAACTCCTTTATGAATTATACGAATCAACTAAGTTGTACATCTTGTTAGATTACACATACCTGGAAAGTACCAACTTGCTACACTCAACCGTCTTCGTGGTAAAGCGAATCATTCTGAGAACAGAACTAGCTTATTACACACAGTACAGTTTTCAGTAATGAAGATCTTTCTTTTTTTTAAGAAAACTACTTTGGAAATGAAATGAATTTAAAAATTTGTATATCTTGTTAGATTACACAATCCAGGAAATTTTGAACTTGCTGCACTCCACCGTCTTCATAGGAGAGCAACTCATTCTGAGCGCCGAACCATCTTATTTCACCCGGTACAGTGTTCCGAAATTGTGGTGGGAGGTGTCCGGGGCCACACCATCCATGTTGAAGATTGCGGCTGGCACCTTACCAAAGGGCGTTGAGCTCGGGTCTTGTCAGTAAACAGGAAGTTATGGTGATTGGCTAGGAGGCATATACTCATTGCATCAATGTCTCGGCTTCAGCCAAGTTAGCTTTCTTGCCTAGCAAATATGTTGTGATTGGTCTCCATAGGGTATATAAGCTGTGCTATTTCCTGTAATAAAGTGTGTGGGTGGTCTCCCGTCCAAGCAAGCAACAAGAGTGATGCGTGTGTCATTAGTGTCCCGACTGGTCGGCGACATTTGGTGGCCAGTAAGGGGACCCTCTATCAGCACCATCTTAAGGTAAAAAAGAGGCAAATATCTATGTATAAGACAAGGGTATGAAAAAAGAAAATATAAGATATTAGCAGAAGTTTTCCTTCGAGGAAACGCAGCAAGAAGGTTCCATACGAGGGAACATTAGCGAGAAGGTTTCCTTCGAGGAAACGCAGCGAGAAGGTTCCTTATGACGGAACATTAGCGGAAGGTTTCCTTAGAGGAAACGCAGTGAGAAGATTCCTTAAGAGGGAATGATAGCTGGCCAATTAATGTATGTTTGTTCGTGTGTTTTATTAGTATATAAAAGTTAGTTAACCTCATGCAGACTAGCTTAGAGGAGGAGGATCAGTTATTTGTGTTGTCAGTGTGTCTAGTCATATTACACAGGGCAAACGAAAATGTGCCTCTCCCCTTGGGGACCCTACCTATATGGGCCCTAATTCGTTCTTGTTTAAAGTCTCCAAAACCTAGGATTCAGAAGCAGTTAAAAGAAAGGAAAAAAAAATTAGAGGAAATGAGAGAAGAGCGCTCGAGTAAAACATCTAAAACAAAAAGTAATTCAGTCTCAAAACAAAACAATGAGGAGGAGCTGGAGCTTTCAGGGATAAAAAGAAAAAAAAGGTTTAGACAATTGCATTTAACCCCTAATGCCCCACGCCCTCCGGCGTATAATCCTACTGAAGGTGTTCTCTGGAGCTGTCAGGGTGTTTGTGCTTGCGGTTCACACCCACAATTTGAACAGTGGAAGGATCTTGATTTTAGATCTGCTTTTCCAGTACTGGAGGATCAAAATCAGCAAAGATATCATCAGGCCGTTGATCTGAAGACAGTGAAACAGCTTAAGAGGGGATAACATTACCAATCCAAATTCAACCTATACACAGGGTTGTCAATAGGGGCCACTGAGCCAATTAGAATAACCTGGAGGTGGCCCATCAACTAGTTAAGAAACAGCTGGAAGTCAATCATATTCGACCATCTACTTCTCCTGTTAACACTCCTATATTCATTATAAGGAAGAAGTCTGGCAAATGGAGGCTGTTGCATGATTTAAGAACTATTAATGCTAAATTGTAGTAAGACCATCCAGCAGTGTATCAACAGATTAGTGTAGCAGCCACTAAAGCATGGAGAACTCTTTCGGGTACTGGGGATTTACAAGGACAACTGTCTAAGGTTATTCAGGGCAATAATGAACCCTATGCAGATTTTGTTGATAGACTTATTCAAACTGCAGGGCGTATTTTTGGAGATGACCTCTCTACAGAGGGCTGAGGGCGAAGCTCGTCAGTTTTGGAGCATCATAAAAACGTGGCCTTTTCCTTTACTGCTTTCAAATTCTAGTCTTCTCCCTGCTTTTTTACTACTAACTCCACACTAGGGTTACCTATGGTGCCTTTTTCCACTGAACTAGCCTCTTTTGATAATGGTTCCTATTTCCTAGGAAGTTCCTTTTAACCATCGACTTTAGATCCACACCTATATGTGTAAGACCTCCTTTTTGTGTTTCTAGTGAGCAATCAAATTGTTATTAAAAACACTCTTGCTTGTCAAGCGAGTTCTTGTTTTCTTTCAGATTGCTGGAATGCCACTCAATTTCCATTGGGCCTGCTGATGCATATCCCCACCTACCTGCCTGTTCCTGTGGTCATTCAAGAGTAAGAACTCTCGGTGTTGCTACGGCCTAAGAGAGACTTTAGAATTACTGCAGCTATCGTGGCTGCTGTTGCAGCTTCTGCTGCCGCTGCTGCGGTAGCTGCTGCAGCCCTAGTTACGGCCATCCCAGCGGCCTAAGCACTAAACAGCTTATCTGAGAGGACTGCTTTGGCCCTGATACCCAGACAGAAATCAACCAAAAGTTGCATGCAGACATTCTACTAGTAAACCAACAAGTTGATCTCTTACAAGAACACATGGACATTGTCGTATCTCAATGGGACTTGGGACCACAAATTTGATAATCTTACTAGGACGTTAAGGGGTCAAATAATTGCTATTTATAGTACCTGTGTAGAGGTTGCTTCTGTAATGCAAATTGCCTCTTTCTTTCAATCTGTGATTAATTGGGGAAAAATTGGTTTGGTTTTCTTGCTTTAGGCCACTTGCTATGTGTTGTATCAGCCTGTTGTATCTGGTGCCTATGCAAGATAAGCCAATGCCAAATTCAAGAACACTTACGGCCATCAACATGGGTTCTTCTCCTCAAGTGTGTTTTAATTTGCTAGACCCTTTATGGATCCATGCAGCTCCTCTCCTTTGGGAACCGCACGAGGTGTCAGACCTGTGCTTCTCAGTTGTCACTGAGAATGGGTACCAAGCTGGGTGCGAGGCAAGCACTGCAAAGGAAAGTCATTTCAGGCTGCTTCTGACTTCCTTGACGAACATGTCTGATTAGCATGGAGGTTGGCATCCTTGCTAATTTTGCTTCCCCTCGACAAAAGATGTCAAAACTTTAGAGGAATCAGACCACTGTTCCCCCCAGTTGGTTAATGCCCTCTGTATATTTAGACACTGCACTTGGGAGCTAATTGCTGTTTATAAACAATAAGGGGGAGATGTGGTGTGTGGCGTCCGGGGTCGCACCATCTACGTAGAAGATGGTGGCTGGCACCTTGCCAAAGGGGATTGAGCTCGAGTCTTGTCAGTAAACAGGAAGTTATGGTGATTGGCTACTAGGCATATCCTCATTGTATCAACGTATCGGCTTCAGCCAAGGTAGCTTTCTCGCCTAACAACTATGTTATGATTGGTCTCCATAGGGTATACGAGCTGTGCTACTTCATGTAATTAAGTATGTGGGTGGTGTCCCGTCCAAGAAAGCAACAAGAGTGGTGCGTGTGTCATTAGAGTCCCGACTGGTCGGCGACAAGAAATGAACATCTTTTTTTTCTAAGCAAACTACTTTGGAAATGAAACGAATCTACTAAGTTGTACATCTTGTTAGATTACACAAACCAGGAAAGTTTTATCTTGCTGCACTCAACCGTCTTTGTAGGAAAGCATATCATTCCAAGAACAGAACTAGCTTATTTCACACTGTACAGTGTTCAGCAATGAAGATCTTTGTTTTCTAAGCAATCTACATTAGAAATCAAACGAATCTACTAAGATGCACATCTTGTTACATTACACAAACCAGGAAAGTATCAACTTCCTCACTCAACCATCCTTGTGGGAAAGAAACACATTCCGAGAACAGAAGTAGCTTAGTTCACACACTACAGTTTTTGGCAATGAAGAACTTTGTTTTCTAAGGAAACCACATTAGAAATCAAACGAATCTACTAAGTTGTATATTTTGTTAGCTTACACAAACCCGGAAAGTATCAACTTGCTGCACTCAACCGTCTTCATGGGAACGCAACTCATTCCGAGAACAGAACTAGCTTCGTTCACACAGTACAGTTTTCAGCAATGAAGATCTCTGTTTTCTAATCAAACTACTTTAGAAATGAAACGAATCTACTAAGTTGTATATCTTGTAAGATTACACAAACCAGTAAAGCATCAACTTGCAGCACTCAACCCTCTTCATAGTAAAGCAACTCATTCCGAGAACAGAACTACCTTATTTCACACTTTGCAATGTTCAGAAATGAAGATCTTTTTTTCTAAGAAAACTACTTTAGAAATGAAATGAATATAGTGAGTTGTACAGCTTGTTAGGTTACACAAACCAGAAAAGTATCAACTTGCTGAACTGAGCCGTCTTTGTGGGAAGCAACTAACTCCAAGAACAGAACTAGCTTATTTCAGAAAGTGCAGTGTTCGGCAATGAAGATCTTTGTTTTCTCAGCAAACTACTTTAGAAAAGAAACGAATCTACTAAGTTGTACACCTTTTTACATTACACAATCCAGGAAATTAAAAACTTCCTGCACTCAACCTTCTTCGAGGAAAAGCGACTCATTCCAAGAACGGATTTGGCTTATTTCACACAGTACAGTGTTCGGCAATGAAGACCTTTGTTTTCTAAGAAAAATACTTTAGAAATGAAATGAATCTACTAGTTGTACATCTTGTTAGATTACACAAACCAGGAAAGTTTGATCTTGCTCCACTCAACCAACTTTGTAGGAACACATCTCATTCCGCATACAGAACTAGCTTATTTCACACAGTACAGTGTTCGGAAATGAAGATCTTTGTTTTCTAAGCAAACTACTTTATAAATGAAACGAACTTACTAAGTTGTACATCTTGTTAGATTACACAAAACAGGAAAGTATCAACTTGCTGCACTTAACCGTCTTTGCAGTAAAGTAACTCATTCCGACATCAAAACTAGATTATTTCACACTGTACAGTTTTTGGCAATTAAGATCTTTGTTTTCTAAGTAAACTACTTAAGAAATGAAATGAATCTACTAAGTTGTACATCTTGTTAGATTACACAAATCAGGAAAGTATCAACTTGCGGCACTCAACCGTCTTCGTGGGAAAGCAACTCATTCCGAGAACAGAACTAGCTTATTTCACAAAACACAGTGTTTGGAAATGAAGATCTTTGTTTTCTAAGGAAACTACTTTACTCATGAAAAGAATCTACTAGGTTACATCTTTTTTACATTACACAAACCAAGAAAGTATCAACTTCACGTGCTCAACCATCTTCATTGCAATGCAACTCATTGTGAGAACAGAACTAGCTTATTTCACACAGTACAGTGTTCAGCAATGAAGATCTTTGTTTTCTAAGCCAACTACTTTAGGAACGAAACGAATCTACTAAGCTCTAGATCTTGTCAGATTACACAAACCAGGAAAGTTTGGTCTTACTGCACTCAACCGTCTCTGTAGAAAAGCATCTCATTCTGAGAACAGAACTAGCTTATTTCACACTATACAATGTTCGGCAATGAAGATCTTTGTTTCCGAAGCAACCTACGTTAGTAGTGAAATGAATCTACTACGTTGTACATCCTGTTAGATTACACAATCCAGGAAAGTATCAACTTCCTCACTCAACCATCCTCGTGGGAAAGCAACTCACTCCGAAAAGACAACTAGCTTATTTCACACAGTACAGTGTTTGGCAATAAAGAACTTTGTTTTCTAAGCAAACTACTTTAGAAATCAAACTAATCTACTAAGTTATAAATCTTGTTAAATTACACAAACCAAGAAAGTATCAAATTGCTTCACTCAACCGTCTTCATGGGAACGCAACTCATTCCGAGAAGAGAACTAGCTTTTTTCACACAGTACAGTTTTCGGCAAGGAAGATCTTTGTTTTCTAATCAAACGACTTTAGAAATGAAACGAATCTACTAAGTTGTATATCTTGTAAGATTACACAAACCAGGAATGTTTGATCTTGCTGCTCTCAACAGTCTTTGTCGGAAAGCAACCAGCTTATTTCACATTGTGAAATGTTCGGCAATGAAGACCTTTGTTTTCTAAGCAAACTACTTTAGAAATGAAATGAATCTACTAAGTTGTACATCTTGTTAGATTACACAAACCAAAAAAGTATCAACTTGCTGAACTGAGCCGTCTTCGTGCGAAGCAACTTACTCCGAGAACAGAACTAGCTTATTTCACAAAGTACAGTGTTCCGAAATGAAGATCATTGTTTTCTCAACAAACTACTTTAGAAAAGAAACGAATCTACTAAGTTGTACATCTTTTTACATTATACATTCGAGGAAAGTATCAACTTCCTGCACTCAACCTTCTTCGTGGGAAAGCAACTCATTCCAAGAACGGATTTTGCTTATTTCACACAGTACAGTGTTCGGCAATGAAGACCTTGGTTTTCTAAGCAAAATACTTTAGAAATGAAACGAATCTACTAAGATGTACATCTTGTTAGATTACACAAACCACGAAAGTATCAACTTCCTGCCCTTAACCATCTTCGTGGGAAAGCAACACATTCCGAGAACAGAACTATCTTCTTTCACACAGTACAGTTTTCGGCAATGAAGACCTTTGTTTTCTAAGCAAATTACTTTAGAAATGAAATGAATATACTAATTTGTATGTCTTATTAGATTACATAAACCAGGAAAGTTTGATCTTGCTGCACTCAACCGTCTTCGTGGGAAAGCAACTCACTCCAAGAACAGAACTAGCTTATTTCACAAAGTTCAGTGTTCGGCAATGAAGATCTTTGTTTTCTCCGCAAACTACTTTAGAAACGAAACGAATCTACTAAGTAGTACAAGTTTTTATATTACACAATCCAGGAAAGAATCAACTTCCTGCTCTCAACCTTCTTTGTGGGAAATCAACTCACCACAAAAACAGAACTAGCTTATCTCACACAGCACAGTGTTCGGCAATGAAGATATTTGTTTTCTAAGCAAACTACTTTAGAAATGAAATGAATCTACTAAGTTGCACATCTTGTTAGATTACCCAATCAAGGAAAGTTTCAACTTGATGTACTAAACCGTCTTCGTATGAAG
Source organism: Orientallactaga sibirica (assembly GCA_036365145.1). NCBI lineage: Eukaryota > Metazoa > Chordata > Mammalia > Rodentia > Dipodidae > Orientallactaga > Orientallactaga sibirica. Next base: position 40,082 of record JAEOAD010002571.1, on the reverse strand, counting down.
GCAACTCATTCCGAGAACCGAACCAGCTTATTTCACACAGTACAGTGATCGGAAATGAAGATCTTTGTTTTTTAAGAAAACTACTTTAGAAATGAAAAGAATCTACTAAGTTGTACATCTTTTTAAATAACACAAACCCGGAGTATCATTTTCCTGGACTCAACAATTTTCATGGGAAAGCAACACTTTCCGAGAACAGAACTACCTTATTGCACACTGTATAGTGTTCGGCAATGAAGATCTTTGTTTTCTAAGAAAACTACTTTAGTAATGAAAGGAATCTACTAAGTTGTACATCTTTTTAGATTACACAAACCAGGAAAGTGTAAACTTGCTGCACTGAACCGTCTTCGTGCAAAAGCAACTCATTCCGAGAACAAAACTTGCTTATTTCACAAAGTACTCTTTTCAGAAAAGAAGATCTTTGTTTTCTCAGCAAACTACTTTAGAAATGAAATGAATCTACTAAGTTGTGAATCTTGATAGCTTACACAATCCAGGAAAGTATCAACATCCTGCAGTCAACCTTCTTTGTGGGAAGGCAACTCATTCCAAGAACAGAACTACCATATTACACACATTACAGTGTTCGGGAATGAAGAACTTTGTTTTCTAAGGAAACTACTTTATAAATGAAACGAATCTACTAAGTTGTACATCTTGTTAGATTACACATACCTGGGACGTACCAACTTGCTATACTCAACCATCTTCATGGGAAAGCAACTCATTCCGAGAACAGAACTAGCTTATTACACACAGTACAGTTTTTGGCAATGAAGATCTTTCTTTTTTTAAGAAAACTGCTTTGGAAATGAAACGAATCTACTAAGTTGTACATCTTGTTAGGTTACACAAACCACGAAATTATCAACTTGCTACACTCAACCGTATTCGTGGGAAAGCAAGTCATTCCCAGAAGAGAACTAGCTTATTTTACAAACTACAGTATTCTGCAATGAAGATGTTGGTTTTCTAAGCCAACTACTTTAGAAATGAAACGAATCTACTAAGCTGTACATCTTGTTAGATTACACAACCCAGGAATGTATCAACTTCCTGCACTCAACCATCTTCATGGGAATGTAACTCATTCCGAGAACAGAACGACCTTACTTCACATCGTAGAGTGTTCAGCAATGAAGACCTTTGTTTTCTAAGCAAACTGCTTTAGAAATGAAACGAATCAACTAAGTTAACATCTTGTTAGATTACCCAATTCAAAAAAGTTTCAACTTGCTGCATTCAACCGTCTTCATAGGAAAGCAACTCATTCCGAGAACCGAACCAGCTTATTTCACACGATACAGTATTCAGAAATGAAGATCTTTGTTTTCTAAGCAAAGTACTTTAGAAATGTAAAGAATATATTAAGTTGTACATATTTTTAGATTACACAAACCAGGAAAGTATCAACTTCCCACACTCAACCATCTTCATGGGAAAGCAACTTATTCTGAGAAGAGAACTAGCTTATTTCACACAGTACAGTGTTCGGCAATGAAGACCTTTCTTTTCTAAGGTAACTACTTTAGAAATGAAACGAATCTACGAAGTTGTACATCTTGTTAGATTACCCAATCCTGGAAAGTTTCAACTTGCTGCACTTAAATGTTTTAGAAGGAAAGCAACTCATTTCGAGAACCGAACCAGCTTATTCACACAGTACAGCATTCGGAAATGAAGACCTTTGTTTTCCAAGGAAACTACTTTAGAAATGAAAAGAATCCACTAAGTTATAGATCTTTTTATATTTCACGAACCAGGAAAGTATCAATTTTCCGCACTCAACCATCTTCATGGGAAAGCGACTCATTCTGAGAACAGAACCAGCTTATTTTACACTGTACAGTGTTTGGCAATGAAGACATTTGTTTTTTAAGCAAAATACTTTAGAAATGAAACGAATCTGCCAGTTGAACATCTTGTTAGATTACACAAACCAGGAAAGTTTGATCTAGCAGCACTCAACCGACTTCGTAGGAACTCATCTCATTTCGGGAACACAACTAGCTTATTTCACACAGAATAGTGTTCAGGAATGAAGATCTTTGTTTTCCAAGCAAACTACTTTAGAAATGACACGAATCTACTAAGTTGTTCATCTTGTTAGATTACACAAACCAGGAAAGTATCAACTGGCTGCACTCAACCATCTTCGTGTGAAAGCAACTCATCCCGAGAACAGAACTAGCTTATTACACAGCACAGTGTTTGACAATGAAGACATTTGTTTTCTAAGCAAAGTAGTTTATAAATGAAACGAATCTACTAAGTTGTACATCTTGTTAGATTACACAAAACATGAAAGTATCAACTTGGTGCACTAAACCATCTTCGTAGTAAAGCAACTCATTCCGAAAACAGAACTAGCTTATTTCATACAGTACAGTTTTCGGCATTGAAGATCTTTGTTTTCTAATTAAACTACATTAGAAATGAAATGAATCTACTAAGTTGTACATCTTGTTAAATTACACAAACTAGGAAAGTATCAACTTGCTGCACTCATCTGTCTTCGTGGGAAAGCAACTCATTCCGAGAACAGGACTAGCGTATTTCACAAAGTACAGTGTTCGGCAATGAAGATGTTTGTTTTCTAAGCAAACTACTTTAGAAATGAAACGAATCTACTAAGCTGTACATCTTGTTAGGTTACACAATCCAGGAAAGTATCAACTTCCTGCACTCAACCGTCTTTGTGGGAAAGCAACTCATTACAAGAACCGAACTAGCTTATTTCACACTGTACAATATTCTGCAATGAAAATCTTTTCTTTCTAAGCAAAGTACTTTAGAAATGAAACAAATCTACTAAGTTGTACATCTTGTTAGATTACACAAACCAGTAAAGAATCACCTTACTTCACTCAACTGTCTTCGTAGTAAAGCAACTCATTCCGAGAGCAGAACTAGCTTATTTCACACAGTATAGTTTTTGGCCATGAAGATTTTTGTTTTCTAAACAAACCACGTTAGTAATGAAACAAATCGACTAAGTTGTACATCTTCTTAGATTACACAAACCAGGAAAGTATCAATTTGCTGGACTCAACTGTCTTCGTGGCAAAGCAACTCATTCCAAGAACAGAACTACCTTATTACACAAAGTACAATGTTTGGCAATGAAGATCTTTGTTTTCTAAGCAAACTACTTTAGATATGAAACGAATCTACTAAGTTGTACATCTTGTTAGATTACACAAACCAGGAAAGTATCAACTAGCTGCACTGTACCGTCTTCATGGCAAAGCAACTCATTCTGAGAACACAACTAGCTTATTTCACAAAGTACGGTTTTCGGCAATGAAGATATTTGTTTTCTAAGCAAACTACTTTACAAATGAAACGAATCTACGAAGCTCTATATCCTGTTAGTTTACACAAACCAGGAAAGTATCCACTTGCTGCACTCAACCCACTCAACCGTCTTTGTAGTAAAGCTACTCTTTCTGAGAACAGAACTAGCTTATTTCACACAGTACAGTTTTTGTCAATGAAGATCTTTGTTTTCTAATTAAACTACTTTAGAAATGAAATGAATCTACTAAGTTGTACATCTTGTTAGATTATTCAAACCAGGAAAGTATCAACTTGCTGCACTCAACTGTCTTTGTGGGAAAGTAACTCATTCCGAGAACAGAACTAGCCTATTTCACACAGTACAGTGTTCAGCAATGAAGATCTTTGTTTTCTAAGCAAAATACTTTAGAAAGGAAACGAATCTACGAGTTGTACATCTTGTTATATTACACAAACCTGAAAATTTATTCTTGCTGCACTCAACCAACTTCGTAGGAACGCATCTCATTCTGTGAACAGAAGTAGCTTATCTCACACAGTAAAGTGTTAGGCAATGAAGATCTTTCTTTTATAAACAAACTACTTTAGAAATGAAACGAATGTACTGAGTTGTTCATCTTTTTATATTACACAATCCAGGAAAGTATCAACTTTTTGCCCTCAACCATCTTCGTGGGAAAGCAACTCATTCCGAGAACAGAACTAGCTTATTACACAGCACAGTGTTTGGAAATGAAGATCTTTCCTTTCTAATTAAACTACTTTAGAAATGAAACGAATCTACTTAGTTATACATCTTCTTACATTACACAAACCAGGAAAGTATCAACTTGCTGCACTAAACCATCTTCGTAGTAAAGCAACTCATTCCGAGAACAGAACTAGCTTATTTCACACAGTACAGTTGTTGTCAATGAAGATCTTTGTTTTCTAATTAAACTACTTTAGAAATGAAATGAATCTACTTAGTTGTACATCTTGTTATATTACACAAACCAGGAAAGTTTGATCTTGCTGCACTCAACTGCCTTCGTAGGAAAGCAACTCATTCTGAGAACAGAACTAGCTTATTTCACAAAGTACAGAGTTTGGAAAAGAAGATCTTTCTTTTCTCAGCAAACTACTTTAGAAATGAAATGAATCTACTAATTTGTATATCCTGTTAGCATACACAATTCAGGAAAGTATCAACTTCTGCAGTCTACCTTCTTTTTGCGAAAGCAACTCATTCCAAGAACAGCCCTAGCTTATTTCACACAGTACAGTCAGTGTTCGGCAATGAAGAACTTGGTTTTCTAAGTAAACTACTTTAGAAATGGAAGGCATCTACTAAGTTGTATATCTTATTAGATTACACAAACCAAGAAAGTATCAACTTCCTGCACTCAACCGTCTTTGTAGGAAGCAACTCATTCCGAAAACAGAACTATCTTATTTCACTCAATACAGTTTTCGGCAATGGAGACCTTTTTTTCTAATCAAACTACTATAAAAATGAAACGAATCTACTAAGTGGTAAATCTTGTTATTTTACACTAAGCATGAAAGTTTGATCTTGGTGCACTCAGCGGTCTTCATAGGAAAGCAATTCATTCCGAGAACAGCACTAGCTTATTTCACACAGTACAGTGTTCCGCAATGAATAACTTTGTTTTCTAAGCAAACTACTTCATTAATGAATCGGATCTACTAAGTTGTATATCTTCTTAGATTACACAAACCATCAAAGTATCAACTTCCTGCACTCAACCATCTTCGTGGGAAAGCAACTCATTCCGAGAACAGAACTAGCTTATTTCACACAGTACAGTGTTCGCCAATGAATACCTTTGTTTTCTAAGCAAACTACTTTAGAAATGAAATGAATCTACTAAGTTATACATCTTGTTAGATTAGACAAACCAGAAAAGTATCAACTTGCTGCACTGAACCGTCTTCGTGGGAAAGCAACTCTCTCCGAGAACAGATCTAGCTTATTTAACAAAGTACAGTGTTCGGCAATGAAGATCTTTTTTTTTCTCTGCAAACTACTTTAGAAACTAAACGAATCTAATAAGTTGTACATATTTTTACATTACACAATGAAAGAAAGTATCAACTTCTTGCGGTGAACCTTCGTGGGAAAGCAACTCATTTCAAGAATGGAACTAGCTTATTTCACACAGTACAGTGTTCGGCACTGAAGACCTTTGTTTTCTAAGCAAAATACTTTAGAAATGAAACGAATCAACTACTTGTACATCTTGTTAGATTACATAAACCAGGAAATTTTGATCTTGCTGCACTCAACTGACTTCGTAGGAACGCATCTCATTCTGCGAACAGAACTAGCTTATTTCACACAGTATAGTGTTCGGCAATGAAGATCTTTGTTTTCTAAGCAAACTACTTCAGAAATGAAACGAATCTACTAAATTGTACATCTTGTAAGACTAAACAAACCAGGAAAGTATCAACTTGCTGCACTCAACAGTCTTCATACTAAACCAACTCATTCCGAGAATAGAACTAGCTTATTTTACACAGTATAGTTTTCGGCAATGAAGAACTTTCTTTTCTAAGCAAACTACATTAGAAATGAAACTAATCTACTACGATGTACACCTTGATAGATTACACAATCCAGGAAAGTATCAACTTATGGCACTCAACCGTCTTCATGGGAAAGCAACTCATTCTCAGAAGAAAAGTAGCTTATTTCACAAAGTACAGTATTCGGTAATGAAGACCTTTGTTATCTAAGCAAACTACTTTAGAAATGAAACGAGTCTACTAAGTTGTACATCTTGTTAGATTACACACACCAGGAAAGTATCAACTTCCTGCCCTCAACCGTCTTCGTGGCAAAGCAACTCATTCTAAGAACAGAATTACCCTATTGCACAAAGTACAGTGTTCGGCAATGAAGATCTTCGTTTTCTAAGCAAACTACTTTAGAAGTGAAACGAACCTACCGAGTTGTACCTCTTGTTCGAATACACAATCCATGAAAGTATCAACTTCATGCACTCAACCATGTTCATGGGAAAGCAACTCATTCCAAGAACAGAACGAGCTTATTTCACACAGTACAGTGTTCGCCAACGAAGACCTTTGTTTTGTAAGCCAACTACCTTATAAATGAAATGAATCTACTAAGTTGTACATCTTGTTAGATTACACAAACCAGGAAAGTATCAACTTGCTGCACTCAACCGTCTTCGTGGGAAAGCAACCCATTACGAGAACAGAACTAGCTTATTTCAAACAGTACAGATTTCAGCAATGGAGATCTTTGTTTTCTAAGTACACTACTTTAGAAATGAAACGAATCTATTAAGTTGTATATCTTGTTACATTACACAAACGTGGAAAGTATCAACACAATCCATGAAAGTATCAACTTCATGCACTCAACCATCTTCATGGGAAAGCAACTCATTCCAAGAACAGAACGAGCTTATTTCACACAGTAAAGTGTTTGGCAATGAAGACCTTTGTTTTCTAAGCATACTACTTCAGAAATAAAACTAATCTACTAAGTTGTACATCCTGTTGGATTCCACAACCCAGGAAACTATCAACTTGCAGCACTCAACAGTCTTCGTAGTAAAGAAACTCATTCCGAGAATAGAACAAGCTTATTTCACATAGTATTGTTTTCAGCAATGAAGATCTTTGTTTTCTAAGAAAACTACTTAAGAAATGAAACGAATCTACTAAGTTGTACATCTTGTTAGATTACACAATCCAGGGAAGTTTCAACTTGCTGCACTCAACCGTCCTCTAGGAAAGCAACTCATTCGGAGAACAGAACAAACTTATTTCACACAGCTCAGTTTTCTGAAATGAAGATCTTTGTTGTCTAAGCAAACTACTTTAAAAATGAAACGAGTATACTAATTGTACATCTTGTTAGATTACACAAACCAGGAAAGTTTGATCTTGCTGCACTCAGCCTTCTTCGTGATAAAGCAACTTATTCTGAGAACAGAACTAGCTCCTTTCACTCAGTACAGTGTTTAGCAAATAAGACATTTGTTTTCTAAGCAAACTACTTTAGAAATGAAATGAATCTACTAAGTTATGCATCTTGTTAGATTACACAAACCAGGAAAGTTTGATCGTGCTGCACTTAACCGTATCCGTAGTAAAGAAACTCATTCTGAGAACAGAACTTGCTTATTTCACACAGTACAGTTTTCAGCAGTGAAGATCTTTGTTTTTTAAGCAAAGTACTTTAGGAATGAAAGGAATCTACTAAATTGTACATCTTGTCAGTTATCACCAACCAGGAAAGTATCATCTTGCTCCACTCAACCATCTTCGAAGGAAAGCAAATCATTCCCAGAACGGTAGTAGCTTATTTCACACAGATCAGTGTTGGGCAATGAAGACCAAACTACTTTAGATATGAAATGAATCTACTACGTTGTACATCTGGTTAGATTATATAATCCAACAAAGTTTAAACTTGCTGCACTCAACTGTCTTCATAGGAAAGCAATTCATTCCAAGAACAGAACAAGCTTACTTCACACAGAACAGTTTTCGGGAATGAAGATCTACATTTTCTAAGCAAACTACTTTAGAAATGAAACGAATCTACTAAGTTGTATATCTTGCTACATTACACAGACCAGGAAACTATCAATTTCCTGTATTCAATCTTCTTTGTGGGAACGCAACTCATTTCCAGAAAAGAACAAGCTTATTTCACAGAGTACAGTGTTCGGCAAGGAAGATCTTTGTTTTCTAAGCAAACTACTTTAGAAATGAAATGAATCTACTAAGTTGTACATCTTGTTAGATTACACAAACCAGGAAAGTTTGATCTTGCTGCATTCAACCATCTTCGTAGTAACGCATCTCCTCCCGTTAACAGAAATAGCTTATTTCACAGAGTACATTTTACGTCGATGAAGATCTTTGTTTTCTAAGCAAACTAATTTAGAAATGACTCGGATCTATTAAGTTGTACATGTTGTTAGATTACACAAACCCGGAAAGTTTGATCTTGCTGCACTCAACTGACTTCATGTGAAATCAAGTCATTCTGGGAACAGAACATGCTCATTTCACACAGTACATTGTTTGGCAATGAAGAGCTTTGTTTTCTAAGCAAATTACTTCAGAAATGAAACGAATGTACTAAGTTGTACATCTTGTTGGATTACAAAACCAGAAAAGTTTGATCTTGCTGGACACAACTGTCTTAGTAGGAACTAAACTCATTCAGACAACAGAACTTGCATATTTCACACTGTACAGTGTTCGGCAATGAAGATCTTTGTTTTCTAAGCAAACTACATTTGAAATGAAATGAATCTACTAAGTTGTACATCTTATTAGATTACACAAACCAGAAAAGCATCAACTTGCTGCACTCAACCATCTTCGTGGGAAAGGAACTCATTCCGAGAACAGAACTAGCTTATTTCACAAAGTACAGTATTCGACAATGAAGACGTTTGTTTTCTAAGCAAACTACTTTAGAAATGAAATGAATCTACTAACTTGTACATCTTGACAGATTACAGAAACCAGGAAAGTATCAACTTGCTGCATTCAACCATCTTCGTGGCAAAGCAACTCATTCCGAGAACAGAACTGGCTTATTTCACACAGTGCAGTGTCGGGCAATGAAGATCTTTGTTTTCTAGGCAAACTACTTTAGAAATGAAATATATCTACTAAGTTGTATATCTTGTCATATTACACAAACCAGGAAAGTATCAACTTCCTGCAGTCAACCGTCTTCGTAGTAAAGCTACTCATTCTGAGAACAGAATTAGCTTATTTAACAAAGGAAAATTACTCATTCCAAGAACAGAACCAGCTTATTTCACACGGAAGAGTGTTCGGTAATGAAGATCTTTGTTTTCTAAGCATAATACTTTAGAAAAGAAACGAATCTACTAAGTTGTACATCTTGTTACAGTACACAAATGAGGAAAGTATCAATTTCCTGAACTCAACTTTCTTCGTGGGAATGCAATTCATTCCAAGAACAGAACTAGCTTATTTCACACAGTACAGTGTTCGTCAATGAAGACCCTAGTTTTCTAGGCAAACTACTTTAGAAATGAAACGAATCTACTGAGTTGTACATCTTGTCAGATCACACAATCCAGGAAAGTTTCAATTTGCTGCACTCAACCATCCTCGTAGGAAAGCAACTCAGTCTGAGAACAGAACTAGCTTATTTCACACAGTACAGTATTCCGTAATGAATATCTTTGTTTTCTAAGCACACTATTTTAGAAATGAAACATATCTACTAAGTTTTACATCCTTTTAGATTACCCAAACCAGAAAAGTATCAACTTGCTGACCTCAACCGTCTTTGTAGGAACGCATCTCATTCCGCGAACAGAACTAGCTTATTTCACACAGTACACTGTTCGGCAATGAAGTTTTTTTTTTTCTAAGCAAACTACTTTAAAAATGAAAGGAATCTACTGAGTTATACATCTTGTAAGATTACACAAAGCAGAAAAGTATCAACTTGCTGCACTCAACTTTCTTTGTAGGAAAGCAAATCATTCCAAGAATAGCCCTAGCTTATTTCACACAGTAGAGTTTTTGGCAATGAAGACCCTTGTTTTCTAAATAAACTACTTTAGAAATGAAACTAATCTACTATGCTGTACATCTTGTTAGATTACACAACCCAGGAAAGTTTCAACTTCCTGCACTCAAACGTCTTTGTAGGAAAGCAACTCATTCTGAGAACAGAACAAGCGTATCTCACACAGTACAGTTTTCGGCAATGAAGACCTTTGTTTTCTAAGCAAACTACTTTAGAAATGAAACGAATCTTCTAAGTTGTACAACTTGTTAGATTACACAAACCAGGAAAGATTGATCTTGCTGCACTGAATGGTCTTTGTAGGAACGCATCTCATTCGGCGAAAAGAACTAGCTTATTTCACACAGTAAAGTGTTCAGAAATGAAGGTCTTTGTTTTCTAAGCAAACTACGTTAGAAATGAAATTAATCTACCAAGTTGTACATCGTGTTAGATTACACAAATCATGAAAGTATCAACTTTTGCACTTCATCGTCTTTGTGGAATGCCACTCATCCCGAAAACAGAACTAGCTTATTTCACACAGTACAGTGTTCGATAATGAAGACCTTTGTTTTCTAAGCAAACTGCTTTAGAAATGAAATGAATCTACTGAGTTGTACATCTTGTTATATTACAGAAACCAGGAAAGTATCAACATGCTGCACTCAACCGTCTTCGTAGTAAAGCAACTCATTCCGAGAACAGAACTAGCTTATTTCACACAGCACACTTTCGGCAATGAAGATCTTTGTTTTTTTTAGCAAACTACTTTAGAAATGAAACGAATCTACTAAGTTGTATATCTTTTTAGGTTACACAAACCAGAAAGGTTTGATCATGGTGCATTCAACAGTCTTTGTAGCAAAGCAACTCATTCCAATTATAGAACTAGCTTATTTCACACAGTACAGTTTTCGGCAATGAAGATATTTGTTTTCTATGCAAACTACTTTAGATTCCAAAAGAATCTACTAAGTTGAACATCTTATTAGATTACACAAACCAGGAAAGTTTCATCTTGCTGCACTCAACTGTCTTCGTGGGAAAGCAACTCATTCCGAGAACAGAACTAGCTTATTTCACAAAGTACAGTGTTTGGCAATGAAGACATTTGATTTCTAAACAAACTACTTTAGAAATGAAACGAATCTACTAAGTTGTACATCTTGTTAGATTACACAAACTAGGAAAGTATCAACTTGCTGCACTCAATAGTGTTTGTAGTAAAGCAACTCATTCTGGAAGAGAAGCAGCTTATTTCATACAGTACGGTGTTCGGCAATGAAGATCTTTGTTTTCTAACCAAACTACTTTGAAATGAAACAAATCTACTACGTTGTTTATCTTGTTAGATTACACAAACCAGGAAAGTATCAACTTGCTGCACACAACCGTCTTTGTGGGAAAGCAACTCATTCCCAGAACAGAACTAGCTTATTTCACACAGTGCAGTATTTGGCAATGAAGATCTTTGCTTTCTAAGCAAACTACTTTAGAAATGAAATATATCTACTATGTTGTACATATTGTTAGATTACACAAACCAGGAAAGTATCAACTTGCTGCACTCAACCTTGTGGATGGAAAAGCAACTCATTCCAAGAACAGATCTAGCTTATTTCACACAGTACAGTGTACAGAAATGAAGACCTTTGCTTTCTAAGCAAACTACATTAGAAATGAAACAAATCTGCTAAGCTGTACATCTTGTTAGATTACACAAACGAGGAAAGTTTGATATTGCTGCATTCAGCGGTCTTCATAGGAAAGTAATTCATTCCAAGAACAGAACTAGCTTATTTCACACAACACAGTTTTCAACATTGAAGATATTTGTTTTCTAAGCAAACTACTTTAGAAGTGAAACGAATCTACTAAGTTGAACATTTTGTTACATTACACACACCAGGAAAGTATCAACTTCCTGCACTTAACATTCTTCGTGGGAAAGCAGCTCATTCCAAGAACAGAACTTGCTTATTTCACACAGTACAGTGTTTGGCAATGCAGATCTTTGTTTTCTAAGCAAACTACTTTAGAAATGAAAAGAATCTAACAAGTTGTACATCTTGTTAGATTACACAATTCAGGAAAGTTTGATCTTGCTGCACTGAACCGTCTTCATAGGAGAGCTACTCATTCCGAGAACAGAACTAGCATATTTAACACTGTACAGTGTTCGAGAAAGAAGATCTTTGTTTTCTAAGCAAAGTACTTTAGAAATGAAACGAATCTACTACGTTGTACATCTTGTTAGATTTCACTAACCAGGAAAGTATCAACTTTCTTCACTCAACCGTCTTCGTGGGAAAGCAACTCATTCCGAGAACAGAACTAGCTTATTTCAAACTGTACAGTGATTGGCAAAAAACATCTTTGTTTTCTTAGCAAACTACTTTAGAAATGAAACGAATCTACTACGTTGTCCATCTTGTTAGATTTCACAAACCAAGAAAGTATCATCTTGTTGCACTCAACTGTCTACGTGGGAAAGCAACTCATACCAATAACATAACTAGCTTATTTCACACAGTACAATGTTTGGCAATGAAGAAATTTGTTTTTTCTAAGGAAACTACTATAGAAATGAAACGAATCTACTAATTTGTACATCTTGTTAGATTACACAAACCAGGAAATTTTGATCTTGCTGCACTCAACCGTCTTCATAGGAAAGCGTGTCATTCCGAGAACAGAACTAGCTTATTTCATACTGTACAGTTTTCGGCAATGAATATCTTTGTTTTTTTAGGAAAAGTACTTTAGTAATGAAACGAATCTACTAGGTTGCACATCTTCTTAGATTACAAAAACCAGGAAGGTATCAACTTCCTGCACTCAACCATCTTTGTGAGAAAGCAACACATTCCGTGAATAGAACTATCTTATTTCACACAGTACAGTTTTCTGCAATGAAGACCTTTGTTTTATAAGCAAATTACTTTTGAAATGAAATGAATGTACTAATTTGTACGTCTTATTAGATTACATAAACCAGGAAACTTTGATCTTGTTGCACTCAACCATCTTCATAGGAAAGCATGTCATTCCGAGAACATAACTAGCTTATTTCACACTGTACAATGTTCTACAATGAAGATACTTGTTTTCTAAGCAAACGACTTTAGAAATGAAATGAAGATACTAAGTTGTACATCTTGTTAGATTACACAAACCAGGAAAGTATCATCTTGCTGCACTCAACCGTCTTTGAGGGTAAGCAACTCATTCCAAGAACAGAACTAGCTTATTTCCCAAAGTAGAGTGTTCGTCAAAGACGATCTTTGTTTTCTCAGCAAACTATTTTAGAAACGTAACAAATCTACTAAGAAGTACATCTTTTTAGATCACACAATCCAGGGAAGTTTGATCTTGCTGCACTCAACTGTCTACGTAGGAAAGCAAATCATTCCGAGAACATAACTAGCTTATTTCACACGGTAAATTGTTCAGCAATGCAGATCTTTGTTTTCTAAGTAAACTACTTTAGAAATGAAATGAATCTACTAAGTTGTATATCCTGTTTGATTACACAACGCAGGAAAGTTTCAACTTCCTGCACTCAACCATCTTCGTGGGAAAAAAACTCATTCTGAGAATAGAACTAGCTTATTTCACACTGTAAATAGTTCAGCAATGCAGATCTTTGTTTTCTAAGTCAACTACTTAGAAATGAAAGGAATCTACTAAGTTGTTTATCTTGTTCGATTACACAAACCAGGAAACTATCAACTTCCTGTACTCAATTATCTTCAGGGGAAAGCAACTCATTCTGAGAACAGAACTAGCTTATTTCACACGGGACAGTGTTCAGAAATGAAGACATTTGTTTTCTAAGCAAACTACTTTAGAAATGAAACGAATCTACTAAGTTGTACATCTTTTTACATTACACAAACTAGGAAAGTATCAACTTGCTGCATTCAACCGTCTTCATAGTAAAGCAACTCATTCCGAGAACAGAACTAACTTATTTCACACAGTACAGTGTTCGGCAAAGAAGACCTTTGTTTTCTAGGCAAAATACTTTAGAAATGAAACGAATCTACTAAGTTGTAGATCTTGTCAGATTACACAAACCAGGAAAGTTTGATTTTGCTGCACTCAACCGTTTTTGTAGGAAAGGAACTCATTCCAATAACAGAAGTAGCTTATTTCACACTGTACAGTTTTCGCGATTGAATATCTTTATTTTTAAGCAAACTACTTTAGAAATGAAATGAATCTACGAAGTTTCTCATCTTGTTAGAATACACAAATCAGGAAAGTATCAACTTCGTGCACTCAACCATCTTCATGGGAACACAACTCATTCCGAGAACAGAACAAGCTTATTTCATGCAGTACAGTGTTCGACAATGAAGACCTTGGATTTCTAAGCAAATTACTTTAGAAATGAAACAAATCTACTGATTTCTACATCTTCTTAGATTACACAAAACAGGAAAGTTTGATCTTGGTGCACTCAACCGTCTTCGTGGGAAGCAACTGATTCCGAGAACAGAACTAGCTTATTTGACAAAGTACAGGGTTTGGCAAAGAAGATCTTTGTTTTCTAAGCAAATTACTTTCGAAATGAACAGAGTCTACTAATTTGTACGTCTTATTAGATTACACAAACAAGGAAAGTTTGATCTTGCTGCACTCCACCGTCTTCGTGGGAAAGCAACACATTCAGAGAATAGAACTAGCTTATTTCACACAGTACAGTGTTCAGCAATGAAGATCTTTGTTTTCTAAGCAGACTACTTTAAAAATGAAAAGAATCTAGGAAGTTTCTCATCTTGTTAGATTACACAATCAGGAAAGTTTCAACTTCCTGCACTCAACCATCTTTGGGGGAAAGCAACTCATTCCAAGAACAGAAGTAGCTTATTTCATGCAGTACAGTGTTCGGCAATGAAGATCTTTGTTTTCTAAGCACACTACTTTAGAAATGAAACGAATCTACTAAGTTGTACATGTTTTTATATTACACAATCCAGGAAAGAATCAACTTCCTGCACTCAACTGTCTTCGTGGGAAAGCAACGCATTCAGAGAAGAGAACTAGCTTATTTCACACAGTACAGTGTTCGTCAATGAATATCTTTGTTTTCTAAGAAAACTGCTTTAGAAATGAAACGAATCTACTAAGTTGCACATCTTGTTACATTACACAAACCAGGAAAGAATCAACTAGCCTCACTGAACCGTCTTCGTGGGAAAGCAACTCATTCTGAGAACAGAACTAGCTTATTTCACAAAGTACAGTGTTCGGAAAAAAAGATCTTTGTTTTCTCTGCAAACTACTTTAGAAATGAAACGAATATACTAAGTTGTACATCTTGTTAGCTTACAGAATCCAGGAAAGTATCAACTTCCTGCAGTCAACCTTCTTCGTGGGAAAGCAACTCATTCCGAGAACAGAACTAGGTTATTTGACACAGTACATTGTTCAGCAATGAAGACCTTTGTTTTCTAAAACAAAACTACATTAGAAATTAAACTAATCTACTAAGATGTACATCTTGTTTGATTACAAAAACCAGAAAAGTTTGATATTGCTGCACTCAACCGTCTTCTTAGGAAAGCATCTCATTTGGAACAGAACTTGATTATTTCAAATTAGTCTTTGGAAATGAAGATCCTCTGTTTTCTAAGAAAACTACTTTTGAAATGAAAAGAATCTACTAAATTGTACAACTTGTTAGATTACACAATCCAGGAAAGAATGAACTTGCTGCACTCAACTGTCTTTGTAGTAAAGCAACTCATTCTGAGAACAGAACTAGCTTATTTCAAAAATTTCAGTTTTGGCAATGAAGGTCTTTGTTTTATAATCAAAGTACTTTAGAAATGAAACGAATCTACTAAGTTGTGCATCCTGTTACATTACACAAAACAGGAAAGTATCAACTTCCTGCACTCAACCTTCTTCGTGGGAAAGCAACTCATTACAAGAAGAGAACTAACTTATTTCACACAGTACATTTTACAGCAATGAAGACCTTTGTTTTCTAAGCAAACTGCTTTAGAAATGAAACGAATCTACTAAGTTGTACATCTTCTTGGATTACAGAACCCAGGAAACTGTTAACTTGCTGCACTCAACTGTTTTCTTGGGAAAGCAACTCATTCCCAGAACAGAACTAGCTTATTTCACAACGTACAGTGTTCTGCAATGAAAATCTTTGTCTTCTAAGCAAACTAGTTTAGAAATTGAAATGAATCAACTAAGCTGTACATAATTTTTAGATTACACAAACCAGGAAAGTATCAACTTCCTGCACTCAACCATTTTCCTGTGAAAGCAACTCATTACAAGAAGAGAACTAGGTTATTTAACACAGTACATTGTTCGGCAATGAAGACCTTTGTTTTCTAAACAAACTACTTTAGAAATGAAACGAATCTACTAAGTTGTATATCTTGTTAGATTACATAAACCAGGAAAGTTTGTACTTGCTGTACTCAACCGTATTCATAGAAAAGCATGTCATTCACAAAACAGAAGTAGGTTATTTCACACAGTACAATGTCGGAAATGAAGATCTTTCTTTTCTAAACAGAAACTACTTTAGAAATGAAACGAATCTACTAAGTTGTATATCTTGTTAGATTACACAAACCAGGAAAGTATCAACTTGCTGCACTCAACCTTCTTCGTGGAAAGCAACTCATTCCGAGAACAGAAGTAGTTTATTACACAGTACAGTGTTTGACAATGAAGACCTTTGTTTTCTAAGAAACTGCTCTATAAATGAAACGAATCTACTAAGTTGTACATCTTGATACATTATACAAACCAGGAAAGTGTCAACTTGCTGCACTCAACCATCTTCGTAGTAAAGCAACTCATTCTGAGAACAGAAATAGCTTATTTCACACAGTACATTTTTCGGCAATGAAGGTCTTTGTTTTCTAAGTAAAAATTTAGAAATGAAATGAATCTACTAAGTTGTACATGTTGTTAGATTACACAAACCAGGAAAGTATCAACTTGCTGCACTCAACTGTCTTCTTGGGAAAGATACTCAATCCGAGAACAGAACTAGGATATTTCACAAAGAACTGTGTTCAGCAATGAAGAGCTCTGTTTTTAAGCAAACTACTTTAGAAATGAAACGAATCTACTAAGTTGTACATCTTGTTTCATTTCACCAACCAGGAAAGTATCAACTTGTTGCACTCAACCATTTTCCTGGGAAAGCAGCTCATTCCAAGAACAGAGCTAGCTTATTTCACTCAGTACAGTGTTTGGCAAAGCAGATCTTTGTTTTCTAAACAAACTACTTTAGAAATGAAACGAATCTACTAAGTTGTCAATCTTGTTACATTTCACAAACCAAGAAAGTATCAACTTGTTGCACTCAACAATCTACGTGGGAAAGCAACTCATTCAGAGAACATAACTAGCTTATTTCACACAGTACAGTGTTTGGCAATGAAGACCTTTGTTTTCTAAACAAACTACTTTAGAAATGAAATGAATCTACTAATTTGTACTTCTTGTTAGATTACACAAACTGGGAAAGTTTGATCTTGCTGCACTCAACTGTGTTCTTGGGAAAGCATGTCATTCCGAGAACAGACCTAGTTTATTTCACACTGTGTACGATGTTCAGCAATGAAGATCTTTGTTTTCTAAACAAACAATTTTAGAAATGAAAGGAATCTACTAAGTTGTATATCTTGTTAGATTACACAAACCAGGAAAGTATCAACTTGCTGCACTGTACCATCTTCATGGGACAGCAACTCATTCCAAGAACAGAAGAAGCTTATTTCACAAAGTACAGTGTTCAGCAATGAAGATCTTTGTTTTCTCAAGTAACTATTTTAGAAACGAAACGAATCTAATACATTGTACATCTTTTTAGATTACACAAACCAGGAAAGTATCAACTTGTGCACTCAACCATCTTCTTCATGGAAAGCAACTCATTCCAAGAACAGAACTAGCTTATTTCACACAGTACAGTGTTGGGCAATGAAGATCTTTGTTTTCTAAGCAAATTACTTTAGAAATGAAACGAATCTACTAAGTTGTAGATCTTGTTAGATTACACAAACCAGGAAAATTTGATCTTGTGCACTCAACCATCTTCTTAGGAAAGCATGTCATTCCAAGAACAGAATTAGCTTGTTTCACTGTAACGTTTTCTGCAACAATATCTTTTTGTTTAGCAATGAATATCTTTGTTTTTTACAAACTACTAAATTGAACATCTTGTTACATCTTGTTACACAAACCAGGAAAGTATCAACTTCCTGCCCAACCATCTTCATGGGAAAGCAACTCATTCTGAGAACAGAACTATCTTCTTTCAGCTAAATATCTTGTTAGCTTACAATCCAGGAAAGTACAGTGCAGTCAACCTTCTTTGTGGGAAAGCAACTCATTCCAAGAAGAAGTAGCTTATTTCACACAGTACAGTTTTCTAATGAAGACTACTTTAGAAATGAAATGAGAATCTACTAAGATGTACATCTTGTTAGATTACACAAACCAGGAAAGTATCAACTTCCTGCCCTTAACCATCTTTGTGGGAAAGCAACACATTCTGAGAACAGAACTATCTTCTTTCACACAGTACAGTTTTCGGCAATGAAGACCTTTGTTTTCTAAGCAATTTACTTTAGAAATGAAATGAATATACTAATTTGTACGTCTTATTAGATTACATAAACCAGGAAAGTTTGATCTTGCTGCACTCAACTGTCTTCGTGGGAAAGCAACTCATCCAAGAACAGAACTAGCTTATTTCACAAAGTTCAGTGTTTGGCAATGAAGATCTTTGTTTTCTCCACAAACTACTTTAGAAACGAAACGAATCTACTAAGTAGTACAAGTTCTTATATTACACAATCCAGGAAAGAATCAACTTCCTGCTCTCAACCTTCTTTGTGGGAAATCAACTCACCACAAAAACAGAACTAGCTTATCTCACACAGCACAGTGTTTGGCAATGAAGATCTTTGTTTTCTAAGCAAACTACTTTAGAAATGAAATGAATCTACTAAGTTGCACATCTTGTTAGATTACCCAATCCAGGAAAGTTTCAACTTGATGTACTAAACCGTCTTCGTATGAAGGCAACTCATTCCGAGAACCGAACCAGCTTATTTCACACAGTACAGTGATCGGAAATGAAGATCTTTGTTTTTTAAGAAAACTACTTTAGAAATGAAAAGAATCTACTAAGTTGTACATCTTTTTAAATAACACAAACCCGGAGTATCATTTTCCTGGATTCAACCATTTTCATGGGAAAGCAACACTTTCCGAGAACAGAACTACCTTATTGCACACTGTGTAGTGTTCAGCAATGAAGATCTTTGTTTTCTAAGAAAACTACTTTAGTAATGAAAGGACTCTACTAAGTTGTACATCTTTTTAGATTACACAAACCAGGAAAGTGTAAACTTGCTGCACTGAACCGTCTTCGTGCGAAAGCAACTCATTCCGAGAACAAAACTTGCTTATTTCACAAAGTACTCTTTTCAGAAAAGAAGATCTTTGTTTTCTCAGCAAACTACTTTAGAAATGAAATGAATCTACTAAGTTGTGAATCTTGATAGCTTACACAATCCAGGAAAGTATCAACATCCTGCAGTCAACCTTCTTTGTGGGAAGGCAACTCATTCCAAGAACAGAACTACCATATTACACACATTACAGTGTTTGGGAATGAAGAACTTTGTTTTCTAAGGAAACTACTTTATAAACGAAACGAATCTACTAAGTTGTACATCTTGTTAGATTACACATACCTGGGACGTACCAACTTGCTATACTCAACCGTCTTCGTGGGAAAGCAACTCATTCCGAGAACAGAACTAGCTTATTACACACAGTACAGTTTTTGGCAATGAAGATCTTTCTTTTTTTAAGAAAACTACTTTGGAAATGAAACGAATCTACTAAGTTGTACATCTTGTTAGATTACACAAACCACGAAATTATCAACTTGCTACACTCAACCGTCTTCAGGGAAAGCAAGTCATTCCCAGAAGAGAACTAGCTTATTTTACAAACTACAGTATTCCGCAATGAAGATGTTGGTTTTCTAAGCCAACTACTTTAGAAATGAAACGAATCTACTAAGCTGTACATCTTGTTAGATTACACAACCCAGGAACGTATCAACTTCTTGCACTCAACCATCTTCATGGGAAAGTAACTCATTCCGAGAACAGAACGACCTTACTTCACATCGTAGAGTGTTCAGCAATGAAGACCTTTGTTTTCTAAGCAAACTACTTTAGAAATGAAACGAATCAACTAAGTTGAACATCTTGTTAGATTACCCAATTCAAGAAAGTTTCAACTTGCTGCATTCAACCGTCTTCATAGGAAAGCAACTCATTCCGAGAACCGAACCAGCTTATTTCACACAGTACAGTGATCGGAAATGAAGATCTTTGTTTTTTAAGAAAACTACTTTAGAAATGAAAAGAATCTACTAAGTTGTACATCTTTTTAAATAACACAAACCCGGAGTATCATTTTCCTGGATTCAACCATTTTCATGGGAAAGCAACACTTTCCGAGAACAGAACTACCTTATTGCACACTGTGTAGTGTTCAGCAATGAAGATCTTTGTTTTCTAAGAAAACTACTTTAGTAATGAAAGGACTCTACTAAGTTGTACATCTTTTTAGATTACACAAACCAGGAAAGTGTAAACTTGCTGCACTGAACCGTCTTCGTGCGAAAGCAACTCATTCCGAGAACAAAACTTGCTTATTTCACAAAGTACTCTTTTCAGAAAAGAAGATCTTTGTTTTCTCAGCAAACTACTTTAGAAATGAAATGAATCTACTAAGTTGTGAATCTTGATAGCTTACACAATCCAGGAAAGTATCAACATCCTGCAGTCAACCTTCTTTGTGGGAAAGCAACTCATTCCAAGAACAGAACTACCATATTACACACATTACAGTGTTTGGGAATGAAGAACTTTGTTTTCTAAGGAAACTACTTTATAAACGAAACGAATCTACTAAGTTGTACATCTTGTTAGATTACACATACCTGGGACGTACCAACTTGCTGCACTCAACCATCTTTGTGGGAAAGCAACTCATTCCAAGAACAGAACTAGCTTATTACACACAGTACAGTTTTTGGCAATGAAGATCTTTCTTTTTAAGAAAACTACTTTGAAATGAAACGAATCTACTAAGTTGTACATCTTGTTAGATTACACAAACCACGAAATTATCAACTTGCTACACTCAACTGTCTTCGTGGGAAAGCAAGTCATTCCCAGAAGAGAACTAGCTTATTTTACAAACTACAGTATTCCGCAATGAAGATGTTGGTTTTCTAAGCCAACTACTTTAGAAATGAAACGAATCTACTAAGCTGTACATCTTGTTAGATTACACAACCCAGGAACGTATCAACTTCTTGCACTCAACCATCTTCATGGGAAAGTAACTCATTCCGAGAACAGAACGGCCTTACTTCACATCGTAGAGTGTTCAGCAATGAAGACCTTTGTTTTCTAAGCAAACTGCTTTAGAAATGAAACGAATCAACTAAGTTGAACATCTTGTTAGATTACCCAATTCAAGAAAGTTTCAACTTGCTGCATTCAACCGTCTTCATAGGAAAGCAACTCATTCTGAGAACTGAACCAGCTTATTTCACACGATACAGTATTCGGAAATGAAGATCTTTGTTTTCTAAGCAAAGTACTTTAGAAATGTAAAGAATCTATTAAGTTGTACATATTTTTAGATTACACAAACCAGGAAAGTATCAACTTCCCACACTCAACCATCTTCATGGGAAAGCAACTTATTCTGAGAAGAGAACTAGCTTATTTCACACAGTACACTGTTCGTCAATGAATATCTTTGTTTTCTAAGCAAACTACTTTTGAAATGAAAAGAATCTACTAAGTTGTACAACTTCTTAGATTACACCATCCAGGAAAGTTTCAACTTGCTGTACTCAACCGTCTTCATAGAAAGCAACTCATTCTGAGAAGAGAACTAGCTTATTTCAAAAAGTACAGTTTTCGGAAACGAACTTCTTTGTTTTTTAAGCAAACTACTTTAGAAATGAAACGAATCTACCAAGTTGTACACCTTGTTAGAATACACAAACGAAGAACGTTTGATCTTGCTGCACTCAACCCTCATCGTAGGAAAGGAACTCATTCCAAGAAGAGAACTAACTTATTTCACACTGTACCATATTCAGCAATGAAGATCTTTGTTTTCAAAGCAAACTACTTTAGAAATGAAACGAATCTACTAATTTGTACATCTTGTTAGGTTACACAATCCAGGAAAGTATGAACTTCCTGCACTCAACCATCTTCTTGGGAAAGCAACTCATTCTGAGAACAGAACTAGCTTATTTCACACGGTACAGTGTTCGGCAATGAAGACTTTGTTTTCTGAGCAAACTACTTTAGAAATGAAACAAATCTACTAATTTGTACATCTTGTTAGATAACACAAACCAGGAAAGTTTGATCTTGCGGCTCTCAACCATCTTCATAGGAAAGTATGTCACCTGAGAACAGAGCTAGCTTATTTCACACTATACAGTGTTCGGCAATGAAGATCTTTACTTTGTAAGCAAACTACTTTAGAAAGGAAACGAATCTACTAAGTTGTATATCTTGTTTGATTACACAATCCAGGAAAGTATCAAGTTCCAGCACTCAACCATATTGGTGGGAAAGCAACTCATTTCGAGAACAGAACTAGCTTATATCACACAGTACAGTGTTTGGCAATGAAGACCTTTGTTTTCTTAGCAAACTACTTTAGAAATGAAACGAATCTACTAATTTGTACATCTTCTTAGATTACACAAACCAGTAAAGTTTGATCCTGAGGCACTGAACCATAGTTGTAGGAAAGCATGTCATTCCGAGAACAGAGGTAGCTTATTTCACACTGTACAGTTTTCGTAATGGAGATCTTTGTTTTCTAAGCAAACAACTTCAGAAATGAAATGAATCTACTACGGTGTACATCTTGTTAGATTACACACACCAGGAAAGTTTCAAATTGCTGCACTCAACCATATTCATAGTAAAGCAACTCATTCTGAGAACAGAACTAGCTTATTTCACACAGTACAGTTTTCGGGAATGAAGATCTTTGTTTTCTAAGTAAACTACTTTGGAAAAGAAATGAATCTACTAAGTTGTACATCCTGTTAGACTAAACAAACAAGGAAAGTATCAACTAGCTGCACTCAACTGTCTTCGTGGGAAAGCAACTCATTCTGAGAACAGAACTAGGTTATTTCACAAAGTACAGTGTTAGGCAATGAAGAGCTTTGTTTTCTCAGCAAACTACTATAGAAATGAAAAGAATCTACTAAGCTGTACATCTTGTTAGATTACACAATCCAGGACAGTATCAACTTCCTGCACTCAACCATCTTCGTGGAAAAGCAACTCATTCTGAGAACAGAACCAGCGTATTTCATACTGTACAATGTTTAGCAATGAAGATCTTTTCTTTCTAAACAAAGTAGTGTAGAAGTGAAACGAATCTACTAAGTAGTACATCTTGTTAGATTACACAAACCAGGAAAGTATCAACTTGCTGCGCTCAACCGTCTTCGTGGGAAAGCAACTCATTCCAAGAAGAGAATTAGCTCATTTCACAAAGTACAGTTTGCAGAAAAGAAGATCTTTGTTTTCTCAACAAAGTACTTTAGAAATGAAATGAATCTACTAAGTTGTACATCTTGGTAGATTACACAAACCCAGAAAGTATCAACTTCCCGGACTCAAGCATCTTCTTGGTAAAGCAACTCATTCCGAGAACAGAACTAGCTTATTTCACACAGTACAATGTTCAGGAATGAAGACCTTTGTTTTCTAAACAAAGTACTTTAGAAAAGAAAGGAATCTACTAAGATGTATATCTTGATAAATTACACAAACCAGTAAAGTATCAACTTTCTGACTCAACCATCTTCTTGGGAAAGCAACTCATTCCAAGAACAGAACTAGCTTATTTCACACAGTACAGTGTCCATCAATAAAGATCTTTGTTTTCTAAACAAACTGCTTTAGAAATGAAACGAATCTCCTAAGTCGTACATGCTGGTAGATTACACAAACCAGGAAAGTTTGAACATGCTGCACTCAACCCTCTTCATAGGAAATCAACACATTCTGAGAACAAAAATAGCTTTTTTCACACAGTACAGTGTTCGGAAATGAAGATCTTTGTTTTCTAAGCAAACGACATAGGAATGAAACGAATCTAATAACTTGTGCATCTTCTTAGATTACACAAACCAGGAAACTATCAACTTCCTGCACCGTCTTCATGGGAAAGCATCTCATCCCCAGAACTGAACTAGCTTATTTCACACAGTACAGTGTTTGGCAATGAAGACCTTTGTTTTCTAAGCAAAGTACTTTAGAAATGAAACGAATCTACTAAGTTATACAACTTGTTAGATTACACAAACCAGGAAAGTTTGATCTTGCGGAACACAACCGTCTTCGTAGGAAACCAACTCATTCCGAGAACAGAACTAGCTTACATCACTCAGTACAGTGTTCAGCAATGAAGATCTTTGTTTTCTAAGCAAACTACTTTAGAAATGAAATGAATCTACTAAGTTGTATATCCTGTTAGATTACACAAGTCAGGAAAGTTTGAAGTTGCTGCACTCAACCGTTTGACTTGGAAAGCAACTCATTCCGAGAACAGAACTAGCTTATTTCACACAGTACAGTGTTCAGCAATGAAGATCTTTGATGTCTGAGCAAACGACTTTAGAAATGACACAAATCTACAAAGTTGCACATCTTCTTGGATTACACAAACCAGAAAAGTTTGAACCTGCTGCAGTCAACTGTCTTCGTAGGAAAGCAACTCATTCTGAGAACAGAACTAGCTTATTTCACACAGTACAGTGTTTGGCAATGAAGATCTTTGTTTTGAAAGCAAACTACTTAAAATTTAAACGAATCTACTACGTTGTACATCTTTTTAGATTATACAAACCAGGAAAGTATCAACTTGCTGCACTCAACATTCTTAGTAGTAAAGCAACTCATTCCAACAACAGAACTAGCTTACTTCACAGAGTACAGTTTAAGGCAATGAAGTTCTTTGTTTTTTAAGCAAACTACTTTAGAAATGAAACAAATCTACTAAGTTGTACATTGTGTTAGATTACACAAACCAGGAAAGTTTGACCTTCCTGCATTCCACCATTTTGTAGGAAAGCATCTCATTCCGAGACCAGATCTACCTTATTTCACACTGTACAGTGTTGGGCAATGGTGATCTTTCTTTTCTAAGCAAACTACTTTAGAAATGAAACGGATCTACTAATTTGTATATCTTTTTTGATTACACAAACCACATAAGTTTGATCTAGATGAACTCTACGGACTTCGTGGGAAAGCAAGGCATTCCAAGAACAGAACAAGCTTATTTCAAACAGTACAGTGTTCAGCAATGAAGACTTTTCTTTTCTAAACAAACTACTTTAGAAGTGAAACAAATCTACTAAGTTGTACATCTTGTTAGATTACACAAACCAGGAAAGTTTGAACCTCCTGCACTCAACTGTTTTCATAGGAAAGCAACTCATTCTGAGAACAGAACTAGCTTATTTCACACAGTACAGTGTTTGGCAATGAACATCTTTGTTTTCTAGGCAAACGAATTTAGAAATGAAATGAATAAACTAAGTTGTACATCTTGTTAGATTACATAAACCTGTAAAGTTTCAACTTGCTGACTCAACCGTCTTCATAGGATAGCAACTCATTCCGAAAACAGAACAAGCTTATTTCACACAGTACAATGTTCAGAAATAAAGATATTTGTTTTCTAAGGAAACTACTTTCATAATGAAACGGATCTACTATGTTGTAAATCTTGTTACATTACACAAACCAGGAAAGTATCAACTTCCTACACTCAACTGTCTTCGTGGGAAAGCATCTCATTCTGAGAACAGAACTAGCTTATTTCACAAAGTACAGTTTTGGACAATGAAGACCTTTGTTTTCTAAGAGAACTACTTTAGAAACGAAACAAATCTACTAAATTGTATTTCTTGTTAATTTACAGAAACGAGGAAATTATCAACATGCCACACTCAACGGACTTCATAGTAAAGCAAATCATTGCAAGAACAGAACCAGCTTATTTCACAAAGTATAGTGTTCGACAATGAAGATCTTTGTTTTCTTACCAAACTGCTTTAGAAATGAAACAAATCTACTAAGTTGTATATATTGTTATATTGCACAAACCAGGAAAGTATCAACTGCTGCACTCAACCGTCTTCATAGTAAAGCAACTCATTCCGAGAACAGACCTAGCTTATTTCACACAGTACAGTCTTTGGCAATGAAGATCTTTGTTTTCTAAGCATACTACTTTAGAAATAAACGAATCTACTAAGTTATATATCTTGTTAGATTACACAAGTCAGGAAAGTTTGAAGTTGCTGCACTCAACCATCTTCATAGGAAAGCAACTCATTCCAAGAACAGAACTATCTTATTTCACACAGTACAGTGTTTGGCAATGAAGATCTTTGTTTTCTGAGCAAACAACTTTAGAAATGACACGAATCTACTAAGTTGTACATCTTGTTAGATTACACAAAACAGAAAAGTTTGAACCTCCTGCACTCAACAGTCTTCATAGTAAAGCTACCCATTCCGAGAACAGAACTAGCTTATTTCACACAGTACAGTTTTTGGCAATGAAGATCTTTGTTTTCTAAGCAAACTACTTTAGAAATGAAACGAATCTACTAAGTTGTACATCTTGTTAGATTACATAATCAAGGAAAATTTCAACTTGCTACACTCAACCGTCTTCATAGGAAAGCAACACATTCCTAGAACAGAACTAGCTTATTTCACAGAGTAGTGTTCAGCAATGAAGATCTTTGTTTTCTAAACAACCTACTTCAGAAATGAAATGATTCTACTAAGTTGTACATGTTGTTAGATTACACAAACCAGGTACGTATCTACTTGTGGCACTCAACTGTCTTAGTAGTAAAGCAACTCTTTCCTAGAACAGAACTAGCTTATTTCACACAATACAGTGTTCAGCAATGAAGATCTTTGTTTTCTAAGCAAACTACTTTAGAAATGAAATGAATCTACTAATGTGTACATCTTGTTAGATTACACAAACCCGGAAAATATCAACTTGCTGCACTCAACCATCGTTGGTGTAAAGCTACTCATTCTGAGAACAGAAATAGCTTATTTCACACAGTACAGTTTTTGGCAATGAAGATCTTTTTTTCCAAACAAACTACTTTAGAAATGAAATGAATCTACTAAGTTGTACAAATTGTTAGATTTCACAAACCACTAACGTTTGAACTTGCTGCACTCAACTGTCTTCGTAGGAAAGCAACTCATTCCGAATACAGAATTAGCTTATTTCACAAAGTACAGTGTTCGGAAATGAAGATCTTTGTTTTCTAAGCAAACTACTTTAGAAATGAAACGAATCTACTAAGTTGTACATCTTGTTAGATTACACAAAGCAGGAAAGTATGAACTTGCTGCACTCAACCGTCCTCATAGTGAAGCAACTCATTCCAAGAACAGAACTAGCCTATTTCACACAGTACAATTTTTGGCAATGAAGATCTTTGTTTTCTAAGCAAACTACTTTAGAAACAAAACGAATATACTAAGTTGTAAATCTTAGTGAAATAAGCTAGTTCTGTTCTCGGAATGAGTTGCTTTCACTCTAAGACGGTTGAGTGCAGTAAGATCAAACTTTCCTGCTTTGTGTAATCTAACAAGATGTACAACTTAGTAGATTCCTTTCATTTCTAAAGTAGTTTGCTTACAAAACAATGATCTTCATTGTCGAACACTGTACAGTGTGAAATAAGCTAGTTCTGTTCTCAGAATGAGTTGCTTTACTATGAAAACAGTTGAATGCAGCAAGTTAATACTTTCCTAGTTTGTGTAATCTAATAAGATATACAAGTTAGTAAATTCGTTTCATTTCTAATGTCTTTTGCTTGGAAAACAAAGAGCTTCATTGCCGAACTGTGTACTGTGTGAAATAAGCTACTTCTGTCCTCGGAATGAGTTGCTTTCCTACAAAGATGGTTGAGTGCAGCAAGATGGTTCAGCGCAGCAAGTTGAAACTTTCCTGTTTTGTGTCATCTACCAAGATATACAACTTAATAGATTCGTTTCATTTCTAAAGTAGTTTGCTTAGAAAAAAAAGATCTTCATTCCTGAACACTGTATTGTGTGAAATAAGCTAGTTCTGTGCTAGGAAAGAGTTGCTTTACTACGAAGACAGTTGAGTGCAGCAAGTAGATAGTCGCCTGTTTTGTGTAATCTAAGAAGATATAAAACATCATAGATTCGTGTCATTTCTAAACTGGTTTGTTTAGAAAACAAAGATCTTAATTGCTGAACACTCTACTGTGTGATATAAGCTAGTTCTGTTCTAGGAATGAGTTGCTTTTCTAAGAATACGGCTGAGTGCAGCAAGTTGAAATTTTCCTTGATTGTGTAATCTAACAAGATGTACAACTTAGTAGATTCATTTCATTTCTAAAGTAGTTTGCTTAGAAAACAAAGATCTTCATTGCCGAGAACTGTGCTTTGTGAAATAAGGTAGTTTTGTTCTCAGAATGAGTTGCTTTACTACAAAGACGGTTGAGTGCAGTAAGTTGATTCTTTCCTGGTTTGTGAAATCTAACAAGATGTACAACTTAGTATATTCGTTTCATTTCAAAAGTAGTTTGCTTAGAAAAGAAAGGTACTCATTGCTGAATACTGTACTGTGTGAAATAAGCTCGTTATGTTCTCTGAATGAGTTGCTTTCCCACAAAGATCGTTGAATGTAGGAAGTTGATACTTTCAGGGATTGTGTAATCTAACAAGATGTACAACTTAGTACTTTCATTTCATTTCTAAAGTAGTTTGCTTAGAAAACAAAGGTCTTCATTGCCGAACACTGTACTGTGTGAAATAAGCTAGTTCTGTTCTCGGAATGAGTTGCTTTTCTAAGAAGACGGTTGACTACAGCAAGTTGAAACTTTCCTGTTTTGTGTAATCTAACGAGACATACAACTTAGTAGATTCGCTTCATTTCTATAGTAGTATGCTTAGAAAACAAAGATCTTCATTGCCAAAAACTGTACTGTGTGAAATAAGCTAGTTCTTTTCTTGGAATGAGGTGCTTTACTATGAAGACGGTTGAGTGCAGCAAGTTGAAACTTACCTAAATTTTGTAATCTAACAAGATGTACAACTTAGTAGATTCGTTTCATTTCTAAAATAATTTGCTGAGAAAATAAAGACATTCATTGAAGAAAACTGTACTGTGTGAAATAAGCTAGATATGTTCTCTGAATGAGTTTCTTTTCTTCGAAGACTGTTGAGTGCACCAAGTGGATATTTTCCTGGTTTGCGTAATCTAACAAGATGTAAAACTTAGTAGATGTGTTTCTTTTCTAAAGCAGTTTGCTTAGAAAACAAATATCTTCATTGCCAAAAACTGTACTGTGTGAAATAAGCTAGTTCTGTTCCAAGAATGAGATGCGTTCCTATAAAGATGGTTGAGTGTACCAAGATCAAACTTTCCCAGAGATTGTGTAATCTAACAAGATGTACAACTTAGTAGATTCGTTTCATTTCTAAAGTAGTTTGCTTAGACAACAAATATCTTCACTGCCGAAAACTGTGCTGTGTTAAATAAGCTAGTTCTGTTCTCGGAATGATTTGCTTTCCTACAAAGACCATTGAGTGCAGCAAGTTGAAACATTCCTGGATTGTGTAATTTAACATGATGTACCACTTAGTAGATTCGTTTCATTTCTAATGTAGTTTCCTTTGAAAACAAAGGTCTTCATTTTCAAACACTGTACTTTGTGAAATCAGCTATTTCTGTTCTCAGAATGAGTTGCTTTCCCATGAAGATGGTTGAGTGCGGGAAGTTGATACTTTCCTGGTTTGTGTAATCTAAGAAGATGTACAACTCAGTAGATTCTTTTCATTTCTAATGTAGTTTTCTTAGAAAACAAAGATCTTCATTTCCGAACACTGTCCTGTGTGAAACAAGCAAGTTCTATTCTCGGAAAGAGTTGCTTTCCTATGAAGACGCTTGAGTGGAGTAAGTTGAAAGTTTCCTGGATTGTGTAACCTAAAAAGATATACAACTTAGTAGATTCGTTTCATTTCTTAAGTAGTTTGCTTAGAAAACAAAGATCTTCATTCCCAAAAACTGTACTGTGTGAAATAAGCTGGTTCTGTTCTCGGAATGAGTTGCTTTCCCACGAAGACGGTTGAGTACAGCAAGTTGATAGTTTCCTGGTTTGTGTAAGCTAACAAGTTGTACCACTTAGGAGATTTGTTTCATTTCTAAAGTAATTTGCTTAGAAAACAAAGATCTTCAATGCTGAAAACTGTTCTGTGTGAAATAAGCTAGTTCTGTTCTCTTAATGAGTTGCTTTACTACGAAGACGGTTGAGTGCAGCAAGTTGATACTTTCCTGGTTTTTGTAATCTACCAGGATGTACATCATAGTAGATTCCTTTAATTTCTAAAGTAATTTCCTGAGAAAACAAAGGTCTTCATTGCCGAACACTGTACTGTGTGAAATAAGCTAGTTCTGTTCTCGGAATGAGTTGCTTTTCCATGAAGATGGTTGAGTGAAGTAAGTTGATACTTTCCTGGTTTGTGTAATCTAACAAGATGTACAAGTTAGTAGATTCGTTTCTTTCCAAAGTAGTTTGCTTAGGGAACAAATATCTTCATTTCCAAACACTGTACCATGTGAAATAAGTGAATTCTTTTCTCAGAATGAGTACCTCTCCTAAAAAGACGGTTCAGTGGAGCAAGTTCAAACTTTCCTCTGTTATGTAATCTAACAAGATGTACAACTTAGTAGACTCGTTTCATTTCTAAAGTAGTTTGCTGAGAAACAAGGATCTTCATTGCCGAAAACTGTACAGTGTGAATTAAGCTAGTTCTGTTCTCAGAATGAGATGCTTTCCTACAAAGACGGTTGAGTGCAGCAAGATCAAACTTTCCTGGTTTGTGTAATCTGAGAAGATGTACAACTTAGTAGATTCTTTTCATTTCTAATGTAGTTTGCTTAAAAAACAAAGATAATCTTTACTGAAATCTGTACTGTGTGAAATAAGCTAGTTCTGTTCTCGGAAGTAGTTGCTTCACTAGGAAGACGGTTGAGTGCAGCAAGTTGATACTTTCCTGGTTTGTATAATCTAACAAGATGTATATCTTAGTAGATTCGTTTCATTTCTAATGTAGTTTGTTTTGACAACAAACGTCTTCATTGCCGAACACTCTATTGTGTGAAATAAGCTAGTTCTGTTCTCGGAATGAGTTGCTTTCCCATGAAGATGGTTGAGTGCCAGAAGTTGATACTTTCCTGGTTTGTGTAATCTAAAACGTTTTACACCTTAGTAGATTCTTTTCATTTGTAATGTAGTTTTCTTAGAAAACAAAGATCTTCATTTCCGAATACTGTCCCTTGTGAAATAAGCAAGTTCTATTTTCGGTATGAGTTGCTTTCCTATGAAGATGGCTGAGTGCAGCAAGTTGAAAGTTTCCTGGATTGTGTAACCTAACAAGATGTACAACTTAGTAGATTCGTTTCATTTCTAAGGATTTGCTTAGAAAACAAAGATGTTCATTGACTAAAACTGTACTGCATGAAATAAGCTAGTTCTGTTCTCGGAATGAGTTACTTTCCCACAAAGACAGTTGAGTGCAGCAAGTTGATACTTTCCTGATTTGTGTAATCTAACAAGTGTACAACTTAGGATATTCTTTTCATTTCTAAAGTAGTTTGCTTAGAACACAAAGATCTTCAATGCTGAAAACTGTTCTATGTGAAATAAGCTAGTTGTGTTCTCGGAATGTTTTACTTTACTACTAAGACGGTTGAGTGAGGCAACTTGATAGTTTCCTGGTTTTTGTAATCTAACAAGATGTACATCTTAGTAGATTCGTTTAATATATAAAGTAGATTCCTTAGAAAACAAAGTCTTCATTGCCGAACACTGTACTGTGTGAAATAAACTAGTTCTGTTCTCCAAATGAGTTGCTTTTCCATGAAGATGGTTGAGTGCGAGAAATTGATACTTTTCTTGTTTGTGTAATCTAGCAAGATGTACAAGTTAGTAGATTCATTTCATTTGTAAAGTAGTTTGCTTAGACAACAAAGATCTTCATTTCCAAACACTGTACCCTGTGAAATAAGTTACTTCTTTTCTCGGAATGAGTAGCTTTCCTACGAAGACGGTTGAGTGCACCAAGTTCAAACTTTCCTGGGTTGTGTAATCTAACCAGATGTACAACTTAGTAGATTCCTTTCATTTCTAAAGTAGTTTCCTGAGAAAACAAAGATCTGCATTGCCGACAACTGTATTGTGGAAATGAGCTAGTTTTGCTCTCTGAATGAGTTGCTTTCCCACGAAGACGGTTCAGTGCAGCAAGTTGATTCTTGCCTGGTTTGTGTAACCTAACAAGATGTACAACTTAGTAGATTCGTTTCATTTCTAAGGTAGTTTGCTTAGCAAACAAAGGTCTTCATTGCAGAACAATGTGATGTGTGAAATAAGCTAATTCTATTCTCGGAAACAGTTACTTTCTTACAAAGACAGTTGAGTGCAGCAAGATCAAAAATTCCTAGTTAGTATAATCTAAGAAGATGTACAACTTATTAGATTCCCCTCTTTTCTAAAGTAGTTTAATTATAAAACAAAAATTTTCATTGCCAAACACTGTACTTTGTGAAATAAGCTAGTGCTGTTCTCAGAATGAGTTCCTTTTCCACGAAGATGGTTGAGTACAGGAAGTTGATACTTTCCTGGTTTGTGTAATGTAACAAGACGTACAACTTAGTAGATTCGTTTCATTTCTACAGCTGTTTGTTTACAAAACAAAGATCTTCATATGTGGAAACTGTACTGTGTGAAATAAGCTAGTTATTTTCGCCGAATGAGTTGCATTCCCACGAAGGCGGTTGAGTGCAACAAGTTGATAATTTTCTGGTTTCTGTAATCTAACAAGATGTACATCTTAGTAGATTCGTTTAGTTTCTAAAGTAGTTTGCTTAGAAAACAAAGATCTTCATTGCCGAACATTGTATTGTGTGAAATAAGCTAGTTCTATTCTCTAAATGATTTGCATTCCCCCAAAGATGGTTGAGTGCAGCAAGTTGATAATTTCCTGCTTGGTGTAATCTACGAAGATGTACAACGTAATAGATTCTTTTCATTTCTAATGTAGTTTGCTTAGAAAACAAAGATCTTCATTGCTGAACACTGTACCGTGTGAAATAAGCAAGTTCTGTTTGCCAAATGAGATGTGCTCCTACGATGATTGTTGAGTGCAGCACGATCAACTTTCCTGGTGTATAATCTAACAAGATGTACAACTTAGTAGATTCGTTTCATTTCTAAAGTAGTTTGCTCAGAAAAGAAAGTTCTTCATTGCCAAACATTGTCCTGTGTGAAATAAGCTAGTTCTGTTCTCGGAATGACTTGCTTTCCCATGAAGATGGTTGAGTGCAGGAAGTTGACACTTTCCTGGTTTGTGTAATATAATAAGATGTACAACTTAGTAAATTCGTTTCATTTGGAAAGTAGTTTGCTTCAAAAATAATGATCTTCATTTCTGAACACTGTACAGTGTGACATAAGCTTGTTCTGTTCTCGGAATGAGTTGTTTTCCTAAGAAGACGGTTGAGTGAAGCAAGATCAAACTTTCCTGGTTTGTGTAATCTAACAAGATGTACAACTTATTAGATTCATATCATTTCTAAAGTAGTTTGCTTAGAAAACAACTATCTTCATTGCCGAAAACTGTACTGTATGAAATAAGCTAGTTCTGTTCGAGGAATGAGATGCTTTCCTATGAAGACGGTTGAGTGCAGCAAGATGAAACTGGCCTGGTTTGTGTAATCTAACAAGATATGCAACTTAGTAGATTCGTTTCATTTCTAAAGTAGTTTGCTTAGAAAACAAAGATCTTCATTGCCGAACACTGTACTTTGTGAAATAAGCTAGTTCTGTTCTAGGAACATGTAGCTTTCCTACGAAGACAGTTGAGTGCCACAAGATCAAACTTTCCTGGTTTGTGTAATCTAACAAGATGTACAACTTAGTAGACTCGTTTCATTTCTAAAGTAGTTTGTTTAGAAGACAAAGATCTTCATTGCTGATAACTGTACTGTGTGAAATAAGCTAGTTCTGTTCTTGGAATGTTTTGCTTTCCTATGGAGACAGTTGAGTGCCGCAAGATCAAACTTTCCTGGTTTGTGTAATCTAACAAGATATACATCTTAGTAGATTCGTTTAATTTCTAAAGTAGTTTCTTAGAAAACAAAGGTCTTCATTGCCAAACTCTGTACTTTGTGAAATAAGCTAGTTCTGTTTTCTGAATGTGTTGCTTTCCTACTAAGACAGTTGAGGGCTGCAAGATCAAAATTTCCTGGTTTGTGTAATCGAACAAGATATACAACTTAGTAGATTCGTTTAATTTCTAAAGTAATTTGCTTAGAAAACAAAGATCTTCATTGCCAAAGACTGTACTGTGTGAAATAAGCTAGGTCTGTTCCCATGAAAACGGTTGAGTGCAGCAAGTTGATACTTTCCTGGTTTGTATAATCGAACAAGATATACAACTTAGGAGATTCGTTTCATTTCTAAAGTAGTTTCCTTAAAAAACAAAGATCTTCATTGCCGAAAACTGTACTGTGTGAAATAAGCTTGTTCTGTTCTAGGAATGAGGTGCTTTCACACGAAGTGCAGGAAGTTGTTGCGTTCCTGGATTGTGTAATCTAAAAAGATGTACAACGTAGGAGATTCGTTTCATTTCTAAAATAGTTTGCTGAGAAAACAAAGATCTTCATTGCCGAACACTGTACTTTGTGAAATAAGCTAGTACTTTTTCCGGAATGACATGCGTTCCTACGAAGACCGTTGAGTGAAGCAAGATCAAACTTCCCTGGATTGTTTAATCTACACAAGATGTACAACTTTGAAGATTCCTTTCATATCTAAAGTTGTTTGCTTAGAAAACAAAGATCTTCATTGCCTAACAGTGTACTGTGTGGAATAAGCTAGTTCTGTTCTCAAAATGAGATGCTTTCCTACAAAGACGGTTGTGTGCAGAAATATCAAACTTTCCTGGTTTGTGCAATCATACAAGATGTACAACTTAGTAGATTTGTTTCATTTATAAAGTAGTTTGCTTGGAAAACAAAGATCTTCATTGCTGAACACAGTACAGTGAAAAATAAGCTAGTTTTGTGCTCGGAATAAGATGCTTTCCTGCGAAGACAGTTGAGTGCAGCAAGTTGATACTTTCCTGGTATGTGTAATCTAACAAAATGTACAACCTTCTTAGATTATTTTCATTTCTAAAGTAGTTTGCTTAAAAAACAAAGATCTCCATTGCCAAAAACTGTGCTGTGTGAAATAAGCTAGTTCTGTTCTCAGAATGAGTTGCTTTCCTACAAAGACGGTTGGAAGAAGCAAGTTGAAACTTTCCTGGATTGTGTAATCTAACAAGATGTACAACTTCGTAGGTTCCTTTCATTTCTAATGTAGTTTGCTGAGAAAACAAAGATCTTCATTGCCGAAAACTGTACTGTGTGAAATAAGCTAGGTCTGTTCTCGTAATGAGTTGCTTTCCCACGAAGACGGTTGAGTGCAGCAAGTTTATACTTTCCTGGTTTGTGTAATCTAAGAAGATGAACAACTTAGTAGATTAGTTTCATTTATAAAGTAGTTTACTTAAACACAAAGATCTTCATTGCCGATAACTGTCCGGTGTGATATAAGTTAGTTCTGATCTCGGAATGAGTTGCTTTACTACGAAGACGGTTGAGTGCAGCAAGTTTATACTTTCCTGGTTTGTGTAATCTAAGAAGATGCACAACTTAGTAGATTCGTTTCATTTCTAAAGTAGTTTGCTTAGGTATTCTTTGCAAAACACAATACTGTGTAATAAGCTACTTCTGTTCTTGGAATGAGTTGCTTTCCCAAGAAGACGGTTGAGTGCAGCAAACTGATACTTTTGTAATCTAACAAGACGTACAACTTAGTAGATTCGTTTCATTTCTAAAGTAGTTTGCTTAGAAATCAAAGATCTTCATTGCCAAACACTGTACTGTGTGAAATAAGCTAGTTCTGTTCACGAAATGAGATGAGTTCCTACGATGTTGGTTGAGTGCAGCAAGATCAAACTTTCCTGGTTTGTGTAATCTAACCACATGTAAAACTAGTAGATTCGTTTCATTGCTAAAATGTTTTGCGTAGAAAACAAAGATCTTCATTGCCAAACACTGTACTTCGTAAAATAAGCTAGTTCTGTTCTCGGAATGAGTTGCTTTCCCACGAAGAAGGTTGAGTGCAGCAAGTTGATACTTTCCTTGAATGTGTAATCTAACAGGATGTACAACTTAGTACATTCGTTTCGTTTCTAAAGTACTTTCCTTTGATAAAAAATATCTTCATTGACGAACACTGCACAGTGTGAAATAAGCTAGTTCTGTTCTCAGAATGAGTTGCTTTCCCACAAAGATAGTTGAGTGCAGGAAGTTGATACTTTCCTGGATTGTGTAATCTAAGAAGACGTACAACTTAGTACATTGGTTTCATTTGTGAAGTGGTTTTCTTAGAAAACAAAGATATTCATTTCCAAACACTGTACTTTGGGAAATAAGCTGGTTCTGCTCTTGGAATCATTTGCTTTCCCACAGAGACGGTTGAGTGCAGCAAGTTGATACTTTCCTGGTTGTCTAATCTAAAAAGATTTACAACTTAGTAGATTCGGTTCATTTCTAAAGTACTTTCCTTTGAAAACAAAGATCTTCATTGCCGAAAAGAGTACTGTGTGAAATAAGCTAGTTCTGTTCTTGGAATGAGTTGCTTTCCCACAAAGATGGTTGAGTGCAGGAAGTTGATACTTTCCTGGATTGTGTAATGTAACAAGATGTACAACTTAGTACATTGGTTTCATTTCTGAAGTAGTTTGCTTAGAAAACAAAGATCTTCATTGCCGAACACTGTACTTTGTGAAATAAACTAGTTCCACTCTCGGAATGAGTTGCTTTCCCACGAAGACTGTTGAGTGCAGCAAGTTGATACTTTCCTGATTTGTGTAATCTAAAAAGATGTACAAATTAGTAGGTTCAGTTCATTTCTAAAATACTTTCCTTAGCAAACAAAGATCTTCATTGCTGAACACTGTACAGTTTGAAATAAGCTCGTTCTGTACTCGGAATGAGATGCTTTCCTACGAAGACAGTTGAGTGCCCCAAGATCAAACTTTGCTGTTTTGTGTAATGTAACAAGATGTACAACTTAATATATTCTCGTCATTTCTAAAATAGTTTGCTCAGAAAACAAGGATCTTCATTGCCGAACACTGTAGTGTGTGAAAGAAGCTAGTTCTGTTCTCGGAAGGAGTTGATTTCCCATGAAGATGGTAGAGTGCAGCAAGTTGATACTTTCCTGGTTTATGTAATCTAACAAGATGTACAACTTAGTAGATACGTTTCATTTCTAAGGTAGTTTGTTAGAAAGCAACAATCTTCATTGCTGAAAAGAGTACTGTGTGAAATAAGGTAGTTCTGTTCTTGGAATGAGTTGCTTTCCCACAAAGATGGTTGAGTGCAGGAAGTTGATACTTTCCTGGATTGTGTAATCTAACAAGATGTACAACTTAGTACCTTGGTTTCATTTCTAAAGTAGTTCTTTTAGAAAACAAAGATTTTCATTGGCGAACACTGTACTTTTTGAAATAAGCTAGTTCTGTTCTCGGAATGAGTTGCTTTCCCACGAAGACAGTTGAGTGCAGAAAGATCAAACTTTCATGGTGTGTGTAATCTGAAAAGATGTACAACTTAGTAGGTTCAGTTCATTTCTAAAGTACTTTAGAAAACAAAGATCTTCATTGCCGAACCCTGGACAGTGTAAAATAAGCTAGTTCTGTTCTCAGAATGAGATGCTTTCCTACGAAGACGGTTGAGTGCAGCAAGATCAAACCTTCCTGTTTTGTGTAATCTAACAAGATGTACAACTTAGTAGATTCTCTTCATTTCTAAAGTAATTTCCTTATAAAGCAAAGATATTCATTGCCGAACACTGTAGTGTGTGAAGTAGGCTACTTCTGTTCTCAGAATGTGTTGCTTTCCCATGAATATGATTGAGTGCGAGAAGTTGATACTTTCCTGGTTTGTGTAATCTAACAAGATGTACAACTTAGTAGAAAACAAAGAAAACAAAGATCTTCATTGCCATACACTGCACTTTGTGTAATAAGCTACTTCTGTTCTGGGAATGATTTACTTTTCCACGAAGACGGTTGAGTGCAGAAAGTTGATATTTTCCTGGTTTGAGTAAGCTAGTAAGATGTACAATTTAGTAGATTTGTTTCATTTCTAAAGTAGTTTGCTGGAAAAAAATCTTTATTGCAGAAAACTATACTGAGTGTAATAAGCTTGTTCTGGTCTCGGATGAGATGCTTTACTGCGAAGACGGTTGAGTGTAGCAAGTTGGTACTTTCTTGGTATGTGTAATCTAACAAGATGTACAACTTAGTAGATTCGTGTCATTTCTAAAGTAGTTTCCTTAGAAAACAAAGATCTTCATTGCCGAACAATGTACTGTGTGAAATAACCTAGTTCTGTTTTTGGAATGAGTTGCTTTCCCACAAAGAAGGTTGACTGCAGGAAGTTGATACTTTCCTGGATTGTGTAAGCTAACAAGATGTACAACTTAGTAGATTCATTTCATTTCTAAAGTAGTTTGATTAGAAAACAAAGATCCTCATTGCCAAACATTGTACAGTGTGGAATAATCTAGTTCTGTTCTCGGAATGAGATGCTTTCCTACAAAGACGGTTGAGTGCAGCAAGATCAAACATTCCTGCTTTGTGTAATCTAACAAGATGTACAACTTAGCACATTCGTTTCATTTCTAAATTAGTTTGCTTAAAAAACAAAGATCTTCATTGCCGATAACTGTACAGTGTGAAATAAGCTTGTTTTGTTCTGGGAATGAGTTGCATTCCCACGAAGACGGTGGAGTGCAGCAATTTGATACTTTCCTGGTTTGTGTAATCTAACAATATGTACAACTTAGTAGATTCATTTCATTTCTAAAGTAGTTTGCTTAGAAAACAAAGATCTTCATTGCCAAACACTGTACTTCATGAAATAAGCTAGTTCTGTTCTGGAAATGAGTTGCTTTCCCACGAAGACGGTTGAGTGCAGCAAGTTTATACTTTCCTGGTTTGTGTAATCTATCAAGATGTACAACTTAGTAGATTCGTTTCATTTCTAAAGTAGTTTGCTTAGAAAACAAAGTTCTTCATTGCCGATAACTGTACTGTGTGAAATAAGCTAGTTCTGTTCTCGGAATGAGTTGCTTTCCCATGAAGACAGTTGAGTGCAGCAAGTTGATACTTTCCTGGTTTGTAATGTAACAAAGTGTACAACTTAGTAGATTAGTTCAATTAATAAAATAGCTTGCTTAGAAAACAAGGATCTTCATTGTCAAAAACTGTGCTGTGTGAAATGAGATAGTTCTGTTTTCAGAATGAGTTTCTTCCCCAAAAAGACGGTTCAGTACACCAAGTTGATACATTCTTGGATTGTGTAACCTAACAGGATGTA
This sequence comes from Orientallactaga sibirica, assembly GCA_036365145.1. Lineage (NCBI taxonomy): Eukaryota > Metazoa > Chordata > Mammalia > Rodentia > Dipodidae > Orientallactaga > Orientallactaga sibirica. The sequence goes on along the minus strand of JAEOAD010002571.1, from coordinate 568 downwards.
CAACTTAGTAGATTCGTTTCATTTCTGAAGTAGTTTGCTGAGAAAAAAACATTTTCATTGCCAAACACTGCACTTTGTGAAATAAGCTAGTTCTGTTCTTGGAATGAGTTGCTTTCCCACGAAGATGGTTCAGTGTAGGAAGTTGATACTTTTCTGGTTTGTCTAATCTAACAAGATGTACAACTTAGTAGATTCGTTTTATTTCTAAAGTAATTTGCTTAGAAAACAAAGATCTTTATTTCCCAACACTGTACATTGTGAAATAAGCTTGTCTGTCTCGGAATGAGTTGCTATCCTACGAGAAGGTTCAGTGCAGCAAGATCAAACTTTCCTGTTTTGTGTGATCTAACAATAAGTACAACTTAGGAGATTCTTTTCATTTCTAATGTAGTTTACTTAAAAAACAAATTCTTCATTGTTGAAATCTGTACTGTGTGAAATAAGGTAGTTCTGTTCTAGGAATGAGTTCATTTCCTACGAAGACGGTTGAGTGCAGCAAGAAAAACTTTCCTTGTTTGTGCAATCTGACAAGATGTACAACTTAGTAGATTAGTTTCTTTTCTAAATT